>WAAB01024954.1:0-57939 GCA_013389865.1 Piaya cayana
AACCTGGTGACTCTATGATTTAATGATTCTATGTAATGGGCTGTAGACTGCAATAGGAGAGGAACAGAGGTTATTATCCTTCTACTAAGTATCTATGCTATGTCAGCCAGCATAATTAAGCATCAGAACAAACTGCCCAAGGAGACTGGAATTTCCCATCAGGCAAGGCTTTAAAGAAAAGATCTGGCAACCAAACATTTGTCAAGAACAGAATACAGCTTATTCTACTCTGGGGCAAATGGATGAACTGGATCTGCATGTCTCAACATTTAATGCATGCCTCACTTGAGGATGAAGTAACAAGGAAGAATCTTCTCTGTCAACGAAACCATACTAATGTGGTATGATGAGAAGCACATTTTAAATCTCTTCAACAGAAACTGTCTCAGAAGGCTAACTAACAGTAGTCTGCACAATGTTTTTTTTATATCCCCTTCTAGCTCTACTGTCTGGTACCACTATAATCAATGGCAATACACAAAAGGAGAAAACAGAGTGCCATATGATCTAGTAGATGTACTAAACCCTGGGAGAACAAGCATTCTTTTTCTGGCTATCAAAGATAATTACATACTGAAGCGCGTTCTGCATGGTATTAAAATGGCTTTAGGCACTATTGTCAGACTTTTCTAAGAGGGAGCTAATTCTTACAAACCCCAATTGTATTTCTCCTCTGGACCACATATCCACCATTTACTTCCTAAGTTTTGGCTATGTAATTTCTGAAGTATAAATTCAGATATATATTTTATTATGTTCTTATGTTTATAAAATACCTCATGCAAACACTAAATGTTCTATACACTGCATACACCATACATTCTTAAAAATTTATTTATTTAATGCTCACAAGATGAGTAACTGAAAAAAATACACATAACCTAAAGCACATATGATATAAACTCAGCTTATTAACAGAAATGTTATTCACTACTTTTTCTAAGCTCTCAGAAGACCTGGACACAGAGCTGATTCACACAGCTATTTACTGGTTGACAGAACAGCATAATAAGCATTAAATTCCACTGAAAATAGGAAAGATTCTCACAACAACAGTAACCTTTCTGCATTCCTCAGACAAAAGCTACAAGTGCACAACCAGTAAGAACTAAATGCTGTATAAATTATTAAAGGAACCCGAACCCTGCAAGTGCTTTTTCTTTTATCTTAATATATTAACCATTGGAACAGCCTTAGACCATGTACTTAGGCCATTACAATTTTTACTTTAGGAAGAATGAGAATTTTTTTTTTTGTGGAGTGGTGTCCTTTAGCATTACCGTTCATTTGTAAGATGCACTGTTTTGTATGAATATTATTTCACATTAGGCCTCCTTTGCTTGCAATGCATCTATGAACATACAAGGGAACACCAATACTTAAACAACCTATCTTCACAATCATAGAGATTAAGCTCCATAAGTAGCACAAAGATGTTTCTGCTTCAATAACAAAGTGGACGCAGAAGCAAGTAAGAGCAAGTTTACACAGTAAAGTGCAGAAGTGGTTTGATCATACTATTCTATAGAAAAAAAAAAAAGCCAAAGCTACATGAAAAATACAGTTAGAATGCTTTTTTTCCTCCTAAGAAACACTGCAATTGTTGATGTTGGTCACCTCAGGGTCTTTTTGTGCTCCTAAAAGACACAGGAATCTCTGATGGCACAATGAATGGTCAGTCATTGGTCACACAATACAGAGAAAGGAGTGTGGACAAGACATTTTCCAGATTCCCCATGAAATTTCTGTATCAAAATGCCACTAAAACAAAAATTTTACTTCAGTATCCTTTTCACATGCAGCATCAGCCCTTCCTTATACCAACTACATTAGGTTAACAAATCCATACCTTTTTTGTAAGAAGTTCTAAAGCTTCAAAGACTACTGTTTTTAAGTTGATGGCTGCAAATATTTACATATTGGCAAAAACCCTTACTTGCTTTGCAGAAATTTCCACTGCTTCCTAAAGATATTTAATTTTTAAATTATCACTGTTGATTTGGCCTGGTTAGTCTTTACTTCAGAGTTTTATTTTTGTGTATTTAATACAGATTTACCTTCATTATTTTATGTTGCTCAAACTCAACTTCTACACTATCACCTGTGGAATTTTAAATATTTCTGGGTTGAATCCAAATGACTACATTTTTGCAATATTTTGCCTTTTTTTTTTTAATACAGGGGGAAATATCGTAGATTATTCAAGGGCCGGGTAAACACTTCCAAAAATTACTTGCCCCTGTGTCAAGACTATATCATCTGACTGTTGAAATGATTATTTAACTTCTTAATTATGTATTCAGCTTTTCTCAAAATATGACAAAGCAACCAAACTGCATTTATTTTGCTATAAAACAGAAAGCAGGAATATTAACTGCAACACTTAAATAACTGCCATTTTAGTTTGGGTCTCACTTGTGCAATACTACATATCAATTTATATTATACTATCTCCAGACTAAACCCTACATTAATCTCACTTTATACATTATGTCAAGGTGGACAAGGAGCAAGACTGAAGAAAACAGTGCAAGCAATTTATCAGCTTACTTTTTGGTACCAATGTAATTAGCCCAACATAAGGATTCCATATCTACGTCCTGGTCAAACTTCCATCTTTCTCTGGACTTAAAATTTTGTAGACACTCCTGCTTTCACTGGCATCTTAATCTCAAATACCATTCTTTGCTACAGCAACCAGCTAAGGACAAATCATCACTCAAACCAATATGACAATGAAAGGATTTTATGTGATCATTAGAAAAAGGATTTTATCTACTCCTTTCTAAATCAAAGTTTGCTGTATTTCCTGGTGGTTAAATAAATGACACTCTTCTGTTTCCTTGAAAAAATATTCATATCCTCATATGAATTCACAACCTTCTTTAGCATTCTTGAAAAATGCTACATCTCTGTTTCAGAAGATTACCAATCTTATTAGCAGAGAGAGAAGAGTTTATGGGGATCAGAGGCAGAAGATCACTGGAGAGGAAGGTGTCAAGACAAGCAGTGAACACTGAACTGGGTGCAACGGTCACTGCTAAGGTAGCTTCTTTGGCAGTGGTTGCAGATTCAACAGCCTCGATGGAAACTAGTGCCATTTTCCTGCAATGGCTGCGAGCAACTGGGAGAGGAAGTGCAAGGGAGTAAAAGATGAAAAGCAGAGGAGGTAAAGGAACCTCACAAACTCTTTGATTTTCAATTAATTTCTTTTTCCCAAACTCAAATTGTTGAGCAATTTTTGTGTAAAATTCAAAGCCTAGGAAGGAAGAAAGTAATCGGCACTATAAAAATATGTTCATCTATTTCTTATGCTCAAACCTACAGACAAATGCATTCCAAGCATTTCATGCCATATCCTTAGCAAAGAAGCAAGGAAAAGGAAAACTTAAAAACTGACACCTTCCAGCAGACTCACTATTTTTGCTCTGGTGAAAATGAACAAATGATAAAAATGCATTTTAGCCTATTATATATTTTTATAATATATATTTTTAAAAAGCAACACAAAAAACTTGGGGAAAACACAGCATAAATCAGTTTTTCTAGCACAAGCAGCTGTTTATCACTCTTCAAGACCCTCCTGTGTTAAAAGTTTGTTTTATTTTCAGAAATACTGAAGTGTCAAGATAATGACTTTATAAAGCCAGAAATACTTTTTTTGTTAAACATCTAACATATTTACAAAATGCAACTTATTTACAAGTGTTTAAATAAAACCCACTACTTAATAACATGACATTTCATTTTATTATTTTTCTTGTAGGCTGCAGACATTACCCCCTCCTTCCCAGTATCAAGTGACACAACTACCTCGACCATATCCCAAGCAAAAAAAGAAACCCAAACATTCATAAATCTCCCTACTAGTAAGTCAGTTTCCTTTCCTCATTTTACTCTGTTACCTTCCTCTTCTTATTTAATTAAATTCATCATAGCAAGCAGAAACAACTATCTTTGCTTCACTTTACTGGGAGCCATGAAACAAACTGGGAAGAGACTAAAAAGTCTCAAGTTTTCTAAGAATGCTTTCAGAAGACAAACAACTTGAAGCAGATGCTGGATCTTACAATATTTTCCTATTCTTTTAATCTCTTCCTGTCTTATATCCATTCATTAAGCGGTCTTACAGGGAATGCAAACTTTCAAGGCAGCAGTATGAAGTATAACACACAGAGTTTCCTTTTCTAGAGAAGACAGTTTTAAATGTCATCTGGGAGATAAATGGTTTCTCTCTCCTTAGGGCAATATTCAACTTCCCATCCACAATGCAGAATACTATTCTATCCTCTGTTATTCATTACTGCTACAAATAAACTTGTCTATTGTACAAATGTACTAGGCTGACAAATTGGAAAACGGGATTATTTGCAACTGGGCTCCGTAAGTTTGAAAATGACAGGATACTTTATAAAACAGCAAACCACCCTTCAGTATTACTAGAGATCTCAAATTACTCCATTCTCCAACCTTCAAAAATGGATTGTATCATTTTTTAAGTGGACTTGCTTGTACAGGAGTCACTCTTAACCTTTCTGCAGTATTTGGCTTTCAAGTCCTCCTAACAGAGGCAACAAGTCCCTGTATTACAAAGGAATTTAAGAAACTTGTGTTTGTTTATTGGTCTGTGCATTGTAACAGGCCTTCAAAAATGTTTCATGTGTTTGTTACAGAGTATGACACCGTAAAATTAAACGAAACATGAATCATTGTTCTTGTGAGGGTATAAAGACGTCACATGAGGTAAGATACTGGAGCTATGCACTAACTTACATAAAATAAACCCAATGTGTCCAGCTTCCTTTTGAATTAACTTACAATAAAAGGCATAAATTCTGTTCCCTATTTTAATTTACATTTAAAGCTGTGTAAAAAATTATACCTTTTTTTCCCCACACTCAAGGTATCAGAATACAGATTCATATTTATTTCTTCCCATTGCAGCAACAAAAATTGTGACAGAACTGAAATTAAATGGACATAAATATAATTTTGTTACCTTTCTTGCAGTTGTTTTTTCTACCATGGTGCTATCGCTGTCAGAATTTTCAAGTTGAACTGTTTTTGTGGACCCAAATTTGGGCATTTTATAGCTGTTTAGCTAGCTGTACCTTGTATCAGTGGGTTCATCATGTGTCTGAAAAACAAACAAACAAAATTATGTAAATATACACTGCAGTACATTTCAGCACAAGTGCTGTTCCAGCAGATGGCAGCAGAGCTGAATAGTACCCCAAAAAAGATGACTAACAATGACATCTGAGTTCAAGCATCCCACTCAGACCTTGGCACGAAAACCCAAAAGGTATGACATGGCTACTGCTGGGGACAGTGTCATCAAGAAACCACCAGGTCACTTGCTGAACTGCATCCTCCCCTCTAATTTACCTGTTTGGTGGACTTTAACATTTCTGGGTGTTTGATGGCTTATTGGTTCAGTATCGCATTTTATTTTATAGGTACTAAGCCTAGGAAGATGCACAAGATCACTTCTAGCAACACTGTGAAGAGAAAATAAGCTTTCTAGCCTGGAAAACTACTCAAAATATTATAGTGAAAAAGTCAGATCTTGGCAATTTGCTACCCGTTCTGTTGGAACAAGAGATATATGTTAGACGAAAAATCTAAAGGTTATACCTGATATCAGAAACCTTTATTTACACTTTATAGCAAATTACTTACATAATCCATCGCCATATATATACACATATAAAGTTGGCACTCTTCTCATCAAGGTGTCTAAGAGGAAAGGTCACACGAGGAGTAAAACTGCATCTGACATAACTTTAAAGCTGATGTTTTACAGGTCATTTTGAATAGATGTATTGTGTTACAAATATTTATGTGATCACAGTCTTACTGTGTCTTGTAGCAACTTCATTTTTCAGCTAGATGTCATTTCAGGTGTGACATTTCTATTGCAGTTTTACAGTTGAGATTTTGGGTTCATCATGTAACAAATTTGTTGCTGTTACAGGACCAAGGCCACTATTTTGGTTTGGAACAGGCAACTGATGACACTGGTATTTTCTCTTCGTCAGACAACTTTGAGAATTTTGCACACTAGACCCGACACACAAAACTTCCATATTCAAACAAAATTCTACACACCATATGCTCACCCATCCCCCACAAGACGTAAATTATGGGAAATTCCATTACAGAATGCTTGGCTAATATTAACACCACTGTATACAATAAAATAACAATCTTTACTGTTCTACTCTTACCCTAGATAAAAGAAACATTAGTCTATTCCCTTTATTCATACAGTGTCAATCGGATTTATGCAGTCCTACTGATACGGCGAGTAATTGTTCATCTTTAATCGACAAAGCACACAGTTATTTGACTTCTCTTTTTTATCTGCTTTTTGTAAGAGTTGCAGGAAGAAAATAAAAGGTCATTGGTGCAATGCAGAGTACTCTAGAATGAGTTTCCTGCAGTTTACAAAAAAACATTTCTTAATCCTAAAAGAAGCAATGAGTTACTATCTTCACAGACAATGACTACTGTGCTGATCACACCACACACAGAATATTATCACAGCAGCAAAAATCTGCTTTCCTGGGTTTAAAAAGAAAACAGAAGTCATAAATCTGCTTTTGCTCAGTTAACCTCTGAATTCCTCACTTTAAATTGCATTTGCCACAATTCTCATTGTATTTGCCATGATGAATACAACTACTTTCAAACAGATCAACGCGTGAAAGTTATCTTTATTATTTTAATAAAAAGATTGCATATGCTGCTGTTATCTTTCCTGCCTTTTTTTCTGCTACTTGATTCCCCGAAATTAGCACCATTACTGCTTTGGTGCTCTTCACTTCCTGGGTCAGTATGCCACTCCCAACACTCCTCTAGCACGGATAGTAAGGAGTAAGGAGCCCACCTTCATAAGCTTAGTAAAATTTATTAGCTTAGACTTGGCCTCATTTGCCTCATCAGTAGGGACTAAAACACATTAACTGAACAAGAGTTCCTACTTCACAAAAAGCCCAGCCTCTCCCCGCAGGTCCTTTCAAGTCCTACTGAACAGAAGTAGTTGTAGTTTATTTTTAAAAATGGTAGACCAAAAAAAAAAAAAAAAAAAAAAAAAAATAAAAAAAAAAAAAGAGAAATCCAAATCCAAGCTCCAGGTGCTGTAAACAAAAACATCTTCAAAATAAATTTAAATTAAAGATATTTTAAAATAACAGAGTTATTACAAATAATACACAAATATAAGGAAATGAAAACAGAAAGCACAGAATGGATGTTTCCATTTTCTTCACCACATGACCAAAATTAAATGTGAATTAATTCAATTATTGACCCCAAGCCAATTAGGTTTTGAAGAGAAAACTACTTTTGAAGTTCACTAAAACTGAGTATCATACGTTGGATTATTAAAGCAGAACATCCCAACTATGCCACCAACACATGGCAGTATTTCGACTACATATTTTATGTACTAGGTTGCTATTTCATAATCCCTGTCTGAAATACTTTTCAAACAGACATAAACGCTTCAAATATTTCAGGAAAAAAACCTACTTTTCACAAAGGGTATCGATTTCACCTAGTATGTATTACAATAAAATTCTGACCTGAAGAAGTGATTTTACTGATGTTTTAACCATATTTCTGTTTGTCGGCAGTTCAGTGCCATTTCAATTCATGTGCTGACCACAGTCAACAAACACTTATATTCAAAGTGAAAACACAGAGCAATAGCAGGTTCTTCCAGGGAAATGTAGATTTGTCTGTTTTGAGTTTCTTTCAGCGCTGTTTCTTAATGCAATTACTGGTTTATTAAAGAGTCTTGATGGCATATTTCAAATCATCCAAACCCTAAATTAAAAGTTGAACACCTTACATTGAAGTTATTCTCCTCTGTCGCAGCAAGCAACGTCATCACTTTTCATATGACAAACAGGCACAGCCATGCTTTTTCTCCAACACACTGATCTATTTTATGCTTTTCAATAATACACATAGTCTGCTTCCCACTAAAAGAACTTCTCTACATGTAACAAAATCAGATATTCTGATTTTATGCTTGGATGCCTACATTTGGACATCTTTTCTGCACATTAATTATCAGTTATTAATGTGTTACTATTTGAAATATGGTTAAGTTTTGTCTCAGTAATTTTTCACCTAAAAGAAATAAAAAATTCTGCTTTCTCCTTAAAGTAACAAAAGTAAGCACTTTGATAAATCTACAGGCAACGATATAAAAGGTTATGATTATTTAATTAAAAAACTATCCTCAAACCCACACAACCTCCCGTACACCAAATACCAGAATTTCAGACATAATTAGGATCAGAAAATTAGACACATAATCAATCTCTAGTACCAACAAGTCACTGTATTAATTTGTACAAGCTTACATCTAGCACTAACGAAAGGGCATGCCTTCACCTACGTAAAAAAACAGAGAATTGATGCAGTACTCTTACAGTGCCACTGCTGTTCAACTCCTTTATATGAGCTTTTGCTTTCAGCCCAGCCTCCTGAGAAACTGGGGACAACATTTATTACATGCATATGTTTGTTTCACCAATGATTTTCAAGCCTGTAGATGGATGTTCTTTAAATCTGAGAGCAGAAGAAAGTCTTCAAATAAATTAAGCCCTCACAAATTTACTGGAAAAAAAGTGGCTGGTGGATAATAATAAACAAAAACAACAATAATCTGTTACTGTTTCCTGAAGGAGAGTTTCAACATGAGCTTCATGCTGTTATAAAAGACTACACTGCCAGGCCAATTCAGCAGCGAAGGATTTTATTATCTGGGGATGGTGAGCTGGATAATACAGCGCTGAGTGCTCGGGGAGCTCCTGCTCTACCAACACACACACTAAACCATGCTTGCCACACCTTTTTATACATTTGTTTTCATGCGTATTCATTTAGTCTCATGAATATTACAACCGTCTTCGAGAATGTTCCTTCCCCTTAGTGCACTTGGCCCCTCCCGGACCGCCCAGGGACTCTCAAGAGCTCCTCCCCGAGGCTTCGCCAAAACAGACCCGTCCATCCCAACACACCTGTCTGCACAATCCAATACAGCTAAACTTTGCACAAATGTTAAACCGTGAATTTTGTCAAATGCTTAAACTTGAAGATAAACATTCACAACTTCACAATTGCTGCCATTTCCTGTCACGCTGACACAAATCTCCTTAATACCCATTCTCACAATGCCATATTGCACGTAAAGAAATTCCACACAAAATGGCCTTTTATAAACTACTTTCCCTCCTTTCCCCTAGTCACAGAGGAATCTTCAGTGGAGACCTGCATGTTACCAGGGTCAATCAACGATAAGACACAATTCTATAAGAAATGAAGCATCACTAGTTGTGGTGCTCACAGACCTACTTGTTTCCTTTCTAATTTACAATGCGTGCTTGCCCCTATATTCCTGTATGTCTTTCACATAACACATACAGCAAAATATTACATGATGTGTTGTTGGCCACCTTGGACCCCAACAACAGCACCTGGAGCTGCTGTGGGAGCTTAAGGAAGGTGTTCTTTGGTAACCCTCTTGTACAGTTGATCTTGAAGGTTAGCTGATTGCTATCAGCAAATAAATGGGGTACAAGACTGAATTGCTACGAGAATATTATTAGTAGATGGGTTAATTTCTAAGATATTGTGTTTCTCTTTGAGCTACAGGATGCACATGCATTTAAAAAGCAGGGAATCTAGCAGAAGGCAATCTTCTCAAACACCTCTGTTCTTCTCTATTTCCCACAGCTTATTTCTTCCAAAAGGGATTTACTCCAGACTGGGAAACAGTGAATCAACTGTACAAAACTTCTGCTATAAATATTTGACTGGAGTGCTTCAGAGCATTTTGCTAAAATTAAACTTATGAAAATGACAGCTAAGGCTACTTCTATATTAGCAAGAAGTAGAGAATTATCAAGAGTGGATCTGCAGAGTGAAACAGCTGGTAACAAAAATTCAGAATTTACACTAGTCACATTTAGCAGTCCTGCTCTGGAACAGTTCTAGTGCAAACCCATATACTAAGCACACATTAAGGATTGGAGTACATTCAGCACATTCCTGAACACATCTCTTGGCTTACAACAATAGGAATCAACCTCTAAAACCACTGCATAGAACAAATTAAATTGCAGTGAGGAGAGATAAGGACCTCTCTAAAGGTGTATTTCTGATTGAAATTAATACACTGACACACATTTCCTCTTAGCGATCTCTCTCCCACCCCAAGACTCTGACTCTTCCAAGTTTCTTTAGAAATGACCGTTATGACCTAGATCTCAAAGCTATTACAAGTCTATTACAGAAAGGGGGGAAAAAAAAATCAGTGGATGCGTATAACAGAGACATCTAACAACAGCTGAGCTGAGGAAAAGACAGGAAAAAGCCAACATTACATATTCTGTTCAGAGAAAGCCAGCTGGCCAACCCTTATGTACATACTGGCTAATTAAGAAGTATGTAGGTTGCTCCTGCCTAGCCATGCCAAATGTTATTTGTATTCTGGTGGGAGTATCAAATGCAGCTGAGGTTAATGCACTGGGAGAAAGGGAATGGATATAGCACAAAGCATCAAAATTCACAGAAAATTGGGCTTTTAAAATACTGTAAGGAACAGTTTAAGCAAAAAGACATTAGCAAAAAGATTTTAATTTAACTAAGTTTAATGCTGTTTAGGTTTGTTTTTCATCTTATCAGGAAAATGCAAATTACTTAAGCATTTTATTTCACAATAAAAGCATCCTTCAGCAAACATATAATTTATTTTTTTTCCAAAAGGGAGGTTAAACTCCAGCATTACTAGTGCTACATGAAACATGATGGTGTACATAGCAGTACTGTCAATTTTTTTTCTTCTTACAGATATCAGTGCCTCTATACAGTTACTTAATCCTAACCTATTATTATACAATGAAACCACTCCTGAGCAGACTACAGTCCATGTGTTAAATCAGACTGACATTTGCTTTTTCACCTGTAGTGTCCAGTAAGAAAAGAGAGCTCAAGATAGAACAAGAGACTATTTAGAATACTTTGGTTAGGGGCTGGGGATGTGCTAAGAGACACAAGATGAGGAGCTTGGTACTACGGGGAAAGAGACCAGTGAGGTCTGAGTATGCGAATGTACAATATGCAGTAGCAGAGTAAGAAAGTTCAATGGTATAGAGCTGGGCTTTTCTCATTTGGGAAGCTGAACACCATGTGTATGAAAAGAACAGCTATATTTTCACCCAACATTTCCCACAAGGAACTAAGCCTAATGAGGAGTAAGGTTTTGGATTAGTTAAATGTGAGAATGTGACTGTGATGAGCAAACAGCAGAGTAAGAAACTTGAGAGGACAGGTAAGAAAGGATTACGCTTGCGAGGAAAGCATAGCAGATTCCATGATCAACACACAAGATTTTTTTTCCCCTAGAACACAAACCAAAAATTCTTATACCTTGCCACTTCTGTGAGCCTGTAAAAAACCACAAGTGTTGCATCTCCTTTTAATTTTAATGGAGAATCTCAGAACCATTTAGTTTGGGAAAGACTTTTAAGATCATCAGCTGTAAACCTAAGACTGCCACCACTAAACCATTTGCCTAGGCACCACATTCACGTCTTCTAAATCCCTCCAGGGATGGTGATTCAACCACCTCCCTGGGCAGCCAATACTTAACAAATCCTTACAGGGAAGTAATATTTCCTAGCATCCAGTCTAAACTTTCCCTGGTGCTACTGGAGGTCATGCCCTCTCAGCCTATCACTTGTGACGTGGAACAGACCAACATCCACCTCACTACAACCTCCTTTCATGCAACTGTAGAGAGTGATAAGCCTCCTTTTCTTAGAGTAAACAGCCCCGGTTCCCTCAGCTGCTCCTCACAAGGCTTGTGCCTCACACCCTTCACCAGCTTCCTTCCCCTTCTTTGGATGTGTTCCAGCAGCCTGATCTCTTTCTCGTAGTCAGAGGCCTAAAACTGAACACAGTATCTGAGGTGCGGCCTCACCAGTGCCAAGTACAGGGAGACTTCCCTACTCCTGCCGGCCACACCATTCCCGATACAAGCCAGGATTCTGATGGCCTTCTTGGCTACATGGGCACACTGCTGACTCTCATTCAGCCAGCTGTTGACCAACACCCCCAGCTCCTTTTCTGCAATCAGTTTTCCAGACGCCCTTCCCCAAGACTGAAGAACTGCCTGGGGCCGTTGTGACCCAAATGCAGGACATTGTTGAACCGCATACAGATGGCCTCAGCCCATCAATCCAGCCAGTCCAGATCACTCTGCAGCACCTTTGAGCTCAGTACTGTGGGCAGCCTTCCACAAACTTGGAGAGATACACTTGTAGAAATATACTTGTAGAAATGAAATCTTAAACACTGCTGATGTTCCACAACAATGCCAAAGTGAAGGTACAGATGGGACATCGCCCAGGGCATGCAACATATTTGCCACTAACAGAAGAGCTGGACTAGGGGATCCTATACCCTTCTGAGCTTAAGGAGGGAAGTAGTGCCTAGTTCAGTGTTTCAAACCTAGTAAGCTCCATCAGGCTTACTGTAACTGGACTTCACATCAGAACCAATAAATATAATCAGCAGGAGGCAGGCACTGCAAGAAACATCTTGAGAGCAGCATTGTCAGGAGACAGTATCTGGAACACAGCCAGGAGGAATATAGGGGAGAAAAGGTACAAAAAAAGATGATGAAGGTCATCTTGCACTTTAGGAAAGTGCCAGAAGACCCAGACACAGTGTTCTGCTGGATCCACTCACCTTATCCCTTTCCGTCTCTTCCCACCCCATCCCCTGTTCATTTTCTTCACCTAGCCAGTTACACTTCCTACTTACACCTCCCACTTACACTTACATTGCTGTAATAGAGAAGGGTGACATACCAAAACAAAGTATACAGAAGAACATCTTCCAGATAAGGCTTATAATTCCACATAAAGGCATATGTGACATTCTCACAACTGGTATATTTTCTGATCACCTGAAAATTAGCAAGATTTGGGTAAGAAGGGTAGAGATCAAGATCACCTTCTCAAGAAATATCTCCCTAACCTGTCCTTTGTTACACAGGTCACTTCAGCAAAGTGAAAGAAGATTCCTCTGAAAGATGATCAAGCATTTTTCTCCATCGACAGAAAAAGATGCAAGCTGGCCATGAAACCCAGTCCTTTGAATAGTAAATGCAGCCTACTGCAAAGAATCTCATTAGAACATTACACAAAATACTGTTCTGAAATTTCAGAATGAGTGGTGACCATAGCCACAAAAATACTAGACTTTGTACCATGTTTTTGATTGTAGAGGACTATATAAACACAGCTATTCTATAACCACTGCAGCAATTTATTCAATCTTTGCAATAAGACAAAGAAAGGGCTATAAAAGCTTCATTTGAGCAAAATTAGTTTTAGGTTTCTGACGCACACTCCTACGAAAACAAAGTTACATAGATCACAAAAATTACTTCCAATCATATAGTAACCAAGAGTTCTGCTAGAGTCCAGTGTCCTATAAAGTAGCACACGTTACTGCTAGTTAGGATCAGTGAACAACTTAACTGCCAAGGTGCTGAGGTCAAAGCTGACTAGGTATGAGATCTATATAGTAAGACATCTTTTCCAGAAGCTAGTAATACATTAGACGTATGTTGCTACAACCGACCAAACATGCACTGAAGTACATCCCTACTGGCAAGCCTGCCTCCTGCTGCAGACTAGAAGCACACTGTCCTTCACAAGCTTAAATGAGAACACACTGT
Source organism: Piaya cayana (assembly GCA_013389865.1). Classification (NCBI taxonomy): domain Eukaryota; kingdom Metazoa; phylum Chordata; class Aves; order Cuculiformes; family Coccyzidae; genus Piaya; species Piaya cayana. The sequence goes on from WAAB01024954.1 coordinate 13,769, forward strand.
GGAAAAAGAAATATTAAGTAAGAGGCTATTTACATGTGTTATACTATTTAAGACCAAGTTTTTAACATTACCACGTCTTGTACATGGTGTGCACTAAAATACCATCAGGAACAATGAAAAGAACAATTTACCAGGTGCTTTTTGCTCTACACTCCATGGTGTCTCGCTGTATTTGCAATTCAGTCCTCTAGCAGTAACCAGCATATAAATGACTAAATATTATTGGCTTTAGCACACCAATTTAGCATGTTGAAGAGAACAGTGCCTGAACGATACATGCAGTGGCTTTTACAGATGAAAGGTGACAAGAACACTTTTATTTGGAAAATATTCACAAGCTCTTTTCACACAGTTGTGACAGTTAAGTCCATACAGATTCCAGTGTCAGAGTTATGACGAAAGAACTAAGCTCCAACACAATCTCAAACTAACAGTGCCTAAGGCAACAGTCTGTTGTGGTATTAAGTGCAAATAGAGGACCCAGCATGGACATGAGTCACAAATTTGGCAGATTTTACAGCATTTGACAATAGAATATCACAAAACTCTTTCAGTCCAGAAGTGATGAATTCTTTTTTATTACAATTTTCCTCTAAGATTTGCACAATATTTGAGAAAACTTTGTGGCTAGAACATGCTATGCTCAGCTCAGTTTTACTCCTTTCTTTGTTATACCTATTGTGCAATCTCAGAAAAAGTGCCTCACCCCTCCCCTGCTGCATTTCTCTCTGCTGGATTTCAGACAGTACACTACAAAACAAAGAAAACAAAACGCAGCCTAACATAAACACATCTTTCAGAAATAAATGACATGAGATAACATGGATATGTGCATTTTGGAGATTTCTCAGATCCTAGCTAATATATGGAATGGACTACTAGGTTCACTGTCCTATTAGAGAGTATTCTACACTTTAATTTGAAATGTTTACATACTTGAGATCCAAACATATAAGGACTGCACAAATTTTTCTGTAGTAAGAAAAATACGATATTTTAACACCTTTTTATAGAGCTGTCCTTGAATAATTAAATAGGAATGAGCAAAGACAACTCAGAATTTCCAGAACAGCTTTTAGTGTACTCTGAAGTATCTACTCATCGCATGCCAGACTACACTACTCAGGGCTACAATGAAGTCTCTAAAAAACAACCAACACAGGCAGCAAGAAAGATTTTCCAATACTTCAGCTGGAACTCACCACTACTTCCTACCAAAATAAAAAATGTGTCTCATAGTCTAGGAATTTCTACTAGGAAGAGGAAAAAAATCAGAGGACATACAACTCTTTCAATATGAAGAAAACACAAGACAATTAGCAGGGCTTTTGTTGCACTTGCAGATACAGAACCTTGGGCCCTATCCCGAAGACCTTCAAATTCCTCTCTGAAAAGCCTGAGTTTACCTGTGTTTGGTTTCAAGTACAAAGTTCCACAGATTTCACAATACTCTTCAAATTATTTCCCATGCTAACAGCAGCATCTAGACTTAACAACCTCCTTCGAACAAATATGCTGTGTTAAGGAACATCACCGAATTTGGAGTTTTTTGATAGAGTTTTAGAAAGCTTTGGTGGGTTTCATTTGGGTTGAGAGCCTTAGTGGGGGGGGGGGTTGTTTGGATTTTTTTTGGTTTGGTTTGTTTTTTTTTAACTAAGCACATGCTTACCGAAGAACACAAGAACCTCATTGTTCATAGAATTAAAGAAAAATTAAAGTCATGGGACACCTGGAGGTCATCTAAGTCCTTCAGTTATCTAGTCAGTCAGGTATTTTCAGCTGTCCCGTACCTCACACAGGCCAAGCTGGGTTTGTTACTTGGACAGGAAAAGAATGGTAAAAGAAACCTGTTCTAAGCTAATTGTAGGTATCTATAAATCATGCAGCGGAGTTTTATTAGCAGTACACTGTAGAATAAGAAAAAACTTTGGCCCAAAACTTAATTTACAAAATCTTATTCATTAAGTGAAAAAATCACACCCCAACATGAGATTTGCTGCCTGGATTGACTTGAAATTTAAAGGTACTACTAATTTACGAAGATTCAGATTAGACAGGAGGAAGAAATTTTTTCCTGTGAGGTAGTTGCTCAGAGAAGTCATGAAAACCCCATTCCTGGAGGTATTGGGACCAGGTTGGACGAAGCTTTGAGCAACCTGATCCAGTGGGAGGTATTACTGCCCGTGGCAGGGGACTTGGAACTGGATGATTTTTAAGGTCCCTTCCAGCCCAAACCATTCTACGATTCTATGATTGTGCTTCAATAAAAGCACAAGACCACTCTTCTTTCATATCACAGCAAATCATTAGAATATACCTGTGCATCTTCTGTAATGTTTTCTTGCAACTACACTTTCACCAAATGTCAACCACATAAGGACTGAAACTCCTACTGGAGTAGCACTGGACATATCTCGTCTTCAAATACGTTTAACTAAAACTAAAAAAAAATCTACCTGTCAGAATGAAACCAACACACTGACACTTATTTGCTTCTTAAAAAGAAAACAAGACAAAACAAATTAGATTTTTAAGGTATCATACAACTCTTTTTTTTTTTAATACTTCCTTGGACAAGATCATGCAATATATTCATTTGCTAAACATTCCTTTTAAGCTAGATTAGCCATTAATGCTCCTGCTGAAACAGTTAAGTAGCACTCACGACAAAACATGTACTTCAACTGTCTGTGATCATTCATACTACTGGCAAAGGCAAATTCTCATAGCAGCTGAAGAAACTTGCTTTTGTTGCTGTGTGAACATTTTTGACAAGCCGGTGAAGTTCTGAGGAACCACTGACCAGAAACACATGTAGCATGTGGCAAGTGGCTTCACTTTTTTTCCCAAGAAAGACTATCTATTTATCAGTCATACCACTATCCTCTGCTATTTCAGTTTGCCTTCATTTCCAGCTTCTTAAAGAGAAGGAAATGTCTACAACCCTTATTTTTTTATTTTAAAAAATCATCCTAAATAAAAAGGATGACACCACAGAACTTGCTATCCATAAATCAAAACGAAGAATAAGAAGGGTCAGGCTCCCCCTCCTTTCACAGATACTAATTTATTTTAAAAATATCACTGGAAGACGAGAAGCACAAATTTTACAAGGAGCAGCTGAGGAACCTGGACTGCAGAAAAGGAGGCTGAGGAGAGACCTCATCATGTTTGCAGCTGCCTGAAAGGAGGGTGTAGCGAGGTGGGTGTTGGTCTCTTTGCCCAAATGATAGATGACAGGATGAGAGGAAATGGCTTCAAGTTGCACTAGGGGAGGTTGAGATTGGACATCAGCAAAAAATTCTTTGTGGAAAGGGTTTCAGGCTGTGGCAGGGGCTGCCAAGGGAAGTGGTGAAGTCCCCATCCCTGGAGGTGTTTAAAAGAGGTTAGATGAAGTGCTTAGGGAGATGATTTAGTAGTGGACAGGTCTGGTTGGACTTGATGATCTCAAAGTTCTTTTCCAACCTACTGATCGTATGATTCTAATTAATGTGGGGGTNAACCCTTATTTTTTTATTTTAAAAAATCATCCTAAATAAAAAGGATGACACCACAGAACTTGCTATCCATAAATCAAAACGAAGAATAAGAAGGGTCAGGCTCCCCCTCCTTTCACAGATACTAATTTATTTTAAAAATATCACTGGAAGACGAGAAGCACAAATTTTACAAGGAGCAGCTGAGGAACCTGGACTGCAGAAAAGGAGGCTGAGGAGAGACCTCATCATGTTTGCAGCTGCCTGAAAGGAGGGTGTAGCGAGGTGGGTGTTGGTCTCTTTGCCCAAATGATAGATGACAGGATGAGAGGAAATGGCTTCAAGTTGCACTAGGGGAGGTTGAGATTGGACATCAGCAAAAAATTCTTTGTGGAAAGGGTTTCAGGCTGTGGCAGGGGCTGCCAAGGGAAGTGGTGAAGTCCCCATCCCTGGAGGTGTTTAAAAGAGGTTAGATGAAGTGCTTAGGGAGATGATTTAGTAGTGGACAGGTCTGGTTGGACTTGATGATCTCAAAGTTCTTTTCCAACCTACTGATCGTATGATTCTAATTAATGTGGGGGTCTTTATGCTCATCAGTGGAAAAATGTTATTCATGTCGTCTCTTAAGCTATCAACGTTGCTGTTCAAAGCAAGATTGTAGAGAGGAGGGTGATGGCTTCTTCTCCCAAGTGGCAGGGGACAGGACAAGAGGGAATGGCCTCAAGCTCTGCCAGGGGAGATTTAGGCTGGACATTAGGAAAAAATTTTTCACAGAAAGGGTCATTGGGCACTGGCAGAGGCTGTCCAGGGAGGTGGTTGAGTCACTTTCCCTGGAGGTGTTTAAGGCATGGGTGGATGAGGTGCTGAGGGACATGGGTTAGTGTCTGATAAGAATGGTTGGACTCGATGATCCAGTGCGTCTCTTCCAACCTGGTTATTCTATGATTCTATGAATTAATTATTCCCTTTATTTTACAGATGGTGTGCTAAGTTCACAAAAATAATGAGGTCAAAAGCTTGACCAGTTTGCCAAACCCATAACACATTACAGGCTTTATTTTCCAGATTATTTCAGGTTAGACAGCACCTTATACTTGGTGAGACCATAGCTACTGGTGACTACAATTTCTACTTCTGCAAGCAACTCCTCTTCCCTCTCACTGCAAAAGTAAAAAAGGTAAAAGAGTCTCAAAGTAGTTATCCACTTTACTTGAAGTTTCCAGACTCAAACTGATTCGTCGTACCAAGAATGTCATGCCACACATCAAGATTGTGGGGAAAAAAAAAAAAAAGTTTGTTGATATCAGACTTCTGAGCTCATAAGGAATTAATTATTGTTTATGTCTTGCCAAGACACTGAAAACCATGAAAACTCAACATTTTGTCAAAATATCCTTGCAGGCGCTATGCCAAACAATCTAGTCTTGCTTGGCATGACAGCTAAAAATTATTAACAGAACATGACAGAGGTAAATAAACAAGAGTATCCCAGTTATCTATAAAAGACCTTTAGTGTTCTGCCACACAGATAACTGAACATGGAAGAACTAGAGAAAACAAATGCACTAGGCTCTGCTTCTACTTTAATATTTAGTATACCTCTGTGAAGTGTTAAAGTAGAAGTATCCCATAAGGTGTCACTGTCAAAGGACAGGGCACTCTCAAAGAATCCACTTAGATTCATGGACCCAAAACCTGGGTAAACCCATGTGCATCAAGCCCTCTCCAAAAGAAGACACCAAGAGACTGCCTCCAGAGAACCAGTAAGGCGCTGAGAAAAGGTATGACACAAAATTAGTAGGCAGGCAATGAAATCTTTCCCAGATGACTCCTGAACATTTCCTAGGACATTAAATCCCTTCCTAGGACATTAAATCCCTTCCTGACTTTAAAGAAAAAAAAAAGCCATGGGAATTTATTTATTTACATAATGTCATTTAGGGTGAAAAACCGTGTTGACAAACATGGCCTACACTGGCGGTATGACCCTGAAAACAGGCAAGTGGGGAAGATGGCACTTAGCAACTCGCATCCCCAAAAAAGATTTGATATAAACAGTTGGAATAGCTTACCAGAAGAAACAAAACAAAGACAAGATCAAATACTGTGATTTCTTTATTTTGGAACAGAAAGAGCCTGAAAATCACAATGCTAGCTGTTTAGTAAAATAAAAAGGGCCAAGAGATTATCTTTACAATAGGTACTGATTTACACCTCATTCGATACAGATATTTATATTCAGGATACACAGAATCACCAGGTTGGAAGAGACCCATCGGATCATCGAGTCCAACCATTCCCATCAAACACTAAACCACGTCCCTCAGGACCTCGTCTACTCGTGCCTTAAACACCCCCAGGGAAGGCGACGTTCAGATGAGAAGTCCTACCAACTTATGATTACAGAATTATCATTATTTTAGAGAAGCATTTGAAGGGCTGTGGGTTTGCTTAATACTGACGCATGTGGACTCATTACCTAAGTTAGACTATGATTTTGCAACCTCATATCTAAGTAATTAATAATCCTCACAACAGGATTGGAAAAATGTTAGTTTTTCTAGAAAACCATAAAACAGTAAGACATTTGGTATCATAATGGCATACCAGATTGCTCAAGAATGGCAGAACCTTCATCAATAAACTAGTACTATCTTGCTGTTAAAAAAAGGCAGATGATTATATCGCAACTATTTCACTACTTTCTCATATAATTTCCTCCTAGTACCCAAGAAAAGTACTGCATCCAAAGCATTTAAACTAGTATTTTATGACAAAACCCATTCTAAATGAAGCAGTTTAAGATACCAAAGTTGAAAGTTGTAAAACATGCATAACATAAACCAGATGACATTTTATTAGAGAATGGTTAGGAATTACTTAACAGCAGAAAATCCTCTGGGATTCTAAAAGACTTGTGTTGAAGCTTCTTTTTATGCATACAGGTACACACCTCCTGCTCCAAAATGAGAGTAACAGGATGTAATCAACATACACTTAGGAACAGGGTTAACTCCTGGCATTAACGACCAACAGAAACAAAGAAAAAAGCATTCCCTTTCCCCAAAAGGTGATAAGCCTGCCTTCCAGAAGTCAGACACATATTCACATTTTGGCTAGGCAGGAATAGCTCCCATAGTGACACAGGGCCTCACTCCTTCTGAGCCGCACGTGCCATTTCTAGAGCATTCCTCCATGTGGGCCAGTAAGGAACTGCAACTGGTGCTAGAACTGAAGATGAATACAAAGGATGTTTCTTAGTATTGTCCTATTCTCGTATGCATTTCTCTACTCTCAGATTAACCTTTTGCCTTTTCATGGAAGATACCAGGATTATTGCTTTTGCATATGGTTGGCTGTTCTGCAAGGAAGCACAGGAAAGAAACAAACAGAATGATGAGAATACGGATACAATGGTTGAATAAACAATTGGGTTTGTCCTTGAAAGGAATTCTGCAGGATCAAAAATATAACTGATTTATTTTCAGATGTTACCAATATTAAACCAATAATTTCTGAAGAAATGTTCTTATTAATATTTTTGCTTTAGCTACTTTTCATCTTTCTCCTTCAGCAGTAGAAAATAAGGTCCTTTCACTTTCAGTTTCTCACACACAAGTTTACTCCGAGTTGCAGGCACTGGAAAAGACTTTTTTCAACTAAGTTCCAGTACAAACAGCATCAAAAAGACATTCATGTACTTCTTTTTTTATTCTTTAAAAAACAATAAGCATCTGAAAATGCATTTATAATAAGTGAGACTAAATGCAAAAAAAAGGCCTTATTTACATAACCAGTTAAGTACCTTTCAAATTTAAAAAAAACCATCATAAAGAATCTGTGTAGCACAACTTAGGCAAATGCACCACAGCTTTACAAGACTACCACACACAGGCAGGACATGAAGGACACATTCTTTGAGTACTAAAAATGAAATTAATCAGGAAAAACTCATTACCTACAACACCTGAAAAACATTTTCATTGCACATTAAAAAAGTTTGACAGTTATACAATTTATCAAGCCTTCAGCAACAGGTTCAGCATGGAATCCCAACAGACTAACTAAAATGAGAACTTTGTAATTTATTTATATATATTATTTTCCTCACACTACTGGGGTGAATTCCAGGTTCAACTGCTCATACCTATAAGCAATCTGCTCCAGCTGACCCTGCTCTAGGCAGAGGGCTGGACTAGACAATCTCCAGAGTTGCCTTTTAATCTCAACTAGTCTATGACCCTGTTTCATGAATTAAAACTGCAGATCTTTACCTCTGTGGCACAATGTCTACTGGCAGTTCTCTCTTCTTGATGATATGTTCAGCATATGAAAATGTTTAAGTCTTCTACATTTTCCAGCAATTTACGCTATGTAGTCGGGACAGCATTTATTCCAACAAAGACTTATACAGGTGTCTTCAAGAACCTGTGTGAGTACTGCTGTCATACTCAAACCAAATCAGTAAGACAGCTGCATAGAATACAAACATCATATTGCTACTGAGGGACAACCATAGCTGTAGAAATAAACATTTACATGGAAAAACAACCTCACCTCTTTATTCTGAGAATCAGACATAGATAAGCTTCCAGAATGCCTGGAAGGATATCACTTTATTCCAGATGCCCTCTCAAAATGAAGGAGATTCTTCTCTTTCTCAGAATAGTTTTCCTTTTTATAGGATCAAGAAAAAGTCATGCTTGCACAAGAACTCTGTCTCTCAGGAGTCAAAGGCACTTATTGCAAAATCCATTACTCCTCTCTTTTAATCTACAAGTCTAAAATAACTTGCGTGTTCACAGATGCTTCCTCTGGAGTCTTTTTTTAGGATAGGCTGTGGGTTCAAAGGAAGCACCTGCACAGACATTCAGCATAATATGATGCTCCCATTAAGCTAAACGGAGAAGTGGAGTTGTAAGCTTTCTTTTTGATCTTCTGGTTATTCCTAAAAGATGTAGCTAAGTAGATCTTTGTAAACTAAGAAAGACTATTCCATTAGCACAGTGTCTAGAAAAGAAAACTTAAAAGCTTTTCCATCAGTTATTTTACCAAACTAAAGATATGCAAGCCTACTGACAATTAAGTTTAAATTACTTCTACAGGAACCTACATCACCCCTGAAAACCTTCTAAAGATCTCCAAAACAACAGATTTCAATTCTACTTCATACTTTTTAAACTAAAACTCCATAATTACTATTTAAAACTTCATAAACTAATGATAACTTGCCAACCAAAACACAAGAAAACCCACAACTTATCTACAGCACTGCCAGAAGGAACATAACCTCAAAATATGCAATAGTCCTTCAGAGACTAAAAGCTGATGAACTGCCAACATTTACTAACAGTCCAACTTCAGCAGGATTCACCATGGGTAAAATAGTGTGCTTGACTGCTACCATTCACAAGTAAGAGTAGGTGCAGGGAAAGAAAAAACAAGCTTCTGACTCTTGACTCAGCTTACTTACAGGTCCCAAACTAGCTAACTGAGGGGGTTTGTCCTGGCTAAATTGTGAAGACGTGTGAAATATTTGGCAGTCTTTATTGCCACCTCTTGGTCATCACCCCACAATATAAAAGCAACAGAACCAAATCATGTCAGTTCCTTTCCAGCAATAATTTGTCTTTGGGGAAAAGATATAGTAAGGTAACAGATGGTGTGGAAAGAGAGTAACCAGAATACTGTTTGCATCAAGTATAACTATTTAGAGCTATAAAACTACAGTGAGTACTGCAATTACCCTTCATTAATGTTTTACTGTGTCATCTGGAGAAGGGACTGGAAAGCAAAGAATCAGTTAATTTCAAGACAAAACCCAACACTTAAATAAAGGTAACAGAGTTATCAAAGACACCTGCCCTTCTTGAAGTCAGAAGACAATTGTATTAGCACCCTTCACTATAGAGAGTATCACTAAATGATCTTCATGTTTTCCCTTTATCAGTAAACTACCAGTAAGAACCCTGATCAGGAGGCTGCTGAACAATGCTGAGCACAACAGAAAGATTTCTCTCAGCATTCATTGCTGCACATAATCTTGACATGAACATAAACAAGAGGAAGTTAATTCCACAAACAGGCTAAGGAAGTTGTTTATCTATCAAAGCCTGGAAGGTCTGAAAAGCCAGACAACTATTAAGCAGGACTAATACAAATGGCTTTCAAAAAGAAGGGAACTATAAGAAATGTCTTTGTGCAAGTAAGCTCATTTCTGCTGTCACAATGTGATGGAACTCCGTAAGATTTCTACCACAACAATATTTCTAGAAATGCAAAGTATTCTTTGGTTTCTGTTGCATTTAATACATTCAGAAGCCTAGAGAGGGAAAAAAAGTGCTTTGACCTCCAATGTTTTCCAGCCTAATGAATGCAAGACATAGAACAACAAGGAAGTCATTCCAATACTCTTGATCTCCACCAGGCTACTGACAAGTGCAGGCAGTGAAGAAAATATTGCAAGTCTTCCACCTCAGTTTGCACTTTTACTTTCAATCTAATATGGATTGTAATTCTGTCTCTAACTAATTGCTAATAGCTTTTCTTAGCCTAAACCACTAAACCTTTTCTTAGCCTAAAGCCTCTTGTGACATTATCACTACCTAGAGCACTCTGAGTAGCAGTCATGAAACTGAGGAGAGTTTATTCATTTGTTGCTTGCTAAAGATAAAAAGCACATACAAGGACACTTCATCAGATCCAGTGACGCAACCCAAACTAATCATAGAATGGTTTAGGTTGGTAGGGACCTTATAGATCATCTAGTTCCACCCTCCCTGCTAGGCAGGGACATCTCCCACCAGACTAAGCTGCCCAAGGCCTCACCCAACCTGGCTTTGAAAACCGCCAGGGATGGGGCAGCCACAGCTTCCCCGGGTAACCTGTGCCAGGGCCTCACCAAATAAGCCAAGGCAAAGTCAAGGGCTCTCAAGGGCTTCAAGTCTCTCTTTAAATGAATACTTAGGTGTTATGCAAGTTCTTCAACTGCATAGGTAAGGTACAAAGTATGGATTCATAAAATTATGGAGGAACTTTCTAAGACTACTCTAGGTTCTGGAATAATAATAATAGTAACAATAATAATAATAATAACCCGGTAAGAAAAATCCACAAAGATATTAGCAAGGCTCTGACTTCTGTTATTCTGTTCATAAAACTATTCAGTGTCATAACAGAAAATGCAAGATAGAGTTTGTGCTAATATTTATTGCATACCATCTGTCGCTAGAGTCTAAGTACAGTCTAATGATGTAGTTAAAAAAATACAGCGTGATCTGGAGACTAAATAACCAACCAACATTATTCTATTCCATCTGCAATATGCAACAGAACATGGAATAGAACAAACACCAAAAATTCATGCCGAGCCCACCTCTTCATAAGATCAAATTTGGCAAAAGTAAGTTGTTCTGAGTGTGCATATTAACAGTGTGATAGCAGGTTAATCATTACATATTTTGCAATCAATAGGTTTTTTTCCAGTTTTAAAGAGGACCAACCCACTAGTCTTTCACACAACTTCATCAGCCTAAGATCATCTAAACATGGTAAATCAGTTCAACAAATACAATTTGTTTTCATATATCTGTAGGCTCAATATTGACAAAGAAGTTCTAGCTCAGCCATTTCTGGGTGGCAGTACTTCCATTAAAAGGATGTCCAAGCCTGTTCTGTCTAGTTAAGTTAAAGCTGAAACAGTTTATGGGGTTTGTAGCAATTCAAACAGAAACCTAATGGTGCAAAAACCCTACTGCTGGAGACTATTATTAATGACTTCTAATTTAACAAGTGGTATTTCATTTTCAGTTTGTGCTTTTAACCCTACGGTAGAGTGGTAACATTCTAACACTCCCTGCAATTAATGCCAGACAAGCTTCATACAAGCACTTATTCAGCCTGCTTATTAAAAGACTGTTTCCTCAAAGAAGTTACCTACTGTACAAGCCTGCTGGAAAAAATTGTAAATTAACTTAAGTTTGCTGCACAGAGTTTGCTTTCTTACACGTCTGTCCTAAGCTTTGCTGTCAGTAGCATTCGAGTCCACAAATAATTCTGAATAATCCACTGAGTGGGAGAACACACAAAGAGATGCCAATGGAAAGGCACAAAACTTCATAGCTGAAAGACTGAGCTGTCAACTTTGCTATTACTAGAGAAGAGCCAGGAAATCAGAAAAAGGACTCACATAACATACAACAAAAAATTGACATCGCCACAAGGATGCCACCATAGTCCTCTGGGTATTGATAAAAACATTGGTACTCCTTGACATTGTAGCTTACATGGGAAAGTAGAAATATTAAGGAGGGGAACTGGGGGAATGAGGGGAATGGGATGAGACAGTCAGTGGGGTTTCCATTATTTTCTCAATGACATATATATACATATAGATATACATACATATGCCTCAAACCCTGCAATTTTATTTGAACCCACAGTTCCTGAAGCTTGCACAGAAACCTACTCAGTTCACACAGGGTGAGATTAAGGTCTCCAGCTCAAGTCACAAGGTTAGCTGAGAGTCTAAGTTTCCATCTAAAGAATGAAGAAAAGCAAGTGACAGCCAACATCAGCACAAGCCTTTAAACAATCAGAACAGAACAAACTCCCTGATGTCTCATATCGTTCCGAAAGTCTATTACTCTGGGGACTCTTATCCACTGACCTATACAGGAGAGTACAATGGAAGAAGGAAAGAAAGCACAGGATGCTTAGCTGCTTGCAGCTGCAAAGCACCTGTGGGTAGCTCACCAGGTCCCTAAAGTAACCTGGACTATGAGGACAGCCAAGCTGCCATCAACTTGCATACTGAAAAACACCCAAGCCCTTGCTGCTTCAAAACTAAAGAGCAGAAGTGACCCCCACCTCCAAATCATTACATGTCAATAATGCCGAATTATTTTAATAAAAGTTAATGATTTCTAATAGACATGATGATCTCACCCTTTCCTACTGTTCCAAGATTAAACATTTCTTTCCTGAAACATGAGTATATTCGGACTGTTCTACACCTGTCTGTTAGCTTTTTGTTCCCACAAGCATCACAACTTACTCATCATTAAAGCACTGCTTTATCACATAAACTACCTTGTAATTCACAGGTATAAAATTCAGATTGTCCTCTGTATCAGAAGAAAGGCATAGAACACAGTAATAGCATCTAGGCAATTTCCACAAGACCAACAGCTGATTACACTGATATTAAACTACTCATGGCATTTGGGAGTTTAAAAAAAAAAAATCCTTTCATTTCTACACAGTTGTTAGAGGAAAAAAACCCCAAAGGCTGAATAGTCATTATCCCTGGAGGTGTTAAAAAACATGCAGATGTGGCACTTTGGGAGATGGTGGTATTGTGTTCATGGTTGGATTCAAAGATCTTTTCCAACCTTAACAATTCTATTGATTGAATGATATTAGCAGTAGTACCTAGAGCCAGGCTGGAACTAGCATGAAGCACTGTGCCACTGAGCCTGGCATTCTCTCATGTCTCGCCCTTCCTTTGTTGCCTTGTGTCACACCTGTGCAGTGCCAGTGGCTCTGCTGCACCTCAGCGGCGGCTGCCGCGTATAGGCAGACAGGGTGGCTGCATGCCTCATTCTGCAGAGCAGCTGGGCACCCTGGGGTCAGTAACACAGACGCCAAAACCCCCTCACTCACCCATCCCGGATCTCCTTTTGGCGAGGGCTAGAGCTACCATCCCAGCAGGGTGGCACGGCCAAAACTGGCGCAGCAACTGCTGAGGCTGCAGGGAGCTGCCAAAATGCCTGAAATGGAGGCGGGGCAGTGGGGGGTGTGTGCGTGTGCATATACACATGTGTACACTTATGTGTGTACACAGCATGTGCCTGTGGGTATTAGAATGTAGGTCTATGTCTGTGAGTGTGCGAGCATGTATATATATGGGTGCACATATTGCATGTCAGTGCACGTGTGTGCTTATATGTGTGTACATGTGCGTGAGTGTGAGAATGTATTTGTGTGTTTGTGAGAGTGTATACACACATGTACACAGTGTTTATGTGTCTGTGTGCATGTCTGTGCATGACTATGTTTTGTGTGTGTACATGCCTATGTGTGTATTTATGTGAGTATACATACATGTGTACATTGTCTGTGTGAGCATCTTGCTGTGTGTGCGTGTATGTCAGGGTGTATGTACATACATGTGTACACTGTGTGTATGTACGCGTCTGTGTTCGTGTGTACACGTGTGTATGCATGTGAGAGCATATTTATGTGAGTGCATGTGTACACACGCATGTACATCGCCTGTATGTGACTGTGTCTGCACACACGCGTTGCATTGTGCGTGACCGTACCCGTGTGTGTGTGTGTGAGCGCACCCCCCGAGCCACGCAGGGCGCGGTGACAGCGGCGCCATGGCTCCCAGCGCGGCGCTGACAGCCGGAGCCGTGGGGCCGGCCACCGCCCCGGGTCCCTCCGCCCGCCCGCTCGCCGCGCAAGTTGGGGAAGGCGAAAGGGGACGGACGCGGCCCCGGGTGTCCCCGCAACGGAGCGCCGCCGCCCTTACCTTCTCCCGGCAGCCGCCGCGTCTCCGCCGTCCCCAGCAGCGCAGCGGTTGTCCCCGACCGGCGGTGCCCGCGGCTCCGGCCCCGCCGCTGGGGCTGCCGGGTCCGCCAGCGGCCGCCTCCCCCNCAGCGGTAACGCGGCCCAGGCGGCGGCGGGGCCGGAGCGCGAGAGAGGGAGCAGCCCGGGGCAGCGCGATCGTCGCCCGCCGCCAGCAGCCGCGCGGGAGCGGGGCGCGGTTCCCGATAACGCGCAGATGGGCGAGGATTCCCAGCAGTCTATCCCTATTCTAAAGACGGGTTTTAATGTTATTGTGAACTTCGCAACAGTCAAATCTGTCTTCGCTCCGAAGCTTCGGCTCCATCTCAGCCTGACCTTGCCCTGGAGATGGGGAAAGCCTGCAGCCAGAGGGGATCCCGGCAGAGACACCTCAGCGCGGGCCGCACCGAGCACAGGGCGCTGTCATCTCCAAAGAACGAGCAGCGCCTCAGGATACGTTTGAAAGAAAACGTGCTCCCAGAGGGACATTCTGTCTCTCAAAAACCACAGTGGCTTAGATGAAACTTAGCTCCACTTGAGCTTAAATATTCCATTTTTGTAATGGTAGACACTTCTTGTATCATGACCTTGCACTGGAGATGGGGAAAGTCTGCAGACAGCAGTTATTAGAGAAGACACATCTATTCAGCACAGATCAGACTGAACACAAAATGTTATCTTCCAAAAGAGTGAAGAGTGTAACAGCGTTTGGGAAAACACTTTGAAAAAACATACTGTAAACACCATGCAATTAAAAGAACCCCAAGTTATCAGACCGATGCTGCGTCTAACTCAAAGAATGGTTACTTGGACAAAAACCTTACTTTAACTGAAATCAAAATATTCCACTTTTTGTAACTACTTTTTGTACCATGACCTTGCACTGGAGATGGGTAAAGGCTGCAGACAGAGGTGATCATAGAATACACATGTTCGGCACAGATCAGACTGCACACAGGACATTACTATTTGCAGAAGAACGAAGAGCACAACAGTGCCTGGAAAAGCACTATTTGAAAAAACATGCTATAAAACCCCGTGCAATTAAAAATAACCCATACCATCGGCTGGATATCCTGTACAAGTTTATAAAAAGATTACTTAGATGAAACTTAGCTTTACTTTAGCTAAAATAAAAATATTCCATTTTTGTAATGGTAGACACTTCTTGTATCATGACCTTGCCCTGGAGATGGGGAAAGGCTGCAGACAGGAGTGATCACAGAAGACACATCTGCTCATCACAGATGAGACTGAACACAAAATATTATAATTTCCAAAGGAATGAAGTGTAGCAGTGTCTGGAGAAACACTATTTTAAAAAAACCCAAAAAACCACAAACCAAAAAACCCCCCACGCTATAAAACTCCATGCAATTAAAAAAAGAAGCAAGCAAAAAAACCCCCATGGTGTCGGACAGATGTTTCAACTTCCAAAGAATAGTTACTTGGATGAAACCCCTAGTTTAAATGAAAATACTCTATTTTTGTAATAGTAACTTTGTTTTGTATCATGACCTTGCCCTGGAGATGAGGAAAACCTGCAGACATAGGTTACTACAGAAGACGCATCTGCTCAGTATGGATCAGACTGAACATGAGACACTGTAATTTCCAGAAGAATAAGCGTTACAGTGCCTGAAAAAACGGTATTTGAAAAAAAAACCATGTTATAAACCCCATGGAATTAATAAAAACAAACAAACCCGCATGCTATCAGAGGGGCATTCCAACTTTCGTAAAGCACAGTTACTTGGATGGAAGCCTAACTTCAGCTTAAATCAAAGCATCCCACATTCTGTCACAGCAGCTGCCTCACGCACCCGCTGCCCCGCCCCAACCTCCCGCGCGCGCGCAGGCGGCTCGCGGCTAACGGGCTCGCAGGGCGCCGCAAGGCGGGAGGGAGAGAGCGCGCGAGATGCTCGCTCGTGCCCGCGCCGCTCGCCCGCGCTCCCCCCCCAGCCCGCGCGTGCGCGACCGTTGGAACGTTCTGGAAATGGCGGTGGCCCGGGCTGCAACGGGGAGGGAAACGGGGCGAGAGCTTTCCGGTTCCTCGCGGGTAAACCGGGCGGAGCCTACCTAGAGCCGCCCCGCGGGACTTTTCCTCATTGCCCCCAACCCCTCCTCCCTCCCCTCCGCATCAGCTGCTCCTGCCACCGCAGCCGCTCCCTCCCCAGGGAGGGGTTTTCCGGCGGTGATGGCGCACTTGGGTTTTAACGAGCGGCTCAGGGCGCATGCGCGGCGCTCTGCCGGCAGCGCTGCCCAATGAGGGGCGGGGGGACGGGCGCGGGGGGTGTGTGTGTGAAGGGAGAGGGGCTGCCGCCCAACGCCACCTCGTACAAAAAGTAGTTGGTGTTACAAGAGCGGAATAGTTTGATTTAAGCTAAAGCCTCGCCGTTTCGATACAGGATGGGGAATGATGGAGAGCAGGCCTGCGGAGAAGGACCTGGGGGTGCTGGTCCACGAGAAGCTAGACGCGAGCCAGCAGTGTGCGCTCGCAGCCCAAAGGCCAATCTTCTCCTGGGCTACGCGGCCAGCAGGGCGAGCGAGGGGATTCTGCCCTTCTAGTCTTCTCTTGTGAGACCTCATCTGCAGTAGTGTGTCCAGTTCTGGAATCCTCAACGTAAGAAGAATATGGAACTGTTGGAACGGGTCCAGAGGTCAACAAGGGTGATCGGAGGGCTGGAGCACCTCCCATACTAGGACAGGCTGAGAGAGTTGGGGTTGTTCAGTCTAGAGAAGGCTCCGAGATCATCTAGCGACCTTCCAGTAAATGAAGGAGCTGTAGGAAAGCTGAGGAGGGACTATTTACAAAGGCTTGCAGGGATAGGACTAGGGGCAATGAGTATGAACTGGAGAGGGGCAAATTTAGACTAGACATAAGGAGGAATTTTCTTCACAATGAGAGTGGTGAGGCATGGGCACAGGTTGCCCAGAGAAGCTGTAGCTGCCCCATCCCTGGAGGTGTTCAAGGTCAGGTTGGATAGGGCCTTGGGCAGCCTGATCTGGTGGGATGACCTGCCCATGGCAGGGTGTGGGAGGTGAAGATGAAGCTCCTGGAGGCAGGTGCATGTGGCAGAGTGCCAGAGAGCAGCTGTGGAAGGACAAGCCCATTGTGCTTAGTGGTCCCATCAGTGCTGTCTCTGGAGGGAGAGCCGCCATCCACACCTTGCATCCCAGTGTGTGCAGCAGATGTAGGCTGTGGAACCATCTGAGATGGAGGCATGCAGCCCCAGACCTGCAGGTGGGCACAGACTGCTGCTTTAAACTTGTTCCAGTTTTTAAGTGGAAATTTTTTTTAAAAGCCTACAAATTTTAATACTATCTTACTTGAACCAATAAGCTAGACCTCATACAATTATATCCAAAGGGCTTATGGCAGTGGACTGATGTTAGTCCTAGTTGCAACATTAAAAACTGGTCATTTGTCTGCTCTTGTGAAAAGTTTTGCTTCTGCTTATTAAAATAGTGTGCAGTAGGACTTTAAGAATCTGTGTGGGTTTGTACTTAGGGAATCTCAAATACTAGAGATACCTTCAGCACTTTTGAGAAGCGTGGTGGGCTGTCAGCGTAGGGTTTCAAGGAGGCAGCTAAACAAAGCCCTTCCATTTGAGGTAGTCTTAATTGTCATGCTTAGGCTGCTACTGTTTTACTTTCATCTGCTACTGTTTAGAAAGTAAGAATTCAATAACTGTGTTTATTATGCCAGCCAGAAACATGATGGTTTTTTAAGAATATAAACGTTACTTTGATTAAGGCCACTTAATTGTAAGGACTTTCCCTATGTTCTGATTTCCACTCGTTCTGTTCCAGCATGGGTAGGGAAAGACATCATGAATCTCAAATACATCCATGCTCCTCAACATCTTATTGTTTAGGCAAAGTTCTCTCATTTGCTTTCAAAATCTTACTGTACAGATACTGGGTACAGATAATTTGTGTTGTAAAGCACTACTTCCATTTGATTCTGCTGGCATACCTGAAGTACTGCCAGCTGACCAGGAACAGGTTTGCCGGCGCCTGTGACTACCTAACGAAGGGAGTTGTATTCACTTCATTCTTTCAGGTCAGGCTGATTACAGAGGCCATCACAGGCAAGCAGACTGAAGCGCAGACAGGCTACTGACCGCCAGTGGAAGTGGAGTAACAACTATATCCCAAGGAAGAATGCTTTTTCTTGTCATGGTACTATATAGGAATGATACCGATAATCCACCTTTAATAAAACTAACAGGGTACAAGCGTAGAGCAGCAGTGTAATACTACATTCTGATCCGCGTACATCAGCACCAGCAGCATGCAGCACTGGGTTTTCAGTGTGTTGGTAGGTGTTCACAACCAGTAACTGAGATAACAGGGAAGGAGCCTCCTGAGCAAAATTTTTTGCAGTAGATATTAAGATCTGATAGTAATTATCTACTAGTAACTAAAAAATATAGTTCCCTAAGTCTTTTACAAGAACTGCTGTTTGGACAAATAAGAAGCATCAGTCAGTTAATTGCTAATTGCTACCGCTACATTAGTTTCTTGCCTTTGCCTCCAAAAGCCCCTCCCTTTAATATACATCACAGCTGCAAAATTCCTTTGTAGTTGCACTACGTTGCCACGTGTAGTACTTGCCTTGGGCTGCCCCCCCCCAGTGAAGTGTCTTGTGTTACCAGCTCTGTGAACTACTGGTCTTAATCAAGACAAACTTGCACAGCATTTGGCTGAACTGTGTCATTGCTGAATTTAGTCTAGTAACTGATTGCTTGAAAATCTCAGAATGTGTGGTTCAAAATTCTGAAAGAACTTCAACCTACGAGTTTGCAAAATGTCAGGCTGGTGAAAGAACAGACAGAGGTCTTGGTTAGGTAACCAGCAGGTCAGTGAGCCCAGCTAACATACTGCACAGGTGGAACTGAATTGCATTGCTTTTTCCACATGGTTCCACAAATTCTAGCAGCATGGGTGTGGTATGGAAATGCTTTTACTATCCAACATTGGAAACATCATTGGGTATTTAGTGGACTTTCCTATTACTCCAGGCTTCCTTCTATCTTTATCAAGGGAAAGAACAACCACCTCCCACTCTCTCTCAGTCCACTGGATTCTTCATGTGTCTTTTGGTTCCATGTTCTAAACCTTGTTTCCTTTCCCAAGACTGTATATCTTTTCCTTAAAATCTTGTCTAGGTAGTCTTCCTCCTCAGTTAAAGGGGATCCTTATACTTTTTTTTTCCCCACTTTTTCATATGGAAAATTAATATAGCATGTGAGTTCTTTTATTTTTCCCTCATTCCAGAAGGGCAAACAAGGCCACCAAACCCCTGTAATTGTTTTTGTTACTGTGTTACCAGTTTAAGGAATGAGGTCACTGTTGCTGTAGTTAACCAGTTTTTCATCTTAACTTGCCACTCAGTTCTCTGAAGAGTCCAAGATAGTAACCGGCAGATGGAAACTGCAGAATTGTGTTTGACAGATTAGTGTCAGCTGCTTAGAATTACCATTAGTAATCCTCTGCTATTGAGGACTGATAATAATGGAAATTAGGTCCTATAATATTTGTTATCTAAAATATTCAATACTACCAGTAAAAGCAAGCACAGGGTATTATCTGCAGCTATTTAAGAAGTGAAAAGATGACTTGGCGGTTTCTAGAACTCTTACATAATAATCACCTTGTTAATCCTCATCACAGTCATAATTGTGAAAATCATTTTGTATAAACAACTACCTGTAGCAAATACTGCAGAACATGTATTTCCAGTTGAGATGTCTGAAGTTGGAAATGTTCAAGTTTAAACAAAATCTGAAATAATGTAACACATGAATGTTTTATTTAATCATTTATCCTAATACAATGATTGCCAAACTTTTTTGATGTAGAAACAAGGACTGTAAAGCCTCATCTAATTAAAGAAGTAGGTAAAATAAGAAAGAATAGTTATTTGCTTACTTCTCTTCAAATATTTCACTGTCCTATAGCTGCCCTACAATATGAAATTTAATTTCACACAGTGGTGTGTCAGATTTGTACCACATGACACGGATAACGTAAATTACCCTTTTCTAGCCAAGTGACTGGCAGACTGTCAGGTTTTGCATCAAAATGATTGACATTCTTGCCTGTGGAACACCACTAACACGATCTCCAACAGTCTGGAAACTCTAGAGGTCCATGTTCTGCTCAGGAGACAGACTTCAAGATTTTCACGTAGAGGTTAAATGAATAGGGGATAAAAGTGGAACAGGGCAACAAATTCTCCTTTCTAGCTTCATAGATGTGAGGAGTCTGGTGCTTTGTTTTTGTATACTTTGAGGTTTCAAACTTGGCAGGTCTAAAACTACATTTCCTTTCAAAACAATAGTGCAAGTCTATCAGTTTCACAGTTAAGATACAAACCCATGATTGTGGCACAGGATAGTTCCATAACACATGCAAACCCCTCATTTATACTATAATATAATATTTATATTTATGCTTTAAAAATGGCAGCCTGCTTTCATACTAGGTTAGAATAAGGTCATCCTCAATGAGCTACAATACAGCTTTGTTACTACAGTAGAGCAAGCAGCTTAGTTAGACTGGTATAGTAAAGTGAGTCTGTCTCACTTCACCTCCCCAGAGGAGTGCCACATAGTGCCACATGCCTGGCCTGCTAGCAGGCTACAATAAACATTAGAGTGACCTTTTAGAATTCAGGAACTTTAAATGACAGATGATAATTCAATCCATATATTGTTTTTTTCATATGCACCGTGTTCTGTATCATTTACAAGACGTTTTTTATCCTGCTTATTGAGCAACTGCTTCAGTCATGACTTGTATTTATTTATTTATTTAGCAAATTCACTTTTGTATGCAATTCAAGGATTTAATTTTATAGATTTAGTAATTTAGAAGCGATAGCAAGTTTTACATATAAATGATAAACATGTATTTTGCTCTCAGAACTACTGATAGCAACACTACTTGTTCAATGATACATCAAAGAACTTCAGAGCCTACTGAAATAAAGGTGGGGCACGAAAAGACTGTAGGAGATAAGCATTATGCAGGGAAATCTGTAGATACAAAATCTGACTCAGAAAACATGTAGGGAAGTACCATTAATCAAACTGAATATAATACAGAAAAATATAAATAACACAATTAAGCTCCCTTTATCATATTAATTATAATAAAAATCTACATTCCACAGATTTTAGAAAAGGCAGGCACAACATGGTCTCAAGTGACTGACATGTGTGTTCACATTTCTTAATTTACATTAAATGTATACCTATGTGTGTGTATATAACGCATCTGCCAGATTTTACAAGCGTATATATTAAGTGTCACTATGCAGTCAATTAAAAAAAAAATCTTTAACTATTTCAATATCATGAGAAATAACCTCAATTTAACACAGATTAGTTCTTAGAAGTAGCTGATACACAGCAGCTGAGGTGAAAGAAGGATCCGTGAATCAAACAAGTAGTTTCATATATTACACTTACCCATGTATTACATTGTTCTGGTACATCCTTTCTTCCTCCAACTGCATCTTGGCTGTGTCGAATAAATTGTACAGGAAGTGGGTTTTTTTGTTGCTGTTCATTCTTTTACTAGAGTACTACTGGTATGGGGGAGGGGCTGTAACATGATAAAAAGATAATTTTCACTGAATGGTAGTAAAAAGAATGAGGCTCGAGATTCACTTCTTACTGAACCTACCAGATTTTCTACACAACAGAGCTTGGACCACCTTTCCCGTTTCTTTTTCTGTTTTTAAGTTGCAATTAAATATAACATGCAATGAAGCTTTGTCAGATGATCTTTCAGTGTGCTTCCTTGTGCATTTGTCAGAATTGTAATTTAGTCAGTTTTGTTACTTCTTCAAAGAACCTTAGAAAAAGTTGAAAGAATTTTCAATGACAGATCAGAAGATGCAACTTTCACCTGACAGTGATCAGAAGTGCACACTTTCAGTGAGTCACTTCACAGTCTATACAAACCTTTTTCTTATAATCTAGAATTATGATTAGGCTTTGCAGTAGTTAAAACCATGGTAAATTAGGTATTTTAATTGCTGTTGCTTTCCTCATTTTTTAAAATAAACTATTAGGATGTACATTTAACTGAGATCAAAGTTACTTTATTAGTTTCAGACAGTCCATCCTATATTACAAAAATCTTTAGAGGCCTGCTTGAACTCCAAAACCTGGTCCTTTGGGTGGTTCAGTCAGAGAAGTAAGGCCACCAGCCGGCTCACAGGAAAAACGTCCACTCCTGAAAAATGAACACAATTTTATTAATTGCCAATATTGTTATTACCTCGGATACTGTTTAATCACAGGATCGAAGACAGTTACAAATCTGACTTAACGCTAAAGCCAGTTCTTTTATTTCATATTTATCCTTCAGAAATGTGTGATGCTACTCTTAAATAAAAAAGATTCCAAATTCAAGTAGTGACAAATAGTTTTCAGATAGTGACAAGACAGGGCCCCTAGTCTTCCTTATTTATTTATAGATTGGCCAGACAAAATTTATCATGATCCCAGCAATACTACAGGCAATATCCAGTTAGATCAGTCATATTTTTGTTAAAGATGCTTCCCTGTGTTTGGAAACTGTAACTGTTTAAAGTTCTTCTATTAAAAAAAATTCTAGAAATATTAGGAATAGGTTGCACAATTTAGTCAGATTAATTCCTCCATTCACACAAATATCTGTGTAGCTGGGCTAGCAAAGAACAATGGGAAATAATAGATTAAAAAGTTCAGAAATAATAAACCTTTCACTAACTTGTCATCTGTTTGTTAGAAATAATTAAAAAATATTAAACAATCAACAGGCATTTTCTGACTTACATGATCTAGAAAATGCATCAGGTGATATCATTCACCTATCAGGTACTAAGCCAACTGATACCTTCACGTCTTGTGCTCCCCTAATCAGTCATCAAGAATATGACAATGACTCTTAGCTCTTTCTAGTTCTTTTTGGCTTTAAATATATCAAAAGGCACTGAATGCATGCCATTCTGTTCAGTAAATTAAGGCTTTTTAGCTGTAGGTTGTGAACTCAAATCACTGGAACAGGAATTTGGTTTCTCAAAAGAATCAAGACTTCAAGTAGTCAACCAGGATCATACAAATACAGTGTACCTTGGGCCAGGTTTGGGAACTTTGCCAGCTTTTAGCTCATCGATTATGTCTTCAATATCTTTGGGTGTCAAATCTTCCTGTAAAAAACCCAAACCAAACCAAACCAAACAAAAAACAGCTGACAACAAAACATTGACAAAACAGAAAGAGTCAGCGGTTTTGCTACTTGAAACGCTCAAAATCCATGAGATTAGTGGCTCTCTTAGGTGTGATCTTAGCACATGCAATTTTGACCCTGTCCATCAATACAGACCCTGGTTTAAAGAATTAGGAAAATTTAAAAGCCTAATGTTATGTTAAAATTCTTATTTTACATATGGTTGGAGAAATTACGATAAAACTGAATGTTCATGCGAGCCACCTATAAATGTGGGTTTGTTTTCAGCTTCCCTGATACATTAATGAGCTGGAACTCTGCTGCCGACTGTACACGTGCCATTGCACATACTGTGAAATGGCATCAGCTACGAGTAAGAAATTGTGGGTACAGTTCAAGAGAACAGTACTTAAAAAAATTAATCAGACTGTGGTAACAAAATAAAATATTTTAAAAATAAAGTATTTTAAAAGCTGGATTTAGTCAATACATTAATTCCTTTGACCTGATGGCATCCAAGTGAGCCATAATTCAGAAATCTCTAAGTTCAAAAATAGTGTTAAAACAGTCCATACTTTCTGACAGACTGCTTTAAAAGCTCATCAAATACCTATTTAAAAATTTCACATTTACGGACAGACCACTATCACAGAAATACACCACCCCCCAATTGTATAAATCAAGAGAGTAGCTGAAAGAATTGCAATACAAACATTCCAGGAAGACGCCAAGAAACTAAAAGATGCTCTAGGTTGTAAGTTGTTCCTGCCAATAGGAATTTGAAATAACTGACCAAAGCTTCACAGACTTTGAAACAAGTTAAAATACAGGTAATCCAGCAAAGAAGTTTAATCTTTTAAAAGGGAATGTAATACTTACATAGTAATTGTCATTTATTTGTACCATTGGTGCATTTACACAAGCACCTAAACACTCCACTTCTATCAGTGTGAAGAGTTTATCAGGTGTCGTCTCCCCAACTTTTATACCTAAACCAATACAACATATTGGGTTCAGCAATGGCTATCGAACAGAAATAATAAAAGCATAAGTTTAAGTACTCCATAATCTTCTCATTAGTTGTATGTTGGCCTTAGAAACTTTGTCATACTTAAATCCTTTTAAATGTTTCCAAAATGTTTTCATTAAACAGAAGTTTCTAGTAAACTTTGAAGTCAGTCTTCAGAAACATTTTGAGACCTCATTTACAGGCTTTCAGTTACGATTTTGTGAAAAATAACCATGAAACAACAATTCTAAGAAACAGAACAGCTCTACTCGAGCACATTTTTACTAATCAATGCAATAGAATGAAAAAAGAGGGAAAATGTAGATTTCATGTGATATGAAATAGATATATAGTTTTGAGTACTGGATTCCCAAACTAGCCAAGATCCATGCATTAACATTGTTAGCTACAAATACATCAAAAGCTTCCAAGTTTATACATAAAGGCTTATTTCCTGAGAAATTCTATGCACACTTAGCTCCCATGACACATTCTTGTTCTAGTCACGCAGATACAGATCCTCCTCAGAGGACAGGTTAGCCAAAACAACATGTGAGAGTCTGATCTCTATATAAAATACTCCACAGAATGAAGAATGCTGAAAAGCAGTTTTCCTTTACAAGTAGTAGAAGGATAGTGAAACTAATAGAATTTTCAGTAATGCCTGTGTCTTAAGAGCTACACAATCTTTCTTAATGCTTTGATTTCTCAAGCTAGGAGTTTCAGTTAGAAAGAGAGTTGGGGTTGTTCAGCCGGAAGAGAAGGCTCCACACAGACTTTATTATCGTGGTACTTCAGTACTTAAAGGGGACTTAGAAAGATGGAGACAGACTTTCTAATATGGCTTCTTGCAAGAGGACAAGGAGTAATGGTTTTCAACTAAGAGACAACAGATTTAGACAAGATAGAAGGAAGAATTTTTTTACAATAAGGGTGGTGAAGCACTGGAATAGGTTGCCCAGAGAGATGGTAGAAGCCCCATCCCTGGAAACATTTAAGGGCAGGTTGGATGGGGCTCTGAGCAACCTGATTTAGTTGAAAATGTCACTGCCCACTGCAGAGGGGGTGGAATGGATTAAAGGTCCCTTCCAACCAAAACATTCTATGATTTTATCATGTTCCTTAAGTAAAAAAAAACCCCTCGGAATATATATATAGCATATAACTTAAAAATCTTACTTTGCATAAAAAATAATGCCACAGCATTCAGAGCCCTCTCCTACATATGGGATAGCGCTTAGTTTGTCAGTCCTGGAGTCATGTTAGAATAACGCATTTCCTGGCAAATAGCCTTTAAAATCACTTAAGGATCACTAAACAGCACTCTAACCCACAGTCTTCTCTGCTCTAGCATACCTAAAACTTAAAAAACAAAGAGTAAACACTAAATCTGAAATTTGAAGTGATCAGTGCTTATTCCCCAATTATTTCACTCTATATTTTCAATACTCTTGCTCTGTCCCCACCATATGGAAAATTTTACTTCAGTATTATTATACAAAGGTAAAAATATTATAAACAGTATATTACAAATTTGTATCATACCAAGTTTCTTCTTAATGGCTTCTAAAATACCATCAGAGTCTCGCAGCATGCAAGGTGTGGTAGTGCAGACCTGAATATGATATTTCCCAACAGGTTTGCGATTGTACATTGTATAGAAGGTTGCTACTTCATACACTCTCATGGGAGGCATTTCTAAAACTTCAGCAACCTGTAACAAGGGCAAAACAGATGCTACATTTAATTCTCACAGGGCATTAGTAAAGGCATTTAACAAACCATTTCAATAAAATCACTTGTCCTCTATCCACAGTAAGGGCTAAATAAGAGGGAAGGGATGGGTATCAAAGCACAGCTGTACTCATGTGCAAAGAAAAGAGACCAAAGTTACTTTGACTGGAGTCATCCTGCTTGAACATAAACTCCAGTAAGTGTGATTCACATAGCAAGGAGCTCAAGTCAGATTCTCCCCAGCATTGTAACAAACTAGATGCGAGGAGTCAGCTGGGTTCCAGCTTTCATTGTCACCTTCAGCTCATACTGCACTTCTGTAGAACTTGCACGCCTTTTGGTAAGGGAATACTTACAGACCCACACCATGCTCACCTGCATCACAGCAGGTCTGTCTCAGGTTTTGTGACACACCAGAAATTTCTGGCCTTGGAAATGGCCACATATGCAGACTGGTGTTACAGCTAATAAATAGGGAGTAAAGCACCATCTCCATGGAGCCAGTTCTGGTGTAAGTAACCCTGACCTTGTTAAGCTGGAACCCTGGAAAACTGCTCAGGTTGAGAACTGATAGTTTTCAAAAGCGCAACTGTTGCAATCTCTATAGCAAGCAAATAACAAATCACCGAAAATACTTGCTCACTTTAAAAACTTAAGATCATTTTAAACATATCAATCTGAAATGTAAAGATAATTAAAAAGGACATTTCCCATTCAGTATTAATGCACTGAGATTTGAGAATTTATGCTATGCTGTAGAAACAGTAGCAGACATAACTTGCTGTTCTCTAAATTAGCACTTGACTCCTTCAGTAATTTCTATAATGTCAACAATTGTCAGTATATCTTGACTGAATTTAAAACCTGACAAATTGATCATATGCCAGATTGTAACAAAATATGACATATTTATTCCTATGACTATTAACCAGAATTTTTTGTGTCTTTGTATTTGATTACTGTCATTCAACCTACCACTTTGGAGCAGTGTAGTTGCTTCCCTGCTAATTTTGAAACAATTTAAAAAAATACTTGATAAGTCTTTGGGGTACTTGCTGTGAATTGTTACAGAAGACTAATGACACACATTACACTAATATTGCTTTGCAGGCCTAGAAATCAAGTACAATCCTGCCACTAATATGGGAGGAGAAAAAAACCCACCATTGTCGTCTTTTTTCTTTCCCCAAATTCAGCACCAAACAGGATCTTTAAAGTTTCTGTTCCTACCTCCAGGATGACTCCGGGAAAAGATCCTGTCTAAATAAAGCTCACGTAGTTTTTTTCTGTTTGCTCCATGTGTTGTTTCTAATAATGGGCTAACGTAATGTAAATAACAAATAACAAAGCCCTGAGTTTTCTGCATTAGTTTTCACTTTTATTTTTTAAAATGTAGTCTTACAAGGAATTCTTGCAATTCTGTGCCACAAGTAAATTCCCATGTTACTATGTTTTAATAAACAAATGCTAATATTCTATTAAGATATTTAAAGAAAACAGGAAAATTATGCTTGAAAGATAATTAAGTTCTACATACCTTGTTCATGGCTGATATGGGCAACCATCCATGCTGTCTTTGGGCCAAATCTAGCACTGCCATGACAGCTGCTGACTTGTGTCCCCCTGGGTAGTTGTTTATGATTGCTTCTATCCGCTTTTTAAAGAAAAAGAGAGGGGGAAAAAATCAGTATAGATGTAAAGATAAAGTCTGTTGTTTAACTTTCTTTGTCTGCATACCTTTTGGTTTTCAGGTGTGAACTCAAATGGAGTATCTGGATTATTTTCAGGACTATCTCTGTGCTTCAGGAAAAGAAAAAGAAAACATGTAAAACCAGGGTTGTCAGGAAATGATTCAAAATAGATTTACTGTTGTAAAATATCTTACCATTAGACACTTACAGTGAATTTGCTTGAATCAAACCAATATATTCCAGATAAAAACACTCAATCAAATATGATTAAATATCTCTGAGAAAGTTATTTTAAATGCTGATATTTATTTAACTGCCCTTAAAACAAATTACTTATTCATGTTATTTCCTATTCAAAAAATAATTTCTTGGGTAATATGGTGTTATCAAAATACAAATTTTTTAACACTGTTAGAACATTTTGGCAATTATGTTCAAACTCATCACAGGTAGATTAAGAGTCATCTCGTTAATACCTTAATACAACAAGGTAGTAAAACAGCCCATTTTTTCTTTCCCACAAGACTGACTATAAAAACTTCAAAATACATCAAACAGCTTATTACATAATTAAAATCTCTGCACATCCACACACATATATTAACCCATTTTAACATACTGCTTTGATTTGTAATGTATTTCAACATTTTACTTTTAGTTACAATTCTGGATCAGAATGGAAGAAACAGAAATTTGAATTAATATTCCCCAAATAAGCTATTTGTCATACTATTCTTAAGGTGGTCTTCTAGGGAAATATGGAATTGAAATTAGTTCTTCTATTTTCAGAAAATACAAATTGAAGTCACTTTCTTCAAGAAAGTGACATTTTCCTATAATTAAATCTCAGTTCTGACAAAAAAATCCACCAGAAAAACTACCTGCACAAATTTTCAGTTATCTCTAAGCATCTCATTTTACTCAGAGCTAAGTTTCATTCCAAACGTTATGCAGTTTTCAAATAGAAAGTTTAAAATTAAATTGAAAGTCTGGGTGAAAAACGTAGGCTATGTTTGAGGCTTGATATTAAAAGTAAAATACAACTAGCTAAAAATAAAAGCTTTAAAAGTATATTTAGGAGAAAGAAACCCCCTGCCAATGGCTTTCACTTTGATAATTTTTTCAAGTAACCTACAGTTACTTGAGAATCTGCAGTTTCCACCCTGTGTTCTCATTAAGCAGCGAAGGATTTAATGAAGAGTCTTAACATTGCAAGATACTTGCATGATGCAAGACTGTCATCAGTGCAGAACTTAGTATGTATGGTCTATAGCTATTTCTGGATCTAGAAATTTTAATATGGAAATTTCAAAAGGCCAGGTACTTAACTTGAATTACATCTGCTGGTCTAGCAAGATATTCTCTTTGTGTATCCTGTCTATACCCTGGAGCAGACGGTACGATTGTCACCATCAATTTAAGAGCACTGTTCCAAGTCAGATCTAAGACTATGGTCCACATACACTTGTCGACCCAGGTGAACTTTCACCTAATAACAGCACTTACAGCAAGATAACCAGTTCCCTTGGAACACACTAATATGAAATATTCATCCTATTATGAACATAAAACAGCCTTTAGGAATGCAACTGCCACTATTTCAGACCCTTTAGACACTGACTCTTCCAGAGAAAGTATTTGATTTCTCATATGTAATGCTGATGAGGGTTTTCTACCAATTTTAATGGAAGTTCTGAAAGAAGGTGTTAGAGGAAAAACTGATTGGAAATACTGCACAGCTTTTAATTTTTTCCCCTTACACTTTTTTTCTCTGCCCTAGCTGCATAGATCAAATCCATGATTCATGATAATTATTTCCATAGTTTAACTTTTCCTTCTCTGAATGTTTTTTTTTTTTACATCACGCTGCTGTGTTGCCTTCCACATCTATCTGAGAGTTACAATTGTATATGATCTCATTTTTTTTTTTTGCAAATCTTCCTCTTTGTCTAGAAAAGCTGCTGTTTTCAGTGTACCGTCTCTAAACTGATATCCTTGAATACCTAACTTGTGAAGAGGAATAATACAGACTTTATATCTGAAGCTACAGTTGGCCACACAGTCAGGTTCTGTGCAGCAAGGCTTCAAGATATGTAATAAAAACTACAGCACAAGCAAACATTAAATAAGATCTATTCCTAACTGAGTTTAATTTAATTCTGTGCTGTGGAGAGTTTGATAATTTTCATAGACAGCTTACAGAGTTCCAGGCCTACTGAGCTGTTAGGAATTTGTTAATCATGCGTTCCCTAGTCTTCTGTTTGTCTGACGATGCAACATTTATCTTGAGACTTACTCAAGCTGATTCGCTCCTAAATTATATGAATACATTCCTGCCTTTTTGGCATATAGATTCTGAAGAGTGAGATCAGAATTAAGGACACAGTACTGGAGGGAACATGATGCTAAATCACTGAGTAGCTGAGCGCGCAAGGAACCTCTGGAGGTCGTCTGGGTTGAAGCCCCCTGCTTAAGCATAGACACCTGGAGCTGTGTGCCCAGCACCACGCTCAGACATCTTCTGAATATCTCCAAGGTGGGAGACACCACAAGCTCTCTGGTCAAGCCATGCTGGTGTTTGGTCACCCAAACTGTAGAAAAATGTTTCCTGATGTTCTTCCTCACTGTAGAAAAATGTTTCATGATGTTCTCCAAGCCCATTACCTCTGGTCCTCTCACTGCACATCACTGGGAAGAGGCTGGCTCTGTCCTTTTGGCACCCTCCCTTCAGATATTATAGACACAGATAAGATCCCCTCCTTCCCCAGCCTTCTCCAACAGTCCCAGATCTCTCAGCCTTTCCTTATACACGAGATGCTCATAAAAAGAAAACTGTATCTTAAGGTTTCCTCCATACAACCATCTATGTCTATCAACTACAGGAACTTGTTGAAATGCAAGGTCAGATTCTAACCACACTTTCTTCCTGGATTCCCTTCCTGTGCTCCTCAGTGTCCTGAAGTCTTACACAATAAATTTTCATGTGTAGCTTGACTGTATCATGTTTGTATTGCAGCATGCAGCCTAAGATAATTAAAGTGTGAACAACAGCACTGTGAAGGCCTACCCAAGCCACACTATCCCACAGATGATAGTACTCTTCCCATGGAAGGTAACTAAGCTGCTGAATGTTCATTTCACATTCTTTTTGCAAGACCAGCCTAAGCCATTTTCCTTCCCTTTTTCAGTGATATAATCATCTTTCTCGACACAGAGTATTATTAAAGAGCACTGAAGAATTGCAATAGAATAACTAGAAAAAAATTGCTTTCAAGTATACCGCAAGCCAGCTGGTCTGAAACTTGACCCATGTCTGTTGTAAACACCAGTCCAAAACCCTGTAAACCAAAAGGAGAGAACTGTGTGGTTTGCAGGGGAAAAAGATGATGAGAACAATATACTGTTCCATCCATATCAAATCAGTCCCTATTTAAATCAAATTAAAATTTACTACTACTTCTTCAAGGGGAAAGTACCCTACATTCACTATTCCAGCAGAACTCAAGATTAAAATCTCTCTTAAATCAATAACAGTGTAAGTGCTCTCTGACTCAAGAATTTCACTAACCATCTTTACAAGTAAATAGAACTATAATACAGCAATTATCTAACTTTCTGTACTGAACTCCTGTGCAGCCCTATGACAAAGCCCATATTGGGACAGTTGATGTAATAAGGAAACTCAGTCCATATACTGAAAACCACGGAGTTAAATTTTAGCTGTTAAGGAGGCTAAAGACAGGTAAAAGTCAAAGATAAAGAAGGCATGCTTAATGAAACAAAGGTAACTGTTGCAAATCAAAGCATCTTTGAAATCAGGCCTTCCCTAGCTATCAGAAATATGATAGATGTGGAGCAGCTCTCTGACATTACTACAGGCAAGCAATATGCCTAGTTTTACACTTGATATACTCTTTCTGGAACTGAGATCTAGCTTCCTGTGACAACACCAGACTGAGTTTAACAGCTGATAAATCTCTTCTTTTTAGTCTGAAACAGCCAAGCAATTTGAGTAAAGTTTTCTTAAGTCTGTATGTTTCTGATAATACGCAAGAATAAAACTTGCATGAAAAAAAGTTTGCAAAGGAATATAAAAGCATGCAAATCAGCACTGCCTTTCCATCCTAGATTCACCTGGTCCCCTGACAGTGTGTCCCTCCTACTACAAAACAAATAGGCTGCACGCATTTTCCCACCTAACACAGGAGATTCACTACATAGAAAGTGCAACAAGAAGCACCAACATGCTTTGCAAAACAAAACCAAGACACTTCTGTGTAAACTGACATACAAAGAGGACCACCAAAACAGGTTAGAGTTACTCCCAGGTAAGCCTACTATTCCTCCACAAACAACTTTTAACAACGTTTGATGCTTAGTCTTCTAGCAAATTACAAGCAGATGAAGACTTTTAATGTTTCCCCCCCGCAAATCAGGGGTATATGTGAAAGCCCCATTTTCAGATTGTACATAAACACCTAGTGTTGATTAAAATAGTGCATTGAGCTCAACTCAGAAGTTTCCCTTGAAATTTGCTGTGTTAAATAAATCGGAAATCTGCTTTGAAGATTTTTAGTTATAGTTATGGCAAACAATTACATGCACACATACTGGCATCCACTATGTTCTTCCTATAGCCACTTACTTCACAGAAAAGCAAGTATTACCCTATTAAAAAAAACAAACAACAAGACCTCAAAAACTCACCCCATAAAAACACACCAACACACAAACAATTTTCTATGCCTTGCTAGCCAAAATTCTGCTGTGGAATAAAAATAAAAGGAGCCAATGATGCTACAAAATAAAGCAGTTGGATATCACAAGTAGCTAACTGAAATACAACCTTTTTGTTTGGGTTTTTTTACTGTTTCTCTATTTTCAGGCTCCTCCTTCCAGAAAACAATTTAAGTAGTTACATAAATCTTGAAAAATGCCTGGAGAACTTACAAAGCTATCTAGCTTCACATGCCAACATCCTTTTGTCTGTCTTCACCAACCTCAAACTACATTTGGAGTTTCCGAAGTTGTCAGCCTACACCGACTGTTTCCTCTGTTCCTTGAATACTAGGTCTCACTCCATAAATCACCAATAACTGCTCAGGTCTCTGGAAACATGCATGAAGCATGTACTCTAATCTCATTAACTTCATCTTTTGCGAAAAGCTGTATAGGCAGCTGCAGAAAGACAACAAGAAAAATCCGTCCAAAAATGCTAAGCACCTGCTTTCAACAAAGCAGTCAATTCCCTAGTAACTAAAATACTGATTTCTACTAGATGCTGTAAGTATGCCAAATTATTCAGCTGTTGCATTGCAAACTAAAGCTCGGAATGGAGCAAAATGGGACAAAACATACCTGTCTGAGATGCTTCAGGTTCACCTCACAGGTAGATGGACCACGCATCTGCTTTACATGTTTAAATTTGAGGGCCCTTTTTTGTTTGCAATCACTGTTACCATTTGTATGTATTATGATAATTATGGCCTCAATCATGAGCCATCATGCAACACGCTATATGTCAGATAATATGAAAGAGAACTGCCCTTTTCAACTGCTAGTGAACAGAGCCAGACCCGGACCTACAAGTAATTCACTAGCAAATTCTATAAATCAAGAAATTGGGCCTTCAACAAGTTTAATAAGCTGTAATTACAAACTCAAATAACTCCAATAAAAAAAAGAAAATAACTGTTTTATAATGAAATAAACAGTCATCTGCAATCACACACAAATGCCACTAATATCATCACTATTATTAAGAAACAAGTCTTCACTATGGAGGATATATGAGACGAAAAACTTTAATAAAACCTTATAATACTCCACTGCCACTCTAATAAAAAGTCCTACTGAAAAAAAATCACTTTTTTGTAAACTCCAGCAGGCTTCTATAACGAGTTCTGCTCATCAGAAGCTTTTAGGCAGATTAGAAAATTACGTGCCAAACTCTTCTTACGTATTCCCCCTCCAGTAAGGCAGAAAATTACTTACCACAAATAAGGCTCCTCCACTTGCATTGCACACTGCTGTTCTGTGTAAGTATCGGACTTGTCTTACCTACAAAGTAGACAGTATTAATAGTTAATAATTCATGTAACTGCTAAAGACTGCTTTCAGAATTAACTTGGTTTCTACTCTAATTGTATGCCATTCATTCTAGAGTCAATACTAATAATCTGAATTAAGTCAAAAGAAGAATATTAAGGGCTCTCCAGTACTAATAGGAGGGCACATCTTGACTACATAGTCAAACAGTCAGATGACTGAAATAGTCATCATCTTGACTATTTCAGACAATGTAGAAGTTAAAGGATTTAACTTCAAGCATACAATCTGCCACAGCTTAATCTAACTACCTTGAATACAAATACTCATCCAAGTATTCAATGAAGAATTTTTCCCATTTGTTACTTTATAGCATGTCCTTTAAAAAGTTTGCAGAAACTACCATTATTGAGGTTCTTCTCTAGTAAGCATAGAACAAACTTAAGAACCTCAAATATCAACAGGACACAAAAGCTATATGCAAGTTGTGTTCAGTTATTCTCTGTGGTCTCTGTCTGGATCTGTCATGCCAAAACAGATCAATATTGCCAGAGTCTGGCCAGTATTACTAAAAACAATTTGATGATCTTATCTTGTCATAAGAAAACATTGTATTAACAATTAAGTCAATATCAATTTTACATTAAAATTGCATATTGGACTCTAGACCAATTTTGAGTATTCTTAAAGTAAGACAAACTAAAATCCCCCTACTTAATCTCTGTTACTGTATAAAATTTGCGGGATTTCAAGTGGATCAGCATCAAATCGGGGAAGATGTAGGCAGGTCAGACCTGAAATCCAAGTAGTACCAGTGAACTACAGTCCCTGCTTTTTTGTGAGAACATAATCAGCTCAGACTTCTCAGCAGCAGATCACGTAGTTTCACCGACAATGTAGTCTGACACGACAGCTACAGCATCTTCCTGCCCTACAATGAGTCCCTTGAAGGAACCACTGGATTTACTATGCAGTTATGTGTGTTCTGTACCACACACCCATTGTGCAGGCCTCTTGGCTTTCCACTTCTGTCTCACTGGCAAGAAGCAACCAGGAAAGCAATTATCTTCTGCCATTTTGTGTCAGAGGCCAAAATGAACTCTGGAATACAGGGATAACTCCATGGACAGATCATTTTGTGTGTCACCCTTTCCAGAAGACTCTCAGCCCACTGTCTTTATCAATTAACATTAAGTAGATAAAACAAACTGCTTTGGCATGACATTCTGAGTGCCCTCAGGGAACCAGGCAATGTGTAGAATTCAGATAAAAGAAGTGTAAGTAGAGCATGCAAATACAACTAAAACTCTGCAGAGAATGCCAAAAGGAGCATATACACGAGGATTTGATGCTCTGGTATAAATCCTACTAAATTCTAAGTAAATATAGCACATATGTAGTTTTGGCTCTGAAGCGACCAACAACATACTCAGCTTCAGGCTTCTCACTGTAAGAGGCAGTCTCCTACCAAAAGAAGCCCTTCAGATGAAAACCCTTAATTATCTCCAAAGATCCTGTCCTGTTTCTAAGAACCAAAAGCCGTAAATCATAGAATCACAGAATGGTTTGGGTTGGAAGGACCTTAAGGATTGTTGTAACTTCCCTTGTGATGGCAGGTTGCCCCTTGCTTTACCCCACTAGCAGGTATGAGGACTGCCTGCTCTGGAAGAAGTTATCCCGACTGTCCCTCATGCAGGTGCTGAAGTCCTATCACATCAGACATAGGTTTGTGGACACAAGCCACAAGATCTTTATTAGGAGTGCACTGAAAGGACAACATGTAACAGTTTTAAGCTGAAAGAGAGTTAAGATCTTTGAGGCCCATCTTAAGATGAAGGCAGTTGGAACTAGATGATCTTTTGACAAACGCTGTTTAGTATCTTCGTCAATGATAAAGACAGTGAGATCGAGTGCAACCTCAGCAAGTTTGCAGATGACACCAAGCTGAGTGGTGCAGCTGCCACACTGGAAGAACATCCAGAAGGACCCAGACAAAACAGAGAAGTGGGCTTGTGTGAATCTCATGAAGCCCTACACCTGGGTTGGGGCGACCCATTATTCCAGTACAGGATAGGAAACAACAACATTGAGAGCAGCCCTGCCGAGAAGGGCATGGAGGTGTTGATTGATGAGCTCTACACAAGTAAGCAATGTGTGCTTGCAGCCCAGGCAGCTGTATCCTGGGCTGCATCAAAACAAGCACAGCCAGCAGGTTGAGGGAGGTGATTCTGCCCCTCTATTCCTCTTGTGAGGCCTCATCTGGAGTATTGTGTCGTTCTGGAATCCTCACCGTAAGAGGAATATGGAGCTGTTGGAATGGGTCCAGAGGAGGGCTACAAGAGTGATCAGAGGGCCAGAGCACCTTCCATATGAGCACAGGCTGAGATAGTTGGGGTTGTTCAGCCGGGAGAAGGCTGAGAGATCTTTGAGCAATCTTCCAGTGTCTGAGGGGCCTACAGGAAAGCGGAGGAGGGATTGTTTGCACAGGACGAGGGAGAAGAGGTGTAAACCGAGGGGCAGATTTAGACTAGACATAAGGAGGAATTTCTTCACGATGAGAGCGGTGAGGCCCTGGCACAGGTTGCCCGCGGAAGCTGTGGCTGCCCCATCCCTGGAGGTGTCCAAGGTCAGGTTGGATGGGGCCTTGGGCAGCCTGATCTGGTGGCAGGTGTTCCTGCCCATGGCAGGGGGTTGGAACTGGGTGATATTTAAGGTCCCTTCCAACTCAAACTATCCTATGATGACCAAGGAGCCCCAACCCCGCGGGGCTTTAAGAAGAAACAGCGCGGGACCCCGTTTTTCCGCACCGGCCTACGTGATTCCCATTATGCACTGTCTCAGCAGGGAGGGACGAACCGAGCCGCGTTCCCCCCAAGGGGCTCCGGGGCCTCCCTGCCCGCCCCCGGCCCGGCCCAACCCGGCCCTTACCGCCCGCGCGGCGGCAGCGCACAGGAACATGGCGGCCGCTCCACTCCTCCAGGCCCGCGATCACTCTCCGCGCCGCCAAGGAGACCCCGGCCCCGCGCACGCGCCACCGCGGCCCCGCCCCGGGTCGTCCGCGCCGGGCGGTGCGAGGGAGGGGCGGTGCGGGAGCGGGGTCGGGCGGGATTCCAGCTTACGCACAGATGGGCTAGTGCGTCCAGGAATGGGCGAGTGTTTCCACCTCAGTGCGGGGCGCACCGAGCACAGGGCGCTGTCGTCTCCAAAGAACTAACAGCGCCTGGGGAAACACCATTTGAAAGAAAACGCGCTCTCAGAGGGACATTCTGTCTTCCAAAAACCACTTTAAGCTCCACTTGAGCTTAAATAAAAATATTCAGTTTTTAAAAGTAACCACTGATTCAGGGGCTGGAACACCTCCCATACGACAACAGGCTGAGAGATTTGGGGTTGTTCAGCCTGGAGAAGAGAAGGCTCCCAGGAGATCTTGGAGCCGTCTTCCAGTACCTGAAGGGGCTGCAGGAAAGCTGGGGAGGGATTGCTTGCAATGGCTTGTAGGGATCATACTAGGGGCAATGGGTATTAACTGGAGAGGGGCAGATTGAGGCTAGACATAGCAAAGAAATTCTTCCCACTGAGGGTGGTGAGGCACTGGCACAGGTTTCCCAGGGAAGCTGTTGATGCCCTATCCCTGGAGGTGTCCAAGGCCAGGTTGGATGGGACTTTGAGCAGCCTGGTCTGGTGGCAGGGGTTGGAACTGGATGTTCTTTAAGATCCCTTCCAACCCAAGCCATTCTATGATTCTGTGATTCTATGGTTCTTGTATTGTAACCTTGCACTGGAGACGGGGAAAGGCTGCAAACAGAGGTGATCACAGAAGGCAGAGATCAAACTGACACAAGGCATTTCCATCTCCAAAGAATGAAAAGTGTCTGGAAAAACAGTGCTTGAAATATACCATGCTTTCAGAGGGACATTGTGTCTAACTTTCAAAGAACACAACACAAAATAACTTAGATGAAACTTTAATTTAGCTCAAATGAAAAATATTCCATATTTTCCAATAGTAACTACTTGTGTCGGCAGGCATGTGTTGGTGGGTGCACGTTGGTGGGTGAACAAATGCCTCCCCTTGTGATGACCACTCATCCCAAATGAGTAGGTTGCCTCTCAGTTTAGCCTGCTAAAGCAGGGTATGGTGACCACCTGCTCTGGAAGGAGAAGTTATCCAGAACATCCCTCCTGCATGTGTTGAATCTGTCCTATTGGACGTGGAACGTTTGTGGAAGCAAGCAATGAGATCTTTGTCAGGGAGTGCAGTGACGGGACAAAGGGTACTGGTTTTAAGCTGAAAGAGGGGAGATTTAGATTAGATATTATGAAGGAATTTTTTACTGTAAAGGTAGTGATGCATTGAAACAGGTTGCCTAGAGATGCCCCATTCCTGGTAGAGCTCAGGCCAAGTTGGATAAGGCTTTGAGCAATCTGATGTAGTGGAAGGTTTCCGTGCCCATGGCAGGGGTGTTGGAACTGGATGATCTTTAAAGTCCCTTCCAACTCAAACCATTCTACGATCTGTGTGAGAGTACTCAGTGGATTTAAACCTTTTGTGACATGTATCTGTGAAAAAATTAATACCTTTGGAAGCAAGAATCTGTAAGAATCTTCTCTTCTCCAGGTCAAAGAAGCCCAACTCTCTCAGCCTGTCCTCATATGGAAGGTGTTCCAGCCCTCAAATCATCTTTGTAGCCCTCCTCTGCACCTGTTCCAACAGCTCCATATCCCTCTTATGTTGAGGATTCCAGAACTGGACACAATATTCCAGATGAGGTCTCACAAAAGAGGAATAGAGGGGCAGAATCACCTCCCTCAACCTGCTGGCCACGCTTCTTTTAAATTTGATATATTTTTGAATTTGAATTTGATATATTTTACTTTTGCAAAAGTTGTGGTCATTGTGGTTGATCCTCTGAGTACGCTTAGTAACAATTCAGTTTTCCTTACAGAGTTTTCCTTTGTCCAAAACGTTAACTTTTTTTCATCTGTTTTTTTTCACGTTGAAAGGCCCTTTTTTACTTCATATAAACATTCAGAAAGGCAGGATTAACTACACTAGAGTGAACCAAATCATATTAAAAGATTTAATGACAACATTATGGATTTCTACCTATAAAATGATCCATCAGGGCACTTGTACAGAACACCAGTGTACACAGAACCACAGTGGCTGTGCTTCTATAGCTGGACCTTGTGGGGTCCCCTGTAAAGAAACGTGTGTGTATGGCAAGATGAGAGCCCCTGTACTTTTCAAAAGATGGTTCTGGACAAAGCCCAAAGCACTAAGCAATGCGTGTATTAGAACGGTTTAAGATACTACACTTTCAGATATTTGCACTATACATACAGACATACACATATATACAGGCATGTGTATATTTGGCAACTGTTTTTTTAATTAAATATCCTTTTAATAGAATAATTTTCATTTGCACAGATCAACTAGAAAGTAATACTAGTGGTACTATCTCTCCAGTTAAGTTACATTTGGGTTTGCTGTAGTTGGTGGTTGTCTTCTCACTCCTTATTTTGCATTTCCTCAATGCTGAGAGCTGCTATCAGCATTTGCAATTTCAGTGCTGCTACCAGTATTTGATATTTTAATTTCTTTGTTTTCACTAATTATTTGGTCACTTGTAAATCTCACTTTGGTACTTGTATACTACCCTGAAGTGAATTCTCCAAACACTTGAAAGACTACCTACGGCAGAGCAAGTATAATGGTGGAGTGGTGTTCAAGTGCAGATTATGAGTTCTGTTGCTAAGCCACATTTTTATATCCTTTTGAGAATCTGCCTCAGGCACATGATCTAATAATAGCAAAGGCCATGTATGACTGGACTCAGGGACTGTTCCTGTCCAGATAAATTAAAAAACATCAGTTTGTATACTATGAAACTTATGATCACAATAACTCATTAATTCTGTAAGTTATCCCAATACACATTTTTCAGTTGGACTCTGTAAGTGTGTTACTAAACAAGGGAAAAAAAATTGGAAGCATTTGTAATTAGAACTTAGTCAATTTATCGGATGACAATACCAAAGAAAACTGTGTCCTTGTGTGGGAGTCTGATCTGCAGTGATCTGTAGACTTATGCATTGCTTTGTGTGTTCTGCCAAGCACTGCACTGAAGTGCCAAAGTCCTGCCCACGCAGGGCCTGATCCACCACTGTAGAGTGTGTGCAGACAACAGCTCAAACCACCAGTGATTCCTAAGAAGGTCTTTTATGGACCCCGGTTATTTCAGACAACTCCTTTTCCAGTATGACCTATCAATAAAGGAAGCTACATTAAGGAGATTGATACTCTCTGTGTTCAAGGGTCTGAAAATGCAACAGGTGATGTACTTGTGCCTATGTCTCCAATAGGGTAGATGTACAAGGATGGGTGAGAAATGGCCAGACGACCTCTTTCTGTAACCTCCCAGCCTGTCCCCAGCAGCCTCACACACTCTAATTGCATGGACTATTAAGGCAGAGATGGATAATACTGTTGTTTTCTGCAAATGTAGGCTAGAGAATAATTCTTGCAATCAAATAATTAATAACTGTGTCATTTGATTTGTTTATTAGCATGCATTACGCCAAATAATTGTTTTCAGGATTTTGTTGTAAATGGAAATATGCTAGGGATATTTAATGACTGTTATGTTACTCTTTATCTTGAAATACAAAAGTAAACAAATCAGCTTTCATTAATCTTCAATCCATTATGCATGTACGGGCATTTGCTGTATATTTTCTGACATTCAAAAGTAGTACTTCTAGCCATAGCAGTACAAGTAATATTAACCAATCATGCTTGAAAACATTCAATTTTAATTATTTTATAATCTGTGCTCTAACATAAAGCAACATTGGCAAGTAAATGGCAATGTCAAGACTGTGAACATTGGGAAGCCATTTGAAGAGGTTCTTCTGAAAACAGACCATCTGGAGAGAACATAAATACTATCAAATGGTATCACAGGCTTCTAATCACATTAAAACACCTACAACCTGCTGTCAAGCATGTAAAAAAGAAAAAGAAAAGCTGTTAAGATATTTCTGAAACCTTGGCATTATACATCAGTATGCTCATTTTTAACCAGTACAGCGAGCTATTTCAGGAAGTGTGAAAACACAGGGGACGAACAGAAGAAATCGTATTAAATAATTAAGACCTAAAAAAGCTGGAAAACAACAACAAAAAAATCTCTGTTGCAATCATTACATTGCAGCACCATAAAAAAAAAGGCTTATATACCCAGGACTGTTTCAGATAAAGAAATGTTATGATCCTTGTGATAAATTAGACTTCATTAATCAAAAATTTATACGTACTACAGAATAGAATTAGTGTAAAGTGTGATCTGAGGCTCATTTCTGAAGTGGAGACAAGGGAGGTGGTTGACTCGCCTTCCCTGGAGGTGTTTAAGGTGCGGGTGGATGAGGTACTGAGAGGCATGGTTTAGAGATTGGTGGGAATGGTTGGACTCGATGATCTGGTGGATCTCTTCCAACCTGGTGATTCTATGATTCTAAGTTCAAATACCATTCAAAAAAGGTATCAGTATCTTTTTGCAGCAGCTTTGAACTTTCTTTATGCAAAAGGGCAGCTAGAACTATAAATAGGTACAGCTAGTCCTCATTTAGCTCATTTATTATTTAAGTCTTCCTCCCACAGTGCCTGTGAACCTCACATCTGTGGGAGTCTGAATGTTGCTTTACTTGCTTTCATAAACTCCAACTAACACAGCACGGCCCTTAATTCATAATCTGATCTTCAGAGTGCTGGTCAACTGCAACTAGGGATTTTGCAGCCTTTAGCATCATAAGAAAAAAACCCTACCAGTGCATTCTCTTCACCCTTCAGGCAAGCAACTAGAGAGGACCCCCACCCCCATACACAGTTACTACCCTCATGTGTCATAATTCCTGTCACTCCCTCGCAGCAGTCTCTCCCCGTCTCATGCTAGGTAAATAATCTTTTTGACGCTTTGAGGGCTATTGTATTACCAAGTTCCGCACGTCTTCCAGGACGTGGGAGGAGAGGTAACTGTAATTTTTGATGGAGATAAATGCAGGAAGGACATCATGGGATGGAGTTTCAGGCTGTTTTCTTTTAAGCTCCTGATGGTCAGTGTGTTACTGTCTTTTTACAAAGAACATGCCCTACCAGCATGGTGACAGTTTTAGTAACAAGTTACATTGCCTTGTCATACTTTTTAAGAACAAGTTTCCTCTTTTCTGCTTTATGCAGCTTTCATCTTTCTGGGATGTCATCCTCCCTGAATTCTTATTTGTGAAGGACTAGCAGATGGAAAGGCAAGAACTTGAGAACAGCCTGGTGGGTATTGAGTGGGTGAGGTTAAAGAGGAACATGGTAGAATTGCTAAAGTCATTTGAAATTTCTGCAGAGCTTTTTTGGTTTTTTCCCCATTCTGGAGAATAAATAAAAGTTTAGACTACAAGTTGTTTTAGAAGGAGGGCAGTGCAGAAAAGGAAAACCAATGACCTACTTAAAAAGATTTTAAAATGCATTAAACCTCTTGGGGCTGAGGTTACAAAAAATAGTAACAAAAACCCACAAAACACAACACGATGACTGTGTGCATGAAAGGAGACAACATCTTCATTTCTTCTTTAGAGGTAACAAAACTCTACCAGGAATGAATCTGACTTCTGGTCAAATTATTATTATTGTTGTTGTTGTTATCGTTATTGTTATTATTATGCAGTTATTATTATTATGCAGTTTAAAGGCATATTTTTACTTTGCCTAGTAAGACTTCCAGGGCACTGACTTTCTAATGTGTTAGTATCTTGTCTGAAAGCAAATGCTTCTCACCCTGTCAGGTATTGTAGGGCATGAATAAGTTTCTGCAGTCCTTGTTTATTATCTTGTTTATTAAAACAACTATTCTGTATTTTAGTAACTTTTTTAAAAAAATGTTCCTTCTGCCCTGACTATTACATAGACACTATCCTAGATGACCAGAAGCTGGTTTTGATTTGTCCTTTAATCCTTGATCTGTTCACCTTGGATGGTGATTCAGTGCTTCTGTTAGCATAGCTGCTTCAATCACCAGGACGTATCAGCATTTCACTTGCATCAAAGTGGGTCCCCAGGGAAGAAGTCTGTTTTACATAATGTAAATCAACACATGCAGACCCTGTCAGAGCTGCCTCCACATCTTGGTGGGTAATAATTACAAACACAGGAATTACATTTGTGTTATATCCAAAGCTTTGAGAGTAATTATGTCTGTCGGGAGCAGACAGCCTGATTCAATACCTTTGTGGATTATTAGGATTCAGCTGTGCCACACTTTGATACCCATGGTGAAACAAATTGCTGCTGAGTTGTGAGGAGCATCCTGGTGCATGGGTCCTGCTTATATCACAAGTGACTCCCACGGATGTCCTCTGCACACTCACACCCTCCCAGGACCCAGCAAGAAGCCTGGGTGCCAACAGTGTGACTGCTCCAAAGTCTGGATCAGTCTTTCACCACAATGATTCATAATTGCCACACTGAAACAGGAGACAGAAGAGCTGTGTACCAGACCCAAAAGCATATATTCTCTTACCTGTCTGTAATTCACTATTCCTGCCACTATAAAATCTGAGATTTCAAGTTTCTCATTTGTTTTCCTTTTCCAACCACGTTCCTAAGAACTTAATCTCATCCTCTCTTAGTCTCTGGTGTCCGCTCATCATACTATCTTTAATTGTCTTCAGTCTTCTCCTTGCTATTTTTTTGTTTATCCTCTTCACAGATCTAGGCATGATTTAAGCTCTTCCATGTTAATCAAAATAGTGCCCTTGAACTCATCTGCCTCTCCTGTTTATTGCCTCATCATCCTTTCTCTTTTCATCTTTCAGCATGCTTAACACATGGTTTAGAATTGCTATCTGGGGTTTCATCAAAAAATCCACTTTAATGCAGCTTCTGCCCTTGTATTTTGCTGACACCCAGGTCTATTGTTTATTTCAGTGACTGTCACACTCTTTTCTCTGTCCTGAGCGCTTGTCCTAGTGATTTCAATCTTTTCCCCATTCACAGCCATTCAGAATATTGCTGCAAATAATTTCCTGAATTTGGCCACTAAAAGAAAGTTCTGACTTTCCTTTATTATCCAGAGGCTTGCTTTCACTTTCAAGGCCTCTTCCCACTTATAAAGCTGCATTAGTAATATTTTTTATTTCTTCGATTCAATCCCCATTATTATTTTGTTGTACAAAAGCTATTTCTATGTCAGAAATTAGGTGACAATAGGAACCATGGGACCAACAAACACACCAGCGTGGACCCTGCCTGGTAAAATCCATGGTCTAATCTGCACTAAACTGCTATCACTCCTCAAAGATAACCAAGGACCTACTTTGGCACTAACTTTCTTTCCTCCCAGAAAGGAAGCAGTCTAG
>WAAB01024955.1:0-15819 GCA_013389865.1 Piaya cayana
TATGAGTGGTTGGGGGTGCACAGTTGGGTGCATGCAGTGGCGTGTGTGTGTTTGAATACAAGTGGTTGGGTGTGCACAGTTGTGTGTGCATGGTTGGATATGAGTGTTTGGTTGTGCGTGGTTGGGTATGAGTGAGTGGGTGTGCACGGTTGGATGTGCACAGTTCAGTGTGCATGGTTGGGTGTGAATGGTTGGGTGTGCATGTTTGGATAGGAGGGGTGGGGTGTGCACAACTGGGTGTGTGTGGTTGTGAACAGTTTGCTCTGCACAGCTGGGTGAGCATGGTTGGTTGTGCAGTCTCAGGTGTGTGTGGTTGGATATGAGTGGTTGGGTGTGCATGGTTGGATATGAATGGTTGGGTGTGCACAGCTGGGTGTGAGCAGTTGGATATGAGTGGTTGGGAGTGCACAGTTGTGTGTGTGGTTGGATATGAGTGTCTGGGTGTGTGTGGTTGGAT
The DNA here is from genome assembly GCA_013389865.1 of Piaya cayana. Lineage (NCBI taxonomy): Eukaryota > Metazoa > Chordata > Aves > Cuculiformes > Coccyzidae > Piaya > Piaya cayana. Next base: position 458 of record WAAB01024955.1, read on the forward strand.
GTGAGTGGTTGGTGTGCACAGTTGTGTGTGTGTGTTTGGATATGAGTCACTGGGTGTGCACGGTTAGGGGTGCACAGTTGGATATGAGAGGTTGAGTGTGCACAGCTGGGTGTGCATGGTTGGCTGTGAGCGGTTTGCTCTCCAAAGCTGGGTGAGCACGGCTGGTTGTGCACAGCTGGATGTTTGCAGCTGGATGCTCCCAGTCGAGTGTGCACAAGCCAGGTGTGCAGAGCTGTGTTTGTGCACCTGCAGGGCTTTGTGATGCCGAGCAAAGGTGCGAGAGTGCTCATGCACACGTGCGTGTGCACCATCGGCGTGTGGCTGTGCTCACTCTGAGTGTGTGACTGCCTGTACGTGTGCCTGGTGGGTGTGCACGTTCCTGTGTGTGTGTCAGGCTGCGCATCTGGGTTTGCTCTCATGATGCTTGTGAGTGTAAGGTGAACCCTGCCCACCCGCAGACACAAAGCCCCCACTAATTAAGCTGTTAATGAGGGAACCAGGGCTCTGCAACCACTGGGCTTAGAGGGGCACGGGGCAACACGGGGTTGAAGGACTTCAGGTTGCCCTTTGAGTCTGCCTCAAGGGAGTCAGGGTACCACCATCATCCTTCTCCATCATCCCATCACACCATCATCATCACCATCATCACCATGTGCTTAGGGATGTGGTTTAGCAGTGGACAGGTACAGTTGGGCTTGATGGCCTCAAAGGTCTTTTCCAACCTAATGAGTCTACGATCCTCCTCCCTCTGCTCTGTCCCACTCACGGGCCTGACTCCACTCCTGGGAGCGAAGGCTCGAGCTGGGATGTGCTGGGATGCGCAAAGGTGCTGGGACATCACCCGTGCTCCACCTTGAACCATGGCCAGGAGCCACCCAGGCCGGCACAGACACACCTGGGGCTAATGATGGAATGATCCATGGAATCACGGAATGGTTGAGGTTGGAGAAGATCCCTAAACTCATCCAGTCCAACTGTCTGACCAACACACTAAACCATGGCCTGAAGTGCCACATCTACACGTTTTTTTTGAACCCCTCCAGGGATGGAGACTCCCACACTTCCCTGGACAGCCTCTTCCACTTTTTCAGTAAAGATGTTTTCCCTAATTTCCATCTAAACCTCCTCTGGTGCAACTTGAGGCCATTCCCTCTCGTCCTGTCCCCTGTCACTTGGGAGAAGAGCCCAGCTCCCTCCTCTCCACAACCTCCTCTCAGGCACTTGCAGACAGCAATGAGCTCTCCCCTCAGCCTCCTCTTCTCCAGGCTGAACCATCCCAGGTCCCTCAGCTGCTCCTCATAACATTTGAGCCCTCACCCCAACTCGCAGACAGGGGCAGAAGTTCTTATCGGGGATGGGTGGGGAAGGACTGGGTTGTCACCCACTGCTCCCTCCACGCAGGGAGGTGCTGCAGATCGACCAGTTCCTGAAGGAGACGGCAGCCCGCGAGGCCAACGCCAAGGTCCGCCTGCAGCACTTCATCGAGGAGCTGCTGGACCGAGCGGACCGGGCGGAGAAGCAGCTCCAGATCATCAGCAGCAGCTGCGGCACCACCCCGAACGGCAGCCTGGGACGCTGCGGCACGCCGGGAGCCAAGGCCGCCGGCCGACCGGGACCTCCACGGGCACAGGCACGGGCACCCCTGCGGCTTCGGGCATCGTAGGATCATGGAATAGTTTGGGTTGGAAGGGACCGTAAAGATCTTCTAGTTCCAAGCCCTTTGCCATGAGCAGGGAAATCCCACTGGATCAGGCTGCTCCATCCAATGTGGCTTTGAACCCCTCCAGGGATGGAGCAGTCACAGCTTCTCTGGGCAACCTGGGGCAGTGCCTCACTGCTCTCGTGGTGCAGAAATTCTCCCTAATGTCTAGCATCACCCATGTGGCTTCTCTGACAGCTACAAAGGGTTGAGTGGGGAGGTGTAGGGACCCCTATCTTATTCCTGTGAGGGAATGGATCATCCTGGGGGGAAACCCATGGAGAAGTTGCTTCTTGGTGGGTCTGTATTTCCATGGCAAGCACGAGTGAGGTGCCAGGGTGGTTCTGGAGATGCTCTTGCGGGATGGCCTCACCCCAAAATGCGACTGGTGCTGGATGGGTTCTCAGGGTCATCTCCTTCGGCTGCATCACCTGCATGTTGGGTCTGGCAACAACTCTTAGAATCATGGAACGGTTTTGGTTGGAAGGTGCCTCAAAGCCCATCCAGTTCCAACCCCTCGGCCATGGGTAGGGACGCCTCGCACAGAACCAGACTGCTCAAAGCCCCATCCAACCCAGCCCTGAACACCTCCAGGGATGGGACATCCATGACTTCCCTGGACAATTTGGGCCAGGGCCTCATCACCCTCATCATGAAGAATTTCTTCCTAATAGGCCATTCCCCCTCATCCTATCACTCCAGGCCCTTAGAAAAAAAGTTCTTCCCTGCCTTTCCTGGAGCCCTTTAGGATGGAATTGTAGAATAGGTTGGGTTGGAAGGGACCTTAAAGATCATCTCTTGTTCCATCTCTCTGCAGAGAGACCGGCACCCGGGGCCAGGAGCAGCTGTGCACGGTCCCTATATTGTGGCCAATCAACGTTCCTCCTCCAGCACCGGGTGAGTCCAGTTTGGGATTTTAATGGGAAGCCGGTTTTTGGTGGGGCGAGGGGCTGGTGGGAACAAGACTTACATCCCAGTGAGCGCTGAGGCCGAGCTTCCCCGTCCCCTCAGTGCCTCGAGCCGGGCGAAAGCCGTGTCGCAGAGCTCGGGCTGCTACGACAGTGACAGCGCGGAGCCGTGCCCGACCGACGACACCGCCGACGGGCACCCCTACGTGGCACGGGACGGCGCCCGGGGCTCGGGGCTGCGCCGACAGGCCATCCAGAACTGGCACCGCCGGCCCTACCGCAACAGCACCGAGGGCGAGGAGGGCGACGTCTCCGACGTGGGCTCTCGCACCACCGAGTCGGAGGCCGAGGGCTGGGAGCCGGACGCGCCCGGATCCGCGTCGTCCCGGCCCGCCAGCTGCCGGCTGACGGGTGAGACCATGCTGGGATCTTCTGGGGAGGTGGGAGGATGGGGAGGATGCCAGGTGGGGGAACGGCTCTGTGGCTCCTCGAGGACCATCCCTTCCCCACCAACTTCCCCTGGCTCCCGGCGGCCACTGACGGTGGGTGTCCCCCAGCCAGGACCGAGGGGCCCGGGAGCAAAGTGGGTCGCCTGGAGAGGGGCAGCCCGGGCCACTCCAGCGAGGTGATCAGCCCCGAGATCCTCAAGATGCGGGCGGCTCTTTTCTGCATCTTCACCTACCTGGACACCAAGACCCTGCTGCGGGCGGCCGAGGTGTGCAAGGACTGGAAGTTCGTGGCCCGGCACCCGGCCGTGTGGACGCGGGTGCTGCTGGAGAACGCCAGGGTGTCCTCCAAGGTACCGGGGATGGGGGCGGCACGGCTCGGGGTGAGATCTTTCCTCCGGAAAGGTGAAGCCGTGCCAGCATCTCTCTTGGGTTGCTAGTCACACTGCTCTGGTCGCAGGGATGGGGGCACAGAGGTGCTCACGTCGCACATTCACGCATGCACACCTGAGCTCACCTGTGCACGCGTTCTCCTGTGCTTTCGTGGTCTCACCTGCGGGCTTGTTGTGCTCTTGCATGACCTCCAAGTGGCTGTTCACGTATTCAAGGTGTGTGCATGCCTGTTGCGGGGTGCGTGCCCAAGGCAGCCACAGATGGGTGACGTGGGGCACCCCAAAGGTGTCCCTCTGGGTGACGGCCGCCCCTGTCCCCCCTCCCCCAGTTCCTGGCCATGCTGTCTCAGTGGTGCACCCAGATGCACTCCCTCACCCTCCAAAACCTCAAGCCGCGCCAGCGAGGGAAGAAGGAGAGCAAGGAAGACTACATGAAGAGCACACGGTGAGTCCCGCGTCCCCGGTGCCCTCCTCCCACGGCTGGAGCTGCCGGTCCTCGGGGACGACGATGTTCTGTGAGCCCTGACGATGGACGTTCATCACGCGCCAGCTCCCGCTGTGGGGTCTGGGCACCCCGGAGACGTCCGTGGGACACGTCACCACCCTGAGGTGGCCGTGGGGAGCGTGAGCGTGGCTGCCCGGGCCTGACCCTGCCTCCATCCCTGGCAGGGGCTGCCTGGAAGCCGGGCTGGAGTCCCTGTTGAAGGCCACGGGCAGCAACCTGCTCATCCTCCGCATCTCGCACTGCCCCAACGTGCTGACCGACCGCTCGCTCTGGCTGGCCAGCTGCTACTGCCGGGCCCTGCAGGCCGTCACCTACCGGTAAGGACGGCCACCAACATCCCCTCTTGACCACCAAGGGTTCGTGGGGTTGCCTGGCTGAGGAGAAGGCTGGGAACGTCCATGGGATGTGCTGGGATTCCTCTGATGCTCATCCCCATTCCCTGTCAGAACACAGCTTCTCTGGCAAAGGACACACCTCTCTCTGTCCCCAGCCCAGCAGCAGCCCCGGTGTCCCCAGCGCAAACTTTCCTTGCACCTCTCATCCTCTTCTGGCATGTTCCCATGCAGATGTTTCCCTTCCAGCTCCATTCCCACCATCCTGTTCTTGATCTCACCCCAGCTGGAGTCACCTTGGTATGGGGACGTTGCTTTATTTTAGAGAAGGGTGAAGAAGAGGTGCACAAACACCAGGACCCAGTGAGGTCCCATCTGTCACCCCCTAATGAAGGCTTCTAACGAGGAGAGGAGACCACAAGGTCCCTCTGTCCTGGGAGGAAGGATCAGCTCTGCTATGTGAGATTGCAAGGGGTCAACTTGGAAGCTTTGCCCAAGAGCCAAAACACAAGGCTCATCATGGTCTAGGTCCTGGAGGAGGTTGGTGACTGCTCCTTGGTCTTGGAAACCTTCTGAAGAAGCTCTGCAGTCCCACAGGGGCAGGGTTTGGCTTTCCTGCGCTCTCAAGGAGGTTCCTTGCTCTGCTGCGTCCTGTGTTCAGTCTCTGCTTCCATTTCAATCACCTGCAGCCTATGAGCATCCTTGCCCAGCCCAGGGTGGAGAAACCTTCAGGTGGGAAAGCACAACCCAGCCAGCTCCTCCACGATGGACCGAGCACTCGGACTGTGCTGATTTGGGAATCCCACGCCGTGAGACAGCTCAGTGCTGCCGAGTTTAACCCTAAGATGTCTCCATCGGCCCTTCCAAGGGCATCGGAGCAAGCTCCAGTGCTCCCGGCACGTCGCTAACCTGTGACTCTGACTCATGTTCCATTTAACCTGCCGTGCTGGCAAAGGGGCTCTCGGCAGGCATCGTCAGCAGAGAGGTGTGAAACGCTCGAGATAACACCCGTCGCTTATTTTTAGGCTCGCCTGAAGTTTCAAAGTAGGTCATTGAGAGTCAAGAAGTGTGGCCTCCCTGTTTAAGAGGGAGCCCAGTGCGATCGTAGAATCACCAGGGTCGAAGAGACCCACCGGATCATCGAGTCCAACCATTCCCATCAATCACTCACCCATGTCCCTCAGCACCTCGTCCATCCATCTCTTAAAACCCTCCAGGGAAGGTGACTCAACTCCCTCCCTGGAGAGCCTGTTCCAGTGCCCAATGACCCTTTCCATGAAAAATTCTTTCCTAACATTCATCCTGAACCTAGACCTCTACTACATCCCTGCACGAATCCACAAGCATCCCATGAAGTCTCTTTTGATACCTCCAAAAAACCAAGGAGGAGCCCACAGCAAACCTCTGCAGCAACATCTGGCCAGCAGCCACCTCCAGATGTGGTAGCACCACCTCAAAGCTGGTCCAGAGGCCATGGGGCATCCACTCCCCTTGGCTAGAAGATGCCACCCGTCGGCTGGAACAGTTTTACCACCTCCGGGCACCTTCACCGTCTGGGCTGGGCAGGTGGCAGGTGACACAAAGCCAGGGGGATCTTATATTTGTTCTGCAAGGGTACATGGCCTGGCTCTCCATCACTTGTTACCTTGGCATCTGGAAGGCTTCTGCCTTCACCTTCAACCTCACCTTCAGCCACCAACCTCACCTTCAACCACCAACCTCACCTTCAGCCTTTAACTTCAGCCTTAACTCCAAACTCATTCTCATTCTCACCTTCAGCCTTACCTCCAAACCCATCCCCATTCTCACCTTCAGCCTCATCTTCTTCCATTTTTCTCGGCGCTGCACACCCGTAGGCGCAATAGCAGATAGAAACGTCTCCAGCCTTCCTGCATGGGTTGATGTCGGGACTGTCTGGTTCACGGAGCAGCTTGTGGGTTATGAGCAGCAACAACCACGTTTGTGCCTCCAGGTTCAGAGAGATGTTGCAGCGTGGAAGCTGCAGACACAGGCCCCAGGGCAGCGTCACCGCTGATGGGGGCCCCCGCGTGTCCTCTGTGTTTTTTCCAGGAGCTCTACAGACCCCGTGGGTCACGAAGTCATCTGGGCCCTCGGAGCAGGTTGCAGGGACATCATCTCCCTCCAGGTCGCGCCTCTGCATCCATGGTAAGAGTCACGGTAGGAGGAGGACGGGATGGGCGTGAGGGGCCTGGAAGAAACGGGGTGCGAGATCCAGATTTGCTTGGGGTGGCCTCATGGGATGAGAAGGAATCCTGGATACCAATTTGAGAGACTGAGAGCTCAGCCTCATCCCTCCCTGTGAAAAGTGGGAGCTGTTGGGTGCAGGCACCTCCCTGCCAAGCTCGGAATGTTTCCTGGGAGACTGTTAACACCAGAGATGAAAGAGGAGCTGTGATGGGTCTCGTAGGCAACGCTGAACATCAAACACTTCTCTGAGCTCCTCGCTGCTTGCGTAACAGCCGCCTCGAATGACCTGGATGTTTTCAGAAGGGGGTTGAGTTGCTGCTTGGGGAGAAGGTTGCAGTTGCTCTCATTTTAGAAAAGCATTTTGGAGGCATGAGGATGCTGGTGGGTTCCCCACCCCATAACATCGGGGTGAGCAGGAGTTCATGGCTCACAGAGCAGGTTACTCAGCTCCGTGCCACGAGGCCGCCTCTTGGACATCCCTTCTTGCTCTGGAGGCTTCTTGAAGCCTCATGTCCCACATCACCCTGGATCGAGGTGTACAGAGGGGGACGTCCCTTAGCAGGAGAAGCTGGATGTCACATCCCTCATGGTTTGTGTCTTCCCCGGGAAGAGAGGCCACGTGGTGTGTAGGTTTCTCAGCTTGAGCTAGAGGTCCAGGCTTCTGCTGCTGGTTTGATCGGAGCCCGAGGAAGCGGTAGAGTCTCTGTTCCTGGAGATGTTCTAGAAGTGTGTAGACGTGGCACTTCGGGACATGGCTTAGTAGGCGCGGTGGTGTTGGACTTAATAGACTTAGAGACCTTTTCCAACCTTAATGATTCAACGATCACTGAAAGCAACAGAGTTCAGGGCCCGATTCAGATCTCCAGAGGTGGGACTCCAGTCAGGACCTGCCCTGTCCTGCTTGCAACACAACCTAGAGTGGTTGCTCAGATGGAGACGTCTGCTCTGGAGATGCCTCCTTCCAGTGCGGTGAATCCCGGGGTGGTGGAGGTCCCAGCTCCAGCGCAGGAGCCCTTGGGATGGAGGGCGGGTTTCTCTGCCAGCCTTCCCCAGCTCGCTCTTCTTCCTCCCACCAGCCAGCAGCCAACGCGTTTCAGCAACCGCTGCCTCCAGATGATCGGGAGGTGCTGGCCTCACCTGCGGGCGTTGGGCATCGGAGGAGCAGGCTGCGGCGTCCAGGGACTGGCCTCCTTAGGTAGGCAGCTCTCTTTGATGGGGCAAGGAGAAGGGGACCTTGCAGGAGGCAAGATACCCTCCTAGGAGATGCCCCATAGGGATCTCAATGGAGAAGCCCACCCCAAGGGACCATGGGGAACCGTGTCCCTCTTTGCTTCCACCTCCTACCGCTCCATTCCCCTCAGCTGTCCTCGTCCCTTCCCCACGGGACGATGACAGCCAGTGCTCTGTCCTTCCAGCTCGAAACTGCATGCGGCTCCAGGTCCTGGAGCTGGACCACGTGGCGGAGATCAACCAGGAGGTTGCGGCGGAGATGTGTCGGGAAGGGCTGAAGGGGCTGGAGATGCTGGTGCTGACCTCCACGCCGGTCACCCCCAAAGCCCTGCTGCACTTCAACAGTGNGCTGGACATTAGTTAAAAATATTCCTGGAAAGGGTGATTGGTCCCTGTCAGAGGCTGCCCAGAGGGGGTTGATTCACCTTCCCTGGAGGGGTTTAAGGGCCGGGTGGACGAGGTGCTGAGGGACATGGGTTAGTGTTTGATAGCAACAGTTGGACTCAATGATCCAGTGGGTCTTTTCCAACTTGCTAATTGTATGATTCTACGACAAGCAGGGACCATCTCCTAGCCCACCATCCTCCCTACAGGGGTGTTGGTCACCACGAGTGGCTCTCCCACATCTTCAGGGTCAGGTTTCCCCAAATGCAGAGGGACTTGAGGATTACGAGGTAGGTTTAGCTGTGGGGAGGCTGCCTCCCTAGCGAGCACGTCGAGGCCAGGAGGTTTCTCTGCCCCCAGGTGTGTGCCGGAACCTGAAGTCCATCGTGGTGCAGGTGGGCATCGTGGACTACTTCAAGGAGCCCCACAGCCCGGAAGCCAAGAAGATGTTTGAAGAAATGGTGAACAAACTCCAGGTAAAGGTTGCCAGGTCACCAGTCTCGTGTCCCATGGGGTCTGAGGACTAGTTCTTGCCCATTGCTGAAGTCCCTCAGTAGAGAACAACTTTGCTCGCTGAGGATGCGCTAAAGGCTCGCTCTCCATCAGCTACGTGCGTCCCAAATGCTGAAACAAGATCCGAGGTGCTGCAGGTACTTCCCATCGCTTTAACCAGGGCTTCTTCTCTTGGCTCGGTTTCCCAGGGACGCAAAGGGTTGTTGCTTCCCTCGTAGAACAACTTACTTGCCAAATTCTGTGAAGCTTGTTGGGCTGGAAGTTGGAGTTGATGATCTTCAAGGTCTTTTCCAACTTTAATGACTCTATGAGTCTATGGCCAAGAAGGCCAAGGGCATCTGGGCTTGGAGCAGACCCGGTGTGGCCAGCAGGGCCAGGGAGGTTCTTCTCCCTCTGGACTCGGCACTGGTGAGGCTGCTCCTCGAATCCTGGGGTCAGTTGTGGGCCCCTCAGCACAAGAAGGATGTTGAGGCTCTGGAGTGAGTCCANGAAAAATCTTTTCACAGAAAGGGTGATTGGTCCCTGTCAGAGGCTGCCCAGGGAGGGAGTTGAGTCCCCTTCCCTGGAGGGATTTAAGGGTCGGGTGACCGAGGTGCTGAGGGACATGGGTTAGTGATTGATGGGAATGGTTGGACTCGATGATCCGGTGGGTCTCTTCCAACCTGCTGATTCTATGAGGCTGCCAGGTCCTGCCCCACCCACGCTCTCTTCCCCTCTTCCAGGCCCTGAGGAAGAGACCCGGCTTCTCCAAGATTTTACACATCAAAGTGGAAGGAGCCTGTTAGACCTTCAGGGAAGCACAAAGCACATTCCCCTCTCTGCTTGGCGGAGCCAGCGGCCCTTGCGACACCAAACCCACCGTCCGCCGCTCCTCCGTTGCTGGACCTGGAGCCACGGAGACGCCGGCCCATGAGCAAAAAAAAAAAACCAAACCCCAAACTCTTTGAGCCCTTCGTGACCGGCCACCAGCGCTCGTCCCCAGGGCCACCTCGCGGGCAAGAAGGTGCTACTTACGGAAATTTTCCAGCTGCCCGAAGAGGCTGGGCTACGCTCTATCCCAGGAGGGACGGTGGCTTCAGACCCTCCGTAGCTGCTCGTTGCCAAGGATCCTGGTTTGGGGAACGTCTTTTCTTCTTCGAACTCTCTTCCTGGGGAGTTTTTTTTTTTTTTGGCTGGTGGCTGGTGGGGGAGACGAGAGCGGCTCAGCCCCTCCCCGGGGGCTCTTTGCAGAGCGCTGGGCTGGGTGACGCTGTGTCACGGGTCCCATCCTCTCCTTTGGGGTGGGAAGGGGTTGTTCCTCCCGAGGAAACGGCGCCCGACGTCCCCGCGCGGTTTCCGCTTGTTTTCATTTCATTCGTTTAACCTGGCGCCCAGGGACCAGCAGCCCCGACAGCACAAACCTGGGTGGCGAAGCTGCATCTCGGGGGCCGGAGGAGCCAGGGGACGTCGGGAGAGGCGGTCGCTCTCCCGGAGATTTCCAGCCTCGCCCTCCTCTCCACCTAAACCTTCCGCCAAGGCAATAAACCATCAACAAAAGTCCTCGTCCACCAGGGAACACGGGTCACGCTCCAACATTCACCTCGTTTTCAGGCTTCCTCTGGAGTCAGACGTCCCATGTGGGGAGGGGGGCTGGCGTGGGACACTCACCGTCGCCGTCTCATCGCCTTCCCGAGCAGCCCGAAGGAGAAACCTTGGCCAAATTGTCCTGAAATCCAAAGCTGCTGGTGAAAGCTCCACCCCAGCTGACCTGGTAGATCCTTTATCCATGACCACGGCAGGATGATTAACTCCGTTTCCTTTCTTCTGGGGCTCTTCAGCCTGCGAGGACACCATCACCCCGCAAATACCCTTCTTTATCCAAAGGAAAAGGCTTGATCCAGCAGGATCAGCCGTCTCCATCCTTCAATACTGGGGAGAAGACGCCAGGAGGTGCCCGTATCGTCCAGGAGAAGATGCCAGGAGGTGCCAGCAGCGGGGGACACACCAGCCTTAACCACCTGGAGCCCCAACCAGGGGCGCTCGGACCAAACACGCTGAGCTGAGAGGACCCGCTTGGCAAGAGCAGATCTTAGGGGGTTGTCATCTTCTCTGGACCATCGTGGGAGGCTCTGGGACCTGTTGGCGAGGAGACAGCCCTGCCCAGGGCATCTCCTCTTCCACCAGCCCTCCTGCTTCCACGGAGCTTCTCCCCAGGAGGGAGAAGGCTGCAGACCCCTTGTGGTACCACCTTGCTCGTCAAGGGCTGCAGACCTCGTCCAGGGCGCCCCCCAACACGCCGACAGCCCACAGGGACCCTGAAAAAATCGAATCTATTCCAAACCTCTGAAGCTGGTAGCGAGCGAGAGGCGGCTCCTGGGTCTCCGACCTCAGAAGGAACCTCAGAAGATCATTTCCTTCACCGCTCATCCTGTCTACGCCGTCTCCTCCAAAGCAGGGTTGGGGTTTTAGGGCCATCATCTCCCATCGGAAGCATCCCCGTTCCCCTGCAGCGTTCCAGAAGGCTGTTCCCTGTCTGCACAAAGCGGAGGAGCCCCCAAAAACCACCTGTGAGAAACCACAGCGTCTCACCACGTCGCCACGGGCAGCGTTGGACGAACATCCCAGCACCGGGGATGAGCTCCATGGGTTTATCTCCACCTCGGGAAGGCTGGGACAGGCGTAATCCAGGAGCAAGAGATGCCCCGACCAGCAAAAAAAAAAAAAACCCACCCAGCACAGCTACGACCTCGTGGGGACCGCGAGCGTTGTCCCAGCGGAGACGTCACCGTTGGAAGCGGCGCAGAGACTTGTGAAATTCCCTTAAAGATAAAAACAAAGTAAGTATTTATTTCTATAACGGAGAAAAAAAAAAACAAAGAAGATTTTAAAGGAAAATTATATACTCAGCATGTTTATACACTCTACGCTTAAAGACTATCGCGTTGGAGAGTCGTGGCCGAAGACTGAAGGTCCAGGATGGCTGCGAGAACAGGTCCAGCCGCTCGCTCTCCAGGCCGCGGGGAGGGCAAGGACGGGGTGATGGGAAGCAGGGGGGAGATGAGAGGGTGGGGAGGGCCTGGCCCAGGTTGCCCAGAGAAGTCACGGCTGCTCCATCCCCGGAGGCGTTCGAGGGCAGGTTGGATGGAGCTCTGAGCAACCTGGTCCAGGGAGGTGTCCCTGCCCAGGGCAGAGGGTTGGAGCTGGAGGGGCTTTAAAGTTCATCCAGGCCAAATCGTTTTATGATTCTATGAGATGTTGAGGACGCTTGAGGGAACCTTCTGTGTTCACCAGTGGCTGCTGGTGGCCACAGGGCCGTGTCTGCTGGTGGTCGTGGTGTCCGTGTCTACTAGTGCCTTTGGTGGCCGTGGTGGCTACGACTGCGGGTGCCACCAGTGGCCGTGGTGTCCATGCCTGCTGGTGGCCACAATAGCACGGAGCAGGGGTAGGTGTGCGACATCCCTGTACCCTCGACACCGCGAGGGGTTTGGAAAGTCCCAGCAGGACCGACCTCCGCTGAATCGGGTGCTTCGGTGTCTCACCGAGACCAGAGCAAACCAAACCATCCACCTCCCCTCGGGGCCTTCCCAAGAAGTCCAACTTCTGGCTCGGCAAAGCCACATTTTTCCCAAAAGTCTAGACCTTGAGCAGGTTCAAAGATTGGAAGGTGGAAAAGAGGGAGGTCTCCCCATTTTCCTTGGTGCTTGGATGTGTCCCTTCCTCCTCTTCCTCCTCCTCCTCGGCTGGGGATGGTGGCTGGCACAGGCTTAGCAGCAATGAGAGCCCCACATCTCCCCGGCCCTCCTGGTAGCTCCTTAATTACCCAGCTTGTTAACAGCAACGAGCTCATTAACGGCTCCGTGCGTCTTCTGCTGAAATGTCACCTCGAGGGTCCCCCTGCTGCTTCCCATCCCACCAGCGCGTGGTGGCCAGCGGCTCCCCCCATCCGTCCTCATCCCCACGGGGGACGCTCAGCAGGTGCTGCAGGATCCACCGCGTTGGGTTTCAACCTCGTTTCCTCTGGAAATGATGAAGAGATACCAAATCCCTCGGGAAAGCCGTGGGTGTCACGCGGCGTATTCGGGTGCCAGGAGGGAAGGGAGCAGTGCAGGGGGAGCTCAACCCTAGAAGAGCCCCTAGAGAAGCCCCAGAGGGGCTCTGCGACGACAATCCCCAGCGGAAGCCAGGGCAGAGCAGCTCGATTCGGGGCCGAGCGTCATCAGCGCGTGGCTCTCGGTTGGGTCACGGTGTTGGATGGACGGTGCTGCCTGATCCTGCCGTTCCTGGATCCCGCGGGTCCAGTTTTGAGGGGATTTAATTCCACATTTTTCTAACGAGTTTACCCAAAGTTCCCCCATGGCCAACGCTCACAACATTCCTCTTGTCTCGAAGTTGAGGGCGGGTCAGGGATCTGGAGAGGAAGGTCACCAGCAAAGCCAGCTCGGGGGGTCAAATTCATCCCAAATCCGTGGTTTTTCTGTCTCGTTCCTGTTGGATTTTGCTCATCATCCATCGCTCCGAGCTCACAGGAGCCAGGGATGCGCTGGGGACCAGATCCATCCTCCTATCTTCAACCTGGGAGGGGATCCAAGGGCGCGAGGTCTCCAGGAAAAGAGGGGACGCCCCAAGTTGGCTCCATCCAAGGAGATTTTGAAACCTCTTGATCAAGGAAAGAAGGCAGGGAAAAAATATCTCATCTCTTGCCGCGTGGCTCAGTTCCAGCTGGCACCCAAGGCACAGCCACGGCCGGTCTCGGACCCTCCAAAAGGCTCCAAATTTGGTTAAAACAGGACAAAAAAAAACCAACAAACCATGAGAATTGTTGATAAAGGTTCTTGATCAACATTTTCTCTTGGCTCTTAGAGGAGCCCGAGACAGGAGCCGGCACACGCATCAGCCTCTCGGGTTTGGGTGGAAAACCTGCAGGTTCAGGTGGAGTTTAAAAAAAAAAAAAAAAAAGTTGGGAATCGGTGCCAAATAGCGAAGTGCTTTAAAAAAAAAAAGGGGAAAAAAATAGAAAAACAGGGAGATTTTAGGAAGTGGAGATGGTTTGTTGCGATCGAAGCATTAAACAGAGGGGGTGTGAGGTGAGTGGCGGCGATGCTCGACCTTCCTCGTCTGTAGGAGGAGGTGGAGGTGAAATGGTCCCTCCTGTCCCACCAGGCGTCCTGGTGAGACGCAGCAAGGAGAGGAGGGAAGAAATTCTAGAAATTCTTCGTGCTGAGGGTGGGGAGGTCGCCCAGGGAAGTGGTGGATGTCCCATCCCTGGAGGACTTCAAGGCCAGGTTGGATGGGGCTTTGAGGAACCTGATCCAGAGGGAGGTGACCCTGCCTGTGGCAGGTGGGTTGGAGATGGATGGGCTTTAAGGTCCCTTCCGACCCATTCTAGGATTCTAGGAAAACCTGCCCAAAAAAGCAGGAAAAATGGGATTTTCTTTTTCTGATCCAGCCTCGGGACGGAGCCCCGTGGAAGGGCAGGACGAGGCGGGCTGGGGCCGGGGACAAGCGGGTGCAATGGTGCGAGGTGGGGCTGGCGCTCGGGGAAGCGAGCGCGGCGACGCACACTTTGCTTCGAGATAATCAGAGGCCGCGCGCTTCCCACGGGAAAAGAACTCCAGGAATCGTTAATCGTTTCCCTGAAACACTTGCTCGGCGGTGGGATTCCCGAGGGGTCCCGTCCAGCCACCTCCCCCCCCCGATCCCGAGCGGTTAGCGAGTTTGCCTCCTAAGTTATTTTTTTAAACTCTCTCTCTCTCTAAATTTAGGTCTATTTTAGTCTTTCGCAGCGATGTGCCAGTGTCTGGAGAACCAAACATCCCTTTTTTTCCCCTTCCCCAATCCCACGGTCCCTCGATGCTAAACAGGGTCCTGGATGCTCGATCCCCACCAGAGGAGGAGGGGGAAGCGGCAGCGATGGGGGCGCAGCGGGATCGAGGGGTTCAGGGGAGGCTCCGGGTGGGTTTTTGTTTTATTTTTTTCCCAGCAGCAGGGTCCGAGGGCGACCGCGTTTTTAGCACTTTGGTTGGAACTCTCCCCTGTAGACGCACTTTGATGTTGTTGCTTTGAAACTTTTGCCGAGTGTAAACCATGTGTATTTAAAGAGTTAACAAACGACGCGAGGTGTGTGAAGAGCCAGTTTCGTGGGGAATAAAGACTTGACACGGCGAGGTGGGGGGGGTTTCAACTCTACCCTGGGGTCAAAACAAAGAAACCCAGCACCAAACCACTGAGACCAGTCACTGGGTGGGGGGGTTACTGGGAGCATCCCCCTGCCCACATCCCTCTCCTTGCAGGCACTGGAGTTTTAGAATCAGAGAATCACCAGGTTGGAAGAGACCCACTGGATCATTGAGTCCAACCATTCCCACCAATCACTAACCCATGTCCCTCAGCACCTCATCTACTCGTGACTTAAACACCTCCAGGGAAGGCGAATCAACCACCTCCCTGGGCAGCATATTCCAGTGCCCAATGACCCTTTCCTTGATAAATGGTCATTTTCCTTTTCCTCCTTTTTTTTAAGACCCACCAGATCCATTAGTCCATCCCTAATGGTATTAGTGGGAGCATCCTAGCTCCTACCTCTCTCTCCCTGAAGGAAGGTTTTTAGGATACATGGACTCCGTTAGTCCATCCCTATTGGGCTTACTGGGAGCACCCCTGTTCCTACCTGCATCTCCCTGCAGAGACAGGAGTTTGGGGACACGCAGGAGCTCTTGTCCCAGTCCCAAAAGAAGGAGACAAAGCAGAGATCACAGAATCACAAGGT
>WAAB01024956.1:0-48301 GCA_013389865.1 Piaya cayana
TCCGGTGGGTCTTTTCCAAGCTATGACTCTATGAATGCCTTCTTTGCTTCAGTGTTTACTGTGAAAGTCAGCCTTCAGGAATTCAGTACCCTGGAGGAAAGAAAGTCTGGAGAAATGAAGATTCTCCCTTATTCAAGGAGGATCAGATTAGAGATTATTAGGCAAACTCGACACCCAGAAATCCATGGATCTTGTTGGGGGGTACCCATGAGTGTGAGGGAGCTGTTAGATGTTATTGCTAAGCTTCTCATCATCATCTTTGAAAGATCATAGAGTATAGGAGAGGCGCCTTAGTACTGGAGCAGCGCTGATGTCATTCTATTCTACCATAAGGACAAGAGAAAGACCCAGTAAAGTACAGGTCAGTCAGCCTCTCTTCCATTCCTGGAAAGGCAGTGGGACAGCTCATCCTGATGTCATCTGTAAGCATCTGGAGGAAAAGATTATCAGGAGTTTATTGCTTAAGTTTCTAAAAGGCAGTTGTCAAGAGGAAGGAAACAGACTCTTTTCAGTGATTTTCAGTGACAGTACAAGTACAGTGGACACAAACTGGAGCACACGAAGTTTCACCTTATCATGAGGAAAAATTTCGTCACTGTAAACATGATAGAGCACTGAAACAGTCTGGCCAGAAACATTTTGGAGTGTCCTTCTTTGGAGATATTAAAAATCCATCTGGACTCATTCCTGTGCTACTTACTGTAGGTGAAGCTCCTTTAGCAAGGGTGTTGGGACTAGATGATGTCCAGAGGTCCATTCCAGCTCCTGCCATTTTCTGATTCTGCAATCTTATCACCTATCTTTTTTCTTTTTGGTGAGGTAGGGAGGAGGAATAGTGGAGAATACAAGGGATATTGCGTCTATAGAAGAGCAACAAGATAAAACAATGTACTTCTCTCGTAAGGGCAGTAGTGTTAGATACATATCTCCTATAGGCTTCCTGGGATCCATTTGTCTTGAACCTGACTTCAAGAATGCAGGAAAGTTGTGGAATGACAGAGATCCCTTTAGCCAGTTTTTTTTTTCCCTGCATTACTTCTGGTTTTGTTTTTTGGTTTTTTTTTTGGTAAGATAAAACAAATAATCAAATACATTTTACAAGTAACAGCATTCAGCATCATGGTTTTGTCCAGTTGTTGTTTCTGTTTCTATATGACCATAGAGCTAAAGTTCTTTCCTAGAGGGACAGAAATAAATGAAAATTTGAAGCATCTTCCCTATTCATTAGCACCTGCCAAATTACTTATATGAGTTGTATTTCTTCAGTGGCAAAATATACAACTCCATTTAAAAAATGATACAACAGCTATTGTCTCTGGAGTTTACGCATACAGCAGAAATTACCTCTTCAACTCTGTTATGGTAAGAGTGCAAAGAGTATTCAAGGAGTGTTTCCCACAAGTCCAGAAATAAATGTGAAAACACAGACCCTACCCTGGAAATAGTTTCAAATCACTTCAGCACAGGCCCCAAAACTCTCAGTGGAAGTAGAAACCTGCTTGAAAAGGTAAGAGAAACAGGAAAGTAAAAGGCATATCAACAGGCATTCTGGTCTCTTCTCAGCAGTTGTACTTACCTGTGGTGTTGACCTTAGTGTCAGCCCCTAGCAGTGCTAAAGAACATGTAACATCTCTCTTTTATATTTTCTGGATTTAAGTGTGTTCTCATGCTTTCAAGAACATTTCCAGTAAAATGAAAGCACTTCACGTTTTATATCATATGGCAAGCAACATACTAAACCTCTTCATCACTAAATCAGTGACATGTTTAAAAGTGCATACTGTGAAGATTAACAGGTGTCAGCAGTCTGGCAAGACATATCTGCTGCAGATCTCCATGGAAGTTTGACCAAATGTTCTGTTTCAGATTATCCTTGTCAATGTTTTCTTCCCATGTTAATTAATAATTAACAGTTATTTAAAGCATACAATCTGTAATGTACAATTATTGGAATAACTTCTGCATGTGAGTACATTCTTAGAAGTATTATTAAGACATCTTGATATAGTGTAGTAGTGCTTGTCTTCCAGATTGTTTATTGGGTTTGTCTGTGTCAATAGACAGTATAGGAGCACTGTAAACTGTAGTGTAAAAAATTATTCTTGATAATATTCATTTAACAGAATATGGTACTTGCTGTTCTGACAAAGAATACTGGTATTTGTGGAAAATCACATATAAAGAAAAAATTACTTTTATTTTATTTAAAAATTCTCAGCCTTCTTGTAATCAAGTTCTACATAAATCACATGTACACAGGCAGATAAGTCCATGATGAACACCAATATCCTTGTGCTATTATTTTTCTTGTCTTGTGAAGCATTTAAAAATCTTCAGTGTCAAAAAGGCATTTAACTTACATGAAGTTTGTTATTTCTAACCAAAAGGGATGTATGTGGCAACAGGGCATCTCAGCCTGTAAGAAGTATATCTCCTGCCCCTGCTATTGAAAGGATTAGTCTAGATTTGTTAATTTAAGGTTGCTTTTTAAACCTGGACTGTTCTCATATTTTCAGTTGGCACTCCTGTTTTTAAACATTTATATTGATCTAGATCTGTCAAGCTTTTCATTAAGAGTCAGGCTTAACACAGTGGGTCAGGCACATATAACTTTTAGACCAAATCACTTTTGTACTGTCTACAATATCTTCAAAAGGCTGTTGAAAGCTCTGATGCTGCCCTTCTATTAAGCCATGACAGCTGTAAGGAGATCACACTCTCTGTGTTCTGCTTGTTTCCACCAGAAGTCCAAAGCATTCACCATGAATGCTATATAAGCATCCAGGAATCTCAATGTACCTTGCAGAAGCCATGAAGGAAGGGTTACCTACCCCAATCCAAGGACCAGAAAAATATCAAGGGGAAGACCAGACCTTCAACCATATTCCCTGATATGTAATAACTTGTTTACATACACTGAACAGACTTCACCTGTTTCTACGTGCACAAAATGCAGTGCAATACCTGCTTTGAATTGGATAAATCTATTCATTATAACTAGAGAACAGGCTAAAAAGGTTACAGACATCTTTAGTCAGGATGAGAGTAGACAGTTTAAACAAATTTAGAATTATAATAATGTATTGTATTTGCATTTCTTTTCCAAGTGAGAACCTTTGTGTGGCGGTAAGTAATACAGTTTCTGAATAATTTTATAATATCTGATAATGGATTTCAGATTCCATAATACATGCACTTCAAGGAAAAAGAATTGGTTGGTGTTGGTTAAAATAAAAGTTCACTTTGCATGAAGTGGGTGATACTGGTTTGGGGGGTTGGGATTTCTTTTCCTTTTTTATATTAAGCAACAGAGCCGTTACTGAAACTTTTAAACTGAAGTGATTTTTTTTATTTTTGCATTTGCAAATATCTGATGAAAATTAGATTTACCTTACCCTTGATGTGTAAGAGAGAAGCACACTACACCACTCTAGTTGCAATGTCAGGTCTACTGCTGGAAGTGTATATCCTAATTTATTTTCAAATATCTTTATAATTAATTCATGAAAACAGAATTAGACCCACCTTAGACTTTCAATCTTCCTGTTGATTATACAAAAATGGTATATACCCAGAGGACTTTTTTCATGACCCTCTGTGCCATAAACATACAAAGTAATACTGTTTTGTAGTATCTCTGGGAGGTGCAGCATAAAGCAGAGACTAGTTACAGCATGGGAAATAGAATTAAAAATTACTTTTCCTAGCCTGTTTCACAACTTTTGCTTGAAAGACATTTCTAAGGTAGCTTTTTTAATACTCTTCCTTTACCTTGCCTACAAGTTTTCTAAGGCCTTGACAGACTTCTCAATGGTAGCAGCTATGATTTTAGCTGTGAAAATAATATGACTAACTACCATGGGTATACAGGAGATTAGTGGCCTTCCAGTCCTGTTAATACAAGTAGCAAAATAAGGTAAGCAGATGGTGAAAAAGAAATTTACCAAATTGTATAGAACTGCTGAGAATTAACAAATAACTTCATACATAGTGCCAACTTATATTTCCTTTTAAAAAAATCAAACAAACAAACCATCAGTAATTAGTATTTGAGAGTTTACTTTTTCATGCTTACTAACACCATTTTCCATGTGCAGACCACTGAATATGACAAAGTAATACCAATTGTAATATATACAGATTAATACATTCAGTGAAAAGACACCTGACTTGAACAAAGTTTGAGTCTCAATAAGTCAATGGTGCAGATGTACTTCTTTCTTTTACAGCACTAGTATTTAATCTCCACTTCAATTACCAATTAAATATAGCAAACTAGATTTTCACCTCTAGGATGGAAGCCTTGTTAGCTTGTTTCCTTAAAGAGTAAGCATAAAAAGAATTTTTGTCTGGTGAAAACCTGCAGAAACCATTCCTTTGTTTGTCTGAAAAGAAAATAAAACACTATATTTGTGGTATACACACACCCCTGCATGTATCCTAACTTATGTGACAGATCTATGTTTGACAAGTTCCATGTGTTTGAAAAACATTTTTCTCCCAGCCTACTGATTTGCACAGAAATTAACTCAGTTCAGCAGAATTTTGCAAGTAGAAATATACAGGGATTTCTCTAATTTCATGATTTAAGGCTTGATGCACACATAAAATTCTACCCTAAGAAAGAAAAACAGCCCTCTTTGAATTACTATGACTCAACATCAGCTGAAAAGATTAGCCTCAATGGACAGCCCCCATTTCTTTACCTCTAAGAGAAATGAGATGTTTTGAAATAGAAACGTAGAACTATCTATAACAAAGTATGACTTCTTACACTAGCTGCTTGTAATTTGTTGAGTGATGGCTCATTCATCCTACATCCTACCTGCCCATCTCACATCTGTTTGTTTCATTTGTACCATATGCATGCACACAGCATGACCTCATGCACCTGCACCTAAGTCTCGTAAAATATGAAATTAAACAGGAACAATCTCTTGTTAATGATTAACACTGAAGAAGCAGATATAAGAAGAATGTGACTTAGTAACAAAAACAGTTGGCTGGTTATGTGTCACTGCAGTTTTCACAGCTCCAGAGGAAAAACCATTAAAGCAGATGCAGAAGGGGTGGGAAAAGGTTCAATGTACAACTTACAGTGTGACACAAGAAAAACAAGCCTAGGTGGGAAATCAAAGCAATAAGGAAAACAGCCAAAATTATATTAAAGAAGGGAGGGAGAAAGGGACAGAGAAAATGTATCACTGTGGGTGAAAGTCCTAGAGAACAACATCAAAGAGAGAGGGCAAACAGGCATTGATGAGAAGTAACAGTCAATATCAAGAAAGTACATGAAAATCAGCAAGAAAAATGTGCAGTACGAAAGACAGAACAAGTTACTAGACTTTCAGCCAGAGTGAAGCCAGAGCTGCAAATCAATTGGAGAGACAAGACTAAAGATTTATGAGGTTAAGGTCATAAGAGAATCACCAGTATGGAAGATAAAGTCTTCAGAGAGAAAGATAGAAGACTGCAATGATAAAGAGAGATCCAGAAGTCAATATCTGAAAAGAAAGCTAAAACAAAGCAAGCAAATATATAACATACAGGATTACAATGTCAATGAAGTACGACCAAATTCAGGAATGCATTCCACAAAATGGAAAAGATCGGAAAAAGGACAAAAATAATAGAAATGACAGAGCAAAGGAAACTAAGCCAAAGACCTTTGGGTTTTGATGCAGGGTAGGAAGGGCGAGGAATTGGATAGATTCTCCACATGCATATGGCTTCAGAGCCTGTGCTGGAGGATGGGGTATGGGTCTGTACTACAGAAAGACATTGAAGAACTAAGCACACACAGTGCAGTTATTTCCAGGGTGGAAGAAATTTTTTCCAGAGACACCAGTAAATGGAGAAAGAGGTAGAGGGGCATGATGTTAGAAAACAAAGCAAGGTGGATACTGCCATGAATGAGAAGATTCTCCATATACTTGAATTTGTACTTTATTTCTGCTACAAAATCTACAGACCATGATTTCTCCTCATGTATCCCCAGGATACATAATTGGAAAACAGGCAGATGTAAATGGGAAAGGGAAAAATTGTGGCAGAGAAAGGGCAAATGGGAAAAGAAGGAGGAAAGAGGAGAAGGAGGAAAGAGAGGAGATGCGTTGAAGTAAGGCAAAGCAAAGCAAAAACAACCTGTCTTATGATGCTGGCATGGTGAGATCAAAACTGTGTTCAGTTTTGCAGTGGCATGTGAATAAGTATATGAAAATGAGCAAAAGTGTGAATCTAGGGGGCAGAACAAGAGGCAAGAAGATCCTGCATTTGAGAAGATGGAACAAAACAGGAAAACTTCAGAACTGCTGCTGTTTTTCTCTTGGCTGGATGACTGGAGCTAATTTTCCCTGGTTGAGCAGGGAAAGATGCTTAAGAAACCAGAGTAATTCATTATTAACTTAATGCTTCAGTGATTAATTTTACCTTGAATTCTGGATTTCCTCATGACAAAACTCCTGGAGCCAAGTTCTGGTTTTCTTTGTATACCTATAACGCTATCATTATGGCTATTAGACTGTTTCTTGTACTGATGATCTACTATACTGATGCCAGGACCAGGCATTTGCCGTGAGAAGGTATTGATTTTTCAGTGCAAACCATCTGGGCACCATGGACACAAAGAAACATATGTAGATCAACAAATACTGATATTGGTGTACTTAAAACAGAGCAATTCCACTCAAATGTATACAAAGTCAGAGAGGCACAATTGAGAACAGGAGACAGGCTCAAAGAACAAGTGCACAAGTGATAGGTTGACACTTTTATGTGGGAGGTTATTCGTATCTGCAGGGTATTTATTTTATTTCACCTGGGGTATAGATGCCACTCTCCCACCAGTAGTTTATGTGTGTAGCACAACTAATATTAATAACAAATATAATAAAATATTTTCACAATCAGTAAACTAAACGCAAATCTTCATGCATCTCTCCTACAAATATAATATTAATAGATGTAGTGGTATGTGTGCTTGTCAACAGTCAGTCATTAGCACTCTTCTATTACCACCACTTTATTATATTAACTATTTGTTTGCATTTATCAGCTAGAAATTAAAAGCAGCGTCAGACGCCTAACTTCAGTTCTTTTTCATTTGCAGGATATGAATAAAACATGACATCCAGAAAAATGCATGATGCCAGCCACCACTATATTCATCCTTTCTGTCTCTTCCTTACTACACATTTCACAATTAGAAAATCATTTCAGTATCAATTTCTCTTAACTGTTGCAGAGGAAAATGATACTAAAAGTTTCATATGTGCTTAGAGTTACACTTCATTCTTGTTGATAAAGGAATTCATATTTCTACATTGTGTTTTTAAAATGAAACTATTCCAGTAAAATATTAAAGAGGGGCACTGTCAGTATTATGTTGAGGTTTACTAAGGTACTTTCATTTAGAAAAAAAAAAAAAGATTAAAAGCAGTATACATTGGGTATCCTTATAAATGTATTTACTATGAAAATGCTAGAACTGAATTCCGAATATATCACTGAAAATAAAACCTCATGATATACTTTCACTCAGCTCTGCAAGCATTCCTGGTATATTGCCAGTCACAAAATTCAATAATCTAGGCAGATTACTAGAGGACTTCTATTTTTAGGGATCTGTCTGGTATTTTGGCAATTGCATCTGAACAGATTACTGCTATAGCCTAGCTATGTAAAATGCATTGATGTGTAAGAGAGAAGCACACTACACCACTCTAGTTGCAATGTCAGGTCTACTGCTGGAAGTGTATATCCTAATTTATTTTCAAATATCTTTATAATTAATTCATGAAAACAGATCATGTTTAAATTTTAGACTTTACGGTTTTTTGTCTCACGTGTAATGGCACAGGGACTTATAAATTCAAGGACTGTGAAAGGAGATTCCTAATATTTTAATCAAACCATAATATGAAGATTAAAAGAAGAAAAAAGAGGGGGGGAAAAAAACAAAATAACAACCCAAAACCTAGATCCAAAACACCACACAAAAAAAAACCCAACAAAGTATCTACTGAGGGCATGTGGTGCGGAGTGGAGAGCCTTTTGTCTGCAAGTGTCAACAGCTACATCTAGTGTTTGAGGTGGCACAGACAACTCCCACAGACAAGACATGTCTCCAGGAAGCATTTTGTACTTTGTATTAAGGGTAGGGTAAAAATCTTCCCCAGTGTAGAGCTACGTAATTAACAGCACTGATGTTTCTCTGATGCTACTTAACTTTTTTTCCTAGTTTATCTGCTGAAAGTTAATCTATGGAAACTGGAGTTTCTCTGTCATGGTAAGTTTTGATTTGTGTACTTTTAAGTTTCATATATTATATTTGTGTATTTACCTTATTAATGGTAAAATGAACTTGAAATTATAAATTACAAATTTGAAGATTTAAATTTTGCGGAGTGGGATTAAGCAAGTTCAAGTGATTTGCCACATGTTCATATCTGCATTTGATTAAAAAAAAACCCACACAACTACAGCACTGTTACCATACCTGGCTGATGTACCCTGGATTAAAAAAAAATCCTCAGTTTTCCTTAAGTCCAAGTACCATTTTTTTAGACATTCCAGAAATATTCACCTCAATTAAAAAGAGGCAAAGTTGATATATTTCAAACTATGCTCTATATTGATAATTCCAGATTATGAGACAAATATTCCACATGCAACCCCAGGTCTTTTCTGATGAATGGAGTTGGGTTTGTAGGAATAATAAACCATATATCGTATTTGTTTATATTCACTTATTATTTGGAATAAACAAGTATGGACATAAAAGTATTAATTCATAAGTCAAAAGTATTTACTTGTCAATAATTTCATACTATCTGAAATGTGGAACACCTAGGAAAGTATATTAACAACATCCCACCAATCCTCATAACTAAACATGCATGACCCCACAAAAAGTGGAGTGTTTTGCTGTAAAGCTATAAATATAGCAGAAGAAATTTTACTATTTAACTGGATTTCTTGTAGTTTGGCATATCCTCCCAAGAAGGACATAGGAAATTTTTCAGAAGTTTAACATCCAAGTTCTAGCATAGATTAGAATATGGTAAGAGGTGGTGAAAAAAAATAAGGTATTGAATTTCAAAACAGACAAAACTGAGCAGAAAGAAGTCTAAATTTTCTGTTAATTCATCATTTTAGGTTCTTTATCTATTTGGAAAAAACAAATGGCTGGTTTTGTCTAAGACTCCAACCATTTAAGGTGGGTGGGAAAGAAGGATGAAAGAGAGTTTAAAATTGTCATTTAATTGCAAATGTAGGTTATTACTGTTAGAGTCATAAATGCATATTGAACCACAACTGTTCAGGAAACCTACAGTAGTATCACAGTGAATAATTTAATGAAAGACTCTGCACAGCACAATCCAAGAGCTAATTTCTGCCCTTTCTTTATTCAGATAAATCCAGAAATATCCTGATCCACGGATGTCTAAGGAATATAAAATGAAGCAGTATTAAGTATAGTGGTGTTCACCTTCTCTACCTTTGATAAGTTGCCATCACTTTTGTGATATCTGAATTTCTTACAAGAAGTTTGTTTAGCTTTTCTATTGGTCATCAACTGAATGAAGGATATATTTAAATAGACTGCAAAACTAGGCATTTAAAAATTAAAACCCAGCTTTTCAAGGACTTTTTAGTGTACCTTATTCAATGGTTTTCTCAAAAGCAAGCATTATAATTATTTTGAAAAAGCAATTGAAAACATTCTGCACGTGTCATGTCTGGAGTGGAGGTGAAGAACAGCTTAATTTCCAAAAGTAAATTGATACATACAAGGTTGCTTAGCTGCATTATCTTGCTGTAGCACCTTCTGTTATACCTTATTTGCACATATCTGCTTTCTCTTTAGGAATACATCAGCTGGTCCTAGTCAGTTTTTCCCCTGCTCTATCCTTTTGAAACCAGAGCTCAAAAAAAGATACTAGAGGAGAATAAAAATAAAAAAATAAGCTGAACTCGGACAGTCTGGGAAACAGTGCTCAGATACCATCTTCACTTAATTTATACTGTATTTCCTAGTCCTTCTCAACTTATTCACGAGGTGGCACCAGAGCTCACATTTTTGGAAATACTGAAACGTCCCATGCCTTCTTGTAGCCTCTCAGAAATATTTCATTTGAATTGTGAGGGCAAAGACAAAAGGGCCAGGAGAGAATTCAGAGTGAAAGAAAACCAGGAGAATCTGTCCAGCTAGTGGAGGAGATGGCTGATAGAAAATTATAATATGCCAAATGTGACAAATCTAGCATTTCCAGCACATTTTATCAAACAATAGTGAAAGAATACTTTCTAACTTACTAAAAAATCATCATCCTGTAAGAAAGCTTTTACTGTCTTACATCACTGAAGATAAAGGATGATTCATTTATTGACAGAATTGCTTTGAGCCTGTACATCCACTGAACTTTCCTACTTATATGTTATGAGCGTACAATGATGAAAAATATTGTCATTAAAATCACTGTTGGTTTTTTGTTACCCTATTGCCCCCTCCCCTCTCACTAACTTACATTAAAACAAGGAAGCCTTCTCATTAATTTCACTGTGGCCTTTTCTGTAACATTTTTACTGATGTTGCTTTTCCTCTTGATTTCATCCTTCACCTCCTCTTCAGAAGATTCAGATGGCTGGATAGCCATTCCCTATTAAATGGATAGTCTGCCATCCCTCAGAAGTCTTAGATGAATACAAAAGCCCTACCCAACTCCAGTCCTAATGTATATCTTGTCAAGAAAACATATCTGACTGCCTTCAAAACATACAAGCTACTTTCCCTCTGTCCCTTGATCATATTTGATTAAAGATTTATTTATTTTTGTAGATTGTAATAAATAAACTCCTCACCTCAGAAGAATGACTCATCCAGTCTCATGGACTTATCTTCAAGTTTCTCTGGTAGTCACAAACATGACATTTCCTATAGAGGGAGGAACTTTGCTCTCCCAGAACATCTTGCAACCTCAAGAGGTCTGGGAAGAAAAGTTGCTAGTGAAGGCTAAGGTAAAAAGGTTGTTGAGAACTGCAAGCTTCTCCTCATCTATTGTTGCCTTGGCAGTCTTACTCATCAGGGCAGGCAATTTCACCTTCCTTTTCTGATTTACATACCTGTAGAAGCCCTTCTTGTTATCCTTTGCATACCTCATCAAGTTCAGCTCCAACAGCACCTTGGCCTTGCTGACCCCATCCCTACACAATCACAGACCAGAGAATTTTCCTTTCCTGGTATCCAGGGTCCTGACTTTACTCTTCATATCCCTTCATATCCCTAGGACCATGAAATTCACTCATGAGTGCTGCCAGGCAGCCTCCAGCCTTGATGTCCACAATTAGCTTGGTCTCACTGGTGATCAACCAGGTCAAGTACTGCACCTTCTCTTGTAGGAGTGTATACTACTTGCCTTAAAAAATTGTCCTCAATGCATTCCAGGAGTCTCCTGGGTAGTCTACAGCTTGTTATGCTTCTCTTCCAAGAGATGTCTGGGTGGTTGAAGTCCCCTAGCAGGATGAGAGCCTTCAATACCTCCTGAAGCCAAAGTAAGAAGACTACATCAATCACCTCTGCTTAATCAGGCAGCCTGTAGCAGACTCCATACACTAGGTTTCTTTATTGCCTCAGTCTCTGACTTTCAGCCATAGCTTTTCAACCTGTTCATGACCATTCTTCAGACACAGTTCTTCACATTCTATCAGTTTCCTCATGTAGAGGGCAACACCTCCTTCCTAGTCTGTTTCTTCTGAACAGCCTGTAGCCATCAATAGCCACTCTCCAGTCATGGGATTCATTCCACCAAGTCTCAGTGATGGCAATCAGGTCATAGGTTTCCAGTGGTACAGTGGGTTCCAGCTCCTCTTGTTTGTTGCCAGCCTGCATGTGCTGCTGTAGAGGCATCTCAGCTCACCTGTCAGCTGTGTAGACTTCTTAGAGAAGAACTTATTTGTTCCTCTGAGGAATTTCCCCATTGTTTCCCAATTGGTCAGTGCTACCTCAGCATCCCCTCTCTTCGAGTGCCCTGCAGTGTGCTCAGTACATTCCTGACCAAGAGGCTCAAGTCCTTAACTAGCACCCTGTCCTTCTAGCTTTGGCTTGTCCTCCCACACCTTGTTGTGGGCAAGCCTGATATTATCCCTGTCCACCATCCAATCTAGCTTAAAGCTCAGTTTATGAGCACTGTTAGCCCCTGTGCAAAGACCCTCTTCCCCTCTGGAGACTGGTGAATCCTATCAGCAGTTAGCAAGCCTGGTGTCTTGAAGACCTTCCCATTGTCAAAAAGAAATCCAAATCATGACAATTACCCCATGCTTGGAGACATGCATCAATAGACTGCACATGATTGTTTCTAATAATGTAAGTGCCCACATCTGGAAGAACAGAAGAGAAAATAGCCTGTGTTCCCAATTCCTTCACCGAACATCCCAGGGCCTTGAAGCCTCTTTTGATTGCCCTTGGACTATATATTACAGCTTTGCCACTACCCACATGGAACAGCAGTAACAGATAGTTGTCCAAGTGCCTCACCAAGTTAGGAAGTTTCTTTGTGATGACCTTCACCTGGGCCCCAGTGAGGCAGCAGAGTTCTCTGTGATGAAGGTGTGTCTGACATACTGGTCCCTCTATTCCTCTCAGATGTGAATTGCCTAGAAATATCATCCTCCTATTTTTCTGCATGGAGGTGGTTGTCCTGCAGGTAGTAGGCTTTTTTTACCTTGATGACATATTTGAAATAGATGAACCATCTTTCATATCATTAACTGACTGACCTAGCATGTCCAGAGCTTCATACCTGTTACACAGAGTGATCTGAGAGGGCAAGGTCGTCAAGGAAGGGGTTCACCTACCACCCTCAGTACAGGCTTCCCTCTGTTTACTCCTCTCCATTGAACTACTGCCTGAGGGCTGGCAGGAGGAGGAAGTAGTATTATATTGTTCCTGTCTTTCTTTTAGTGGTTGTACCTGTGCCTCTCTCAATGAGGACAGTGGATGATACCAATATTCTCTCTTTCTCAGCCTCCCAGATATTCCTTAACTGCTCCACTTCCTCCCTCAACACTGTCACATGTTGAGCAGGGCATCCACCTGCCCACACAGCTATTCTCACCACTGTCACTGGTAGCCAGGGAGTGGCTCTGCCAATTCCTGCAGTCAGAGACTTGGAAGGCTGCAGGTTTCCTTGGAGTCTCCAACTGGGTTGCCATATATGTTTTGGCAACAGCAGAGGATCTGTTTCTGCCATCTGGGTACCACAGCTGCGCCTTTTCTGAGAAAATGGTCAAACTCATGTCCTGGGTTGAGAGGGTGTCATGTTAAGCAGATGAGATTATGACAGATGGCTAAGGAGACGTTCCTGTTGAGTCATAAAGTTCAAGAAAAGACCCTCTTGCTTTCTAAGTATCCCTCAGAGGGGATTCTTTGTCCCAGACTTTGTTGATGCTTTATGATTATTATGTGTTTGCCTATACATGTTTTTGCCACAAGTCAGAACCTGGTTACCTGTAAGAGTCTCCTTAGAGATTAGCACAAACAGGGTTGATATGTGCAGCTCGTGGACCAAATGGGAAGCCAGCAGTGCTTGTGAGAGAGAAAATTTTGCAATAGCACTTAGACACTTATAACTACTTGAAAATTAGTGTATTGCAGATGTTGCTAAGCTGGGAGGAACTGTCAACCTGCTGGAGGGCAGAGAGGCCCTGCAAAAGGATCTCAACAGGCTGGATTGATGGACTGAGGCCAACAAGGTGCAATTTAACAAGACCAAGTGCAGAGTCAACCCCATGCAGCACTGCAGGCTTGGGGAAGAGTGGCTAGAAAGCTGCCTAGCAGAGAAGAACCCGGGGTTGTTGATTGACAGCCCAGCAGTGTGCTCGGGTGGCCAAGAAGGCCAATAACATCTTGGCCTGTATCAGAAACAGCATGACCAGCAGGCCCAGGAAGGTTATTCTCCCTCTGTACTCGGCATTGGTGAGGCTGCACCTTGAACTGAACTCTGTTCAGTTTTAGGCCCCTCACTACAAGGAACACATTGAGGCCTGAAGTACATCCAGAGAAGGGTAACAAAGTTGGTGGAGGGACTGGAGAACAAGTCTTACGAGGAGCAGCTGAGGGAACTGGGGTTGTTCAGCCTAGAGAAGAGGAGGTTGAGAGAAGACCTTATCATGGTCTACAACTACCTGAAAGAAAGTTGTAGAGAGGTGGATGTTGCTCTCTTCTCCCAAGTGAATGACAGGATGGGAGCAAATGGCCTTAAGCTGTGCCAAGGAAGGTTCAGATTGGACATTAAGAAAAACTTCTTCACAGGTTATCTTCTTCAGGGTTATCAAGCACTGGCACAGGCTGCCAGAGAGGTGATTGAGCCACCATCTCTGAAGGTATTTAAAAGATGGGTAGACAAAGTGCTTAGGGATATGATTTAGTGGTGGACAGGTACAGTTGGACTTGATGATCAAAGAGGTCTTTTCCAACCAAGGGATTCTATGATTCTATGTTATGTCTATGTATATAAGCATATATATAAATATATACACACACATATATCTGTATATAGCAAGAATAAAAACTAAAATTAGTAGTTATATTCCCAGGAAAAACATCAGATAGAGTCAGACATACGCAATTCTGTTGCTATTTGTTTTTTCAAGTGCCCTGGCAGGGCAGAGTTGGGAAAATCATAAAAGTGGTGAATGACTCTGTTGTGTTATGTTAATGAAGTAAATTTGCACATGGAGGCAGGAGTTTGCAACCTAGCAACAATGTTATGTGAGATGGGGGTTGCCAAAAAAGGCTAGTTGATAGGGTGGAAGTACCAATCAGTGTTTACCTGATGTTTTTGCCTGCTTGTCCTATATAAACAATGAATAGATGCTGAATAAGGGACTTCATCTGAAATCATATTGATTTGTTCGTGAAGTTCATTTGGCCCCCGCCACATTACAATTCTTACCAAGATATTTCTTCTTGGTGGAGGAAGAGAAGCCCAGGCCCATGAACACATCTGTTCAGTAAGGAAGTAATTTTTCTTCCCCTAGAAAAAGGGCTTTCAGGTATCAGTTTTATACCTTTTTAAAACCTTTTGGCACCTCATAGTGAGGTGAGACTAAGACAATTTGTATGTGCTGATTGGCCTACGGCAAGGCTGCTTGTGCAGTCAGAATTGGGGCCTCAGCTGTTTATCATGGCTTCAAGGTGGTGAACTCAGTAAGTGCTTTCAGGGAGAGTTTCTGCTTGTAACTGAAGCAACACAAGGCTGTGAAGCCTTTATCTCATCCCAGGTGTCACATAGTTGATATGAATGTGAGGCCACCACTCAATCTATCTGTTTTACCAGACAGAGTTTCGCACTGCCAGTTGCTCCCCCTTGCCAGCCATTCTCTCTTTTGTAAAACCAAGCTCTCTGCCATCCTCAGGTCATAGCAAGTCTATTGCCACTAAAATTGAGTGCTTCCTTTTTGCACACTATTGCCTGCACACCCTTCCTGTTAGAACTGCTGCATCACACCCTTCTGTCATGCCACACCCCACTTGCCCACACCTGTTCACAGTGCTCCTGGTCACCCTCATTCCCTATGGGCCATTTAAATACCCGCTCCACATTAACCTCCTTTGTGAGAACTGCCATATCTGAGATTCAGCAATTGCCTGCAACTGTTCCCTGATGGGGGTTCCCTCGCTCTGGGGACTGCCTTTCCCCCTTGGTCTACCGCTTGGCTCCAGAGCTTACTGTTCCTGCCACTGATTTGCATCAACTGAGATCTTAAGATCTTTTCAAGCCTTAACAATTCTATGATTCTATGATTTAAATAGATTTAATTTTCCTATCATTCTTTCAGCTTTATTTGAAAATAATTTTTTAAAATCTGCTATGTCCATTTTTGATGGATTTTTTCCTCTGGTGAACATACCTCTAGAAAAACAAATCATTCATATGCTGGTGAAATCAAGTTGTTTCCTTTGCATAGCTACAACAACTCTTAATTTCAGAATGACAAAATGTTGAAACAGGTGCTTCACCATCTACTGGTTAGAAGTTAGTTATGGCCCATCTGTGTAGTATAGGTTTGCTCTGGGTTTGTTGTTGGTTTGGTTTTTTTTTCTTCAAGGATCTGGCCAGAAAAACAGGTAGTATCTCAAAAATCTAGTAGCTGAAACATTTATGCTTTATATGTCTATAAGTATTTTTATATCTACTTATATGCATATAACCAAACCTAAATGATTATTACCACAAGGTCAATAGGAAACCATAGCTGCAGCTAATCACTACTTTGTATGCATTTGCTTTAGTGAGAAAGCAAGCAAGGAGTTTCAGGTAACAAATCAAGATGTCATCTTCCTTTCATATGTGGTAATGTTTGACTTTCTATCAACTTTCACTGTCACAATCAACCTTTCAACTCATCACTATGAGGAATAATTAAGGTGGGGAATTAATCCTCCTGACATGAGTCTCTTAAGAAAATGCTTTTTTTTTGCTAGTTCCACTCTCAAAACATTCAAAGTGGTCTGATTTTATTTTCTCTGGAGCTTGTCATTTGATAAATAAGATTCCCCAGCACATGATATCTACGCATTTGTCTGCTTGTTTGTTTCTTTTCTGTTTTAATTGATAGCTATCATGTACATGGTGTATAGACTTCTTTGGTTAGGATCTCTCAATTCCATTTATCTTATGAGGAAAATGAGGGTTACCAAGATACCAACAAAGTAAACTATTGTAGGTTGGGAATGATCAGTCTTGGAAAATAAATGGAGTAGATCAAAACTTGGCCCTGTAGAAGGCACATGGTAATTTTCTCTCCATCTCTAACAGTGCCAGTTATCATGGAATAAGACTTCACATTTTCCAGGCAGAGTTCTCTGGACTGTTCCAATATGAAGCAAAGAGGGGCTCCAATGTTTAATAAAAATTAGCCAAGATGACCTTTAATTTCCCAATAGTTTAGCATGCTGTTGTTCAGATGTGTAATTGGAGGCTGCCACAAAAAAAGACTAGCAATGTTTGCACATAAAAAAGAACCAACATGTAATTCTTAATTCCAACAGAGCATTTGAGGACTATAATTAACTCGATTGTACAGCCGCTGGCATAATTAGGACAGTAATGCAAAGCGTGAACTCTGTCCAAAATGGGCGGTAGTGACAGCAGTTTTTTCACTTTAGACATAATACAGAAAATTTGCACAACACATAAGGAAAAAAATTAAAGTATTACATGGGCTATAAAGAGGTTTGGGGTTTTTTTCCTATGTTCAAAACATCATAGGTTTATTCACTCATAATTTAAATGAAAAATAAGAGAGAGATTGTTAGATTTTTTTATATTGTTTATTCTCAATAGGTTATTTTAGTTATTTTTTTCTTACATCTGGCTTACATAAACCCTACTTGAAGTGAAAATGGAAGGATATAGGCTCAACTACACTGTTTAATATTGCTACATTATTTTTTGGTTATTTGTTATTTACCAGTTTTGTTTCTTGTTCCGCATAAAAACAACTAGAAATTAAATGCAGAAAAGCAACAGGGGGCATAGAAATTTCCACACTTGTTAATTTTATTTTTAAAGGTTTGTCTGCTATGCATAGATGAAAACTTTATATTTTTAGTGACTGATTAAGCAAAGAGAAACTAGGAGGCATTCTTTCACTTTGGATAAATAGTAGCAAGAAGAGATACGAATGTCATTTAGAACAAAGATATCGAAAAAATACATTCCAGGTTACAGATTTTCATTTTAACATATATGGAGTAAGTACCAGTCCAGGGAAACCATATTGCACAAAGCCTGTATTTTATAGAGACAGCAGAGGCAAATATAAACACCTTCAGCAATAGAGCTTGAGTGTATTGCAGGAACTTAATCACTTCCACATAAAGCCACCAGGATATTTTCATAATCCCCTTTGAGTTCATCCTATCAAGTTAAACACAAAAAACCACAATGGTCAGGATAATGGTCTCAAGTGAAATAAATTTCAGCTTTCAACATATATGTACCATACATCAGCCCTTTACCTAAATAAATTAATCACTTGATAACATGTCTGTGTTTGCCACAGGCTGATCTTGAACTGAATACCCTCATTGAAGTTATTTGTGTGACCTAGAAATAAACATATACATTTCCATAATACAGTAGAGGTAGAAAGGGTAATAAAAAACTCAAAAGAAACATAGAAGATTTAATCCACCCAGGAGCTTAAACTTCTTCCTCTAAATGAAGCAAAAATGCCTTCTTTGACCAATGATGTCTAATACTCATTAATATTAAAACACAATGCATACTGTTTCTAGGATTATCTCAGACACAGGTAAACAGTACAGTGATATTTGATTCACTATGGGATCACTTTTTTAGCTTGGAAAAAATGGATAATATGCATGAAGTATGCACTGTGATTATTACGCACCATTTTTTTCTCAAATTTTAATCTACTTTGCAGACATATTAATTGTTTAGTGTAGTCAAGCTATGCCTTAAGCTATTTGGATGCACTCATTGCTTTGGAACACAATTAAGTGATGTAATTACATACTAAATTACAGTTCAAATACTCTCACAACGGAACAATGGAAGTATTCTTTGATATCTAACCGAAAAAGTAGCAGACCCCAATAAAAAAAAAAAAGAAGAGACATTTTGCTACATTTTCTCCTCTGATCAAGAGTTGTTTTTTTAGTGCTACCTACTTGCCTTCACAAAACTTCTTTGCAAGTTTAGCTTTCTTCAAGTACCTCTCCTGGTTTAAAGTTTCTGGAAAATATATTGGCTAACTTGCTTCCTTTAAGAAGATGTTTTTGTTACTTTACTCAATTTACTTAATTCACTTGGAAAGCAGGCCAACTATACGTCAAGTTTATAAGGTATTTGCAAGAATACCTCAAAGATTAAACAACAGTAGTAAACATCTCCAATAGAACTGTCAGTGCAGTCAGTTCCACTATCATGTCAACAGATCTCACACCTGCCCAAGAACAGGAATTTGGGGATTCTGTAGTGTCTATCCAACTCTTAGCTTCTCCTGTAAGATGCTATAAAGTACTACATCTTTCATGATAAAAAAATTGCTCAGAAAATGCACCAGTTCTATCAGCATGCAGGTCATTGGGATCATGTACACTGGGATCAGCTACAATTAATTACTCTAGATGTACTGGTGACCGAGGAGCAAAAAAGTTAAAAAACTCTCATTGAACATCCACAATCATTTGGTTGCTTTGTATTCCATCCATTGCTGGAGAGAAAACCTACCATAATGGCTTGACGGAGAGAGATGCCATACAGACTTTTGTAATAGCCTTTGATCTCATTCATATCCACTTCATGGCGTGAAACCATAATTCTGATGAGGTCTTTGTGCCGTGTCCCAAAGCCCTGTTAAAAGAAAGAAGGAAGACAAAGGGAGGGGGAGAGGGGGAAAGAATGATGACAAAGGATGAGGAGGAGAGGAAGAGATAGGGAAAGAAGAAAGACAAAGGAAGATGGGGAGAAAAGAGGGAAAAGAAGATTATTTATGTTATTGGAACATCTTAAATCAAGTTTCTCTGTGTGTATCTATCTATAAAATTTCTTTGTGAAGGTAATGAGTGCATAATCTACACCAGAGACAATGTAGACTTCATTGCCTTTTTTATCACTTTTTAAATGAGTTCATGAGTCTAATGAACTGTATTTTGATAATGATTTTTTTTTTTTAATCTACCACACCTAACCAAGTCACAGGACTTATGGAAATACATGTATATGATGCTGTTTCAGGTTCTCCAGCTGCCTCATTTGACTCAGGTTCCAAATTTGCCAGGATCATACAGGTCTTGTGGAAGATTAAGATTCTATTCTGCTTTCCTATATATTTTTCAGAAGTATTTTTGTGTTTTCAGAAATAAGAGGAGTTATAGTTAGCTTTCTGTCCCTGTCTAGAGAAAAAGATATGTGTGGATGGACAGATGCCTTAAACACACTGTAGCAGACAGATCCTCCTATGGAAAGATGCTGAAAGGTTTCAAAGGAGAGAACAGAAGGAGAGAGAAATACAGTGTATTTCCTTCTACAATTCTTTTTTATCACTCAGACGGCTTGGAGAACTCTAGCTTTTATTTTTCAGCTCACCAAGTACCTATTGTTTACGAAGAGTTCTTTATGTTACCTTCATTGCCAAGTGGAGCTTTTCAGCAAAGAAAGCTGGCTTGCTTGTCGCACACTTCACTATAATGGAACAGTGAGATGAAAATCACATCTATTATACATATAACATGTAACAAAAGGTGAAAGTCTGGAAAGAAAAATTCTTAAAAGCAGTCTCAGTATTCCTGTTAGTGCATCCTATTTATCTATGTATTTTTACTTTTCTTCAAAATATGAGGTAAGTAGCAGTTTCTTTTCTCCGTCTATTCAGAGAGCAACTCACTCAGGGGAGAACGTTTGTAACACCGTACTCTCTAGTTTGCTGTCACCAAATTAATAAAAATATTGCAGTTCCCAAGAACAAAAAATGTGAAAGCCTTTGTGCCATCTACTGAAGCTGGAGATTACAATCTAATGTTTTATAAACTACTTTACACTATGTACCTTCTCTCCATTTCTGATATTAAGCAGGATCTGATAGAACTCGTTCCTTTATTGAAAGCATACTTGACTGTGATACAAAAGCTAAAAAAAAGATGGACGCTAGAACCAGATTCCATTCCTGGTCCACCAGTAAGAGTGAATTAAGGGAATCACTTCCTTGTTTTATTGTTCATGATAAAGAGACTTATTAAGGGTCTTAATATTCACCTTTATCACAAACATTATAATAATATTTTCTTGAAAAAAACTGTAGAACAAAAAGCGTTATGTTTTTAATAATCACATATTATAAATGTCTTTGAAAAATTAAACTTAGAGAAGAGTAAGGTTGGTTTTATTTTTTGTGAAGACAGATTCAAAACTATTGGATTTTTCATCCAATATTGTGCCTGTTCTGAGAGGTCTTTTTGGCATATTGGCTTCCTGTAAATACGTTTCTATGCTGACAACCCATCTATTTTCCTTAAAAGACCTTTCTGTATATCAAGGGAGGTATTTCTACCTATTCATCTACTTCAACTGACTTTAAATAACTTAGTTTGCTTGGACTGTGTTTTCCAATGTATCATTTAGCAAGATTCTTGGTGAAGCAGGGTAAGACTAGAATGACTTCCCATCAGAGCAAGTACTATGGAAGTAAAAAGTAGCTTTGCATATGGTTAGTATACATACAAGGTAACAATCTGCAGAACCACTTACCAAGAGCAGTCAGGCATTTCTCAATATCACCTTTCAACTCCAAATCCAGTACTTTGTTCATGTCATGCTTGCTGTATTTTTTGTATTTCTGAAAGACTAAATAAGGGAATAAAACTCAGTGAATGGTGATGAAAATACAGTATTCTTCCTGCTCTACTGCTGTCTTATTTTTCCCTCACTGCTGCAGCAGCACACACCATAAGGAAAGGGACTTTGCTAGAATGGTACTGTTCATGTTTATATTGGAAGGGACTGAGGTGGTCCAATGACTTCATGGGAGCCTGTGACATTAGGTGATATCCCTTTGCCTAGGGCGAACTGGCTGAGGAGCAAGACCAAGTTGGAAAGCATTCAGGATCCCTGATGACTAGCCATGTAAAACGTCATGATAATATTTTGGTTTTTAACAACCTAAATAATATTGATTTTTACTAGTAAGGAAAGAAAAGCTGCCAAGCTGACATCTCAACTCTGAGTCAGCAATTATGTGTCCAATTCCAAAGACCTTTGTAGCAGTCAGAGTTATGGTTAGATACTATATCTTCTTAGAGTTCCTGAGCAGGTCATGTTCAAAATACAATTCCTGTGAAGCACCAAGTTTCATCCAACCTACCCCTTCGGAGATGTGGGTAGCTTCTTGTAGTAAGAAGAGTAACAAACACATTAATATCTGTTCCTTTCTTTTTCTCTCCTGCTTCATACAAGGCCTGTCATAAAGAAAAGAAGTTAGTAAACTTAACATCAGTATAATGAAACCTGAAAAGAAATATATACCTCTAAGCGTACAAGCCAAAGGTAGGTCATAAGTTGTCAGTAATGAATTCTAGCCCTTGACACAATGTATTACAAAACTCCACACAATCTCAGAGTAATTCCAGCTTTATCAGTACGTCATACTTCACTTTTACCATAATAGTACCTAAAGAACACCATGCAGTCACAAAATAAGTTTTTAGATATTTTACAATAACCACCTAGCTCACCCAGGCATATTACGTTGTTGAAAGACAATATTTTTCATATGTTATGATAGGCTCACAGGATGCGTGGAATCTTAGGACTAGCAAACTTTCTTCATCTAAACAACATTATCTCTGATATTAGCTGGACAAATGTGAAGGAGCAGCCTACACACCAAGTACTCCTTGCCTTTCCAGGAGTGGCATTAACAGAAACTAAGAACAAAATCAGTCTCCTTAGTTTTCTTCACCTCTTTAAACCTCTCCAGAAGTAATAATTAAAGAACTCCATGCAGCACCAAAGAAAATTTAACATCTTCTGCACCAAGATAGATTTGAACTTTTGAGTTTAGACAGATTATTAATTTATAGACCTTTCATATCTAGGGCTGATGACAAGACTAAACACCTTATTTAGCAAAAATAAAAGTAGTAGTGCTCAGTAGTCTTTTCTTGGTTGGATTTTTTAAAAATCAATTTGCAGTCAATTTACATTTAAATTGTGACAGCAATGTAAGATTTTATAGATGAAAACTCAGGAAAGGCGACTGAAGCTTATCAAGATTTGAACAAAAGTTTTCACAATAACAGTAAAAGAGAAAAAAGGAAAATATCTGTTACTTACTTTATAATTATTCAGAAAATGACTGTGAGGTTTACCCAATAATCTTAAAAGGTTTATCACTGTAGAGTGATAGCTATAGCTAACATATTGCAGAGTATATAATATTTTATACTGGTAGCTGGTTATGCATATGCTTTGGGAAAACTTGTCCCTCAACTCAAGAACTATGCTACAAACTGAAGAAATATAGTGTCTAATTTCTCCGATTGTTGACACCTACTTCAAATGGTCAGAAGGCTCTACATGAACATATCTTGCAGGAATGTTTCTGACACTAGCTATTACGGTGAAGATTTCATTTCCTTCAGATAGCAAAGTAGGAACTTCATAAAATAGTATCCCCTCAGAAAAGATTGCCACAGAAAATATTTAAATACTCATTAGGTCTTCAGTGCACAAGATTCATGTAGAACATTTGCAACAGGAGTTTGCAATTCCATGCAAGTCAGACAAAGAAGATCTGCAGAGTGCGTGATATGATCTTACCCTGGCATCATTGTCAGCAAGGTCATCATTCACACGAGAATCTTCGCATCGGTCACCCTACATAAACAAATGAATAGCATGTCAGTGGTAGTTGCAATCATTGAGTTAACCAAAACTAAGCATTTTATAGTTCTGCCCTGCCATCCTCATGGATAACTTAAGAATTATTGCAGATAACTACAGTTAAGTCAATCAGTCTGTGAATGAAGTTGTTGTTAATCAGTCAGAGATTATATTTCTAAGATAATGAGCAACTTATTTCTGAAGTCCTACATTAAAATTGACAGGAAGTATTTTTTCTTAATGTGAAGTTGTAGGCCTGGAAGCTGTGATTTTCCTCCTGATGACCATTCAGTAGACTCTTTTAAAGTTGATTTGAAACCAAAAAAAAGAAAACCAAAAAGATGCACGTTGNATAAATATTTCCTTAATATATTTATTGATTAATTTATTATCTACTTGATTTAATTATTTCCTTATTTATTGTATGTTTTCCTCTTGACGTCATGACATTAATTTTCTATTATGAGTAATGTCACTCAACTTGCTTGAGGATAACATACCTTTGCTAGAGCAACCAAAGCCTTCTGTAAGTCCCCAGATGTGTCAGAGATGATGTCTTGTATCAGATCTCTTTTCAGCACTGGATCAGAAGAAATAAGGATTCATAGTTGGTTCTAAAATTATAAACTAGGTTGACTAGGTCATATTTAAAGGCCCTTTACAACCCAAACTATTCTATGTTTCCATGATTTTTTCAGCATCTTTTAAATTTCCCAGTGAAATTTGCCCACCAGAAATGCAGTTTTTTAACTTTCTCTTATTTAGCTTCAAGAAAATTTGTAACATGTCCTCTAATCCCCAAGACATGCTGTGAAATTGGAAACTAAACCCAAGCTCTGCTAAAACAATCCTTCTCTAAGATCTTGGAGATGGCAATGCCNTAGGCCTGGAAGCTGTGATTTTCCTCCTGATGACCATTCAGTAGACTCTTTTAAAGTTGATTTGAAACCAAAAAAAAGAAAACCAAAAAGATGCACGTTGATATATCAAAAAAAAATCCTGTGTGCACATGCAGTCTTCATAGATACATACTCAACCATGGAATCAAATATTTACGCATTTTAAAAGGGTCAGTCACAGTGTTTAAACTCTGCTGCTTTTGAACATATATTCACAGAACACTTCATCTGTTTAGCTCCCTGCCTCGTCCCGTTACCTAACTACTAGAAAAATATCTTAGCAGCAAGCCGAATGGTTTATTTCGGTAATTGTATTTCTTAATTTTATAAATAAAGATGTAAATAAAAATAATGTAATGAAATAAATATTTCCTTAATATATTTATTGATTAATTTATTATCTACTTGATTTAATTATTTCCTTATTTATTGTATGTTTTCCTCTTGACGTCATGACATTAATTTTCTATTATGAGTAATGTCACTCAACTTGCTTGAGGATAACATACCTTTGCTAGAGCAACCAAAGCCTTCTGTAAGTCCCCAGATGTGTCAGAGATGATGTCTTGTATCAGATCTCTTTTCAGCACTGGATCAGAAGAAATAAGGATTCATAGTTGGTTCTAAAATTATAAACTAGGTTGACTAGGTCATATTTAAAGGCCCTTTACAACCCAAACTATTCTATGTTTCCATGATTTTTTCAGCATCTTTTAAATTTCCCAGTGAAATTTGCCCACCAGAAATGCAGTTTTTTAACTTTCTCTTATTTAGCTTCAAGAAAATTTGTAACATGTCCTCTAATCCCCAAGACATGCTGTGAAATTGGAAACTAAACCCAAGCTCTGCTAAAACAATCCTTCTCTAAGATCTTGGAGATGGCAATGCCTTGAGCTCTTTCTTGATAAGCACAAGAAAGCTTGAAACTTATTCTGAGCCTTTGTCTTGCATCCTTATTTCTGGTTGTTCTTAACATTGAACTCAATCACAAAACTCTTCCAAAAAATAAAACTAATTTGAGCTCCTAGCTGATACTATTAGAATGGCAGTCTCTCAGAAAAGTTCACACATAATCTCGGAAAACATGATTTTAGTCAGACAACTGATTAACTGCAGTACACTCTACATATACAAAAAAAATCATAACACATTTTAGTTATTTCTTCAGAGGTTTTCTCCCTTTAGTTCACTCATTTCTCCTGCTGCTAATGTTACCTGTGTAGCTAACTTAATAAGCCTTTTTTTTCCCCAAGCCTAGTGGTCACCCAAGCTTAGTTAAGCGGTCACCCAAAGTTAGTTACAAGAGAAGAAAAGCAGTTGCACTTTGCTTCCACCCTAGAAAGCATCTAAATACATGGCCCACTCTGAAGTTGCCACAGTGATGGTGTGTCTTTTCCTTCTGTATTATGATCTGTATAGGTCAGAAAAAGCATGACTTCACTCTCTTGCAACTCTTTCAAACTTATGTGAAGCTTCACTTACCTCCGAAGTCATCTCAGCTGCTCATATTGAGAAGTGAGATTGTGACTATAACCTACTTGCTACAGAGTGATAATAGTTAATACGTTTTTCTTGGTCTGAACTACCTTCTTTGTAGTATCTGCTGGCTTCTCTGATCTCCTGGTTATTTCTTGAGACCATAATCTCAATTAAAGTATCTTCATCTGTTCCAAGCCCCTGATAAAAATGGTTGAATTGTCAGAAATATTACTTGATACAGAAAATGAAATCTAGAGGTCCATAAATTAGAATAAATACAAACCTGGCTTTAAGGGCCCTATGTGAAACAAGAAAGAAAATTTACAAACCTTTTGCTTCCATTAAATATTACTATTTCAACTCTCTTGGAATTAATTTTTTATCAAATCTAATATCACTGGTACCCAAAAGAAGCATTAAAGGGACCAAGCAAAGAAAATTAAAGACAAGTTTGCAAAATCTATGAAAAAAATATACCCCTGTACCTTTTTTATTTCCCTTACATAAACAATTACTTTAATTCTATAGCTTTCTACCACTAACTACATCACCAACTTCCAGAAGGCAAAGAGAGTTCCTTCTCACAAAAGAATGAACTCCCTGTTGGCAGCTTATCTCCACCAACACTGAAACTCAGCAGAGAATATTGAGTATTCAGAACCTGGATTGCCAATATAGACTTTATATGTATATATATTTATACACACACACACACACATATATATATAAAATGGGGTCAAAATGAAGACAATACACCAACTTTGAAATCCAAGCTCAGTGTCACTTACAGGCCCTGATAGTTATTTGCACTCTTCAGGAAAGTTTGTCTCAGAAAATTTTGCCTTACTTTCATAGAGGCTCTTAACTCTTCAGCATCAAACTGAGATGGAGTTTTGAGCAGTGCCACAACAACATCTTCCAGGTGGCTTTTCAGAACATTTTTCAAGGCTTCTTCCAGACTCTTTGACAGGAATAACGAAAAACAAAGTTAGTGAATGGTAAAACAATGTTGTCCAACTACAGTCCAAAAATTTTTGATCTCTGATTAATCTTAGTCTACATTATTACTTTAGCTACTAGAAAGAATTATGAAACCTCCCTTGAAATTTTCAATTTCTCTCCTTTATGTTAATGAAAGCATCAGAAGTTTTAAGTAAGTATTCAGAATTGCTTTCACACATACTAGTTCATCTGTATTCTCCCATTCACAGCATCAGAAGAAGACTCAAAATAGGTTGCATGGTTTTTAGAAGAAGTTAATACTACATTGCTGTTATGACTCTGACTAAATTGCTTATCCAGATAACATTTCAATTCATTTGTTTATTGCATGAAGGATCAAAAAATTGGAGTAGAATCTGTCTGGACATACTGTAATACGACCCTGCACAAAACTACAAGCCCTGAAGTTAAGATTTGGGCTATATCCTAATTTGACCTAAATTTAAGTTTAAGGAAAAACTAAACAAACCTGATAGATTCTGCCTCCTATCTGGAAAGGCTCAGTAATCCATTTTGTTACTTTAAAAGTTACAACCCTGTTTTCTACTATGTGTCAAGGCTGTGGCTGTAAGACGGAGAAGGTCAACCTGCTTTGTCAGGATACCTAAAACAATGAGTTTATTTCCAAAGGAAGAACTATGTCTGCTGTTATTTCTATTCTGCTTTTGGTGATGTGCCAGGAACAAGTGTATCTAATAAACTAACTGCATTAGAGTATCTGTGTCTTTGAAGTTACATTTTAATTTAGGTTCTTAAGAGATATAATTGCTAGGTTGAAGTAAGGAGAGTGTTATGAAACTCACAAGTGAGGTCTCCTGAACAGAAACAGGAAAACTAGGTTAAAATGGGATATTAGACGTATTTTCTAAGTCACGTTCAAGAGTTATAAATCTAAAAACTCAATGGAATCACTTTGCATGAGAAAGTGCACAGCAACTCTGGTATGCCAACTGTGCAATCATAATTTCAATTTAGAATTCACGATTCAATTGAAGAAAAATTGTTATAGAGAAAAGTAAGAGCAACTAAAACTTTTTCCAGAAACATGCAGTGATTTCCAAGATTCTAAGTTCCAGGGACTAGATGTTTTACTATCAAAAGGTAGAACACTGCCCCCAGTGCTTGCATACCCATAACAATGCTGGTATACTTGCAGAACAGCATAATGGTCCCACAACTTTCTTACCATATTTAATATTATATCTGTACTTCAATATTTAAAAAGATGCCTCCAAGACCCCTTCTCCATCCCTACCTTTCTCTCAGCTGACTACCTCCCAGGTGGTAGTGAAATCTCTTCATTCTGAGTAATTTAGTGATTTAAAGGATCTCTACAGCATTCAAAAAACAGTGAAATCAGAACTTCAAATTTATTCTTTTAATTTCAAAAGAGGGTGGTTATATTCAAAGGCGCAACTTAGGCAATACAGTTACAGATCATTAACATTTTATCATGGTTTTCAGACCACAAAAGGCAGAAGGCTGTAACACTTTGTTCTATGAAGCTAAAACAGCATATATCATCCAATCCAGGAGTAATATTGATATTCTGGGTGTAAATTTATGCTTGGCTTCAATATACTTTACCTTTCCTTTAGCCTGCTGATAGGCTCCTTTGATCTGCTGACACTGAGCGTTTGTCCTTTTGGTCAATATGTCAATGATGGTAGCTTCATCCACACCTATGAGTCACCAAACAACAAAATGTCTAGAATAATGGAAATATTTTAGCGGTGTCCAGTGTGTCTTTTAACTAAATAGTAATTTTACATTTTAGTATTTTCTTTATGTCATATTTTGATTTCTTGAAACACTGAAATTTAACCAAAGGAAAAATCATTATCCTTTATGGAACACAATTAGTGATGTAGTGAAGAAGCCAAATAGATTCCTATAGCATATAGAAACTAACGGTTCTACAATTTCATACATTATGTTACCAGCATTTTGTTAACTTTTGCAGGGATTTGATGGAAACCATTAGTATAGTAGGTTATTATATTTCTTGATTCTCTAGAAATTAAATTTTTACACAACTTCCTGCAACACAT
This sequence comes from Piaya cayana, assembly GCA_013389865.1. Classification (NCBI taxonomy): domain Eukaryota; kingdom Metazoa; phylum Chordata; class Aves; order Cuculiformes; family Coccyzidae; genus Piaya; species Piaya cayana. The sequence continues at coordinate 28,843 of WAAB01024956.1, forward strand.
TCAAGAACTTTAGTGTAGTTTGAAGGTCTTCATTTGTAATAGAGAATATCAAAGATATGAAGAGAGTTTCTTTAACAGGTGGTATAATTTAATGTATTGTCAAGATTTTAAAAGCAGAGGCACCTCTCTTGCTTGCCATTTCCTCTTGTTCTGGTATTTTATCCAGTGTTATTCTCAAATTTTCCTAAGGAGGACTCCTATTGTAGCAGGTTAAATATTTATTCCTCTTACCCTTTGCAGTAATAGCTTTGTCCAAAGCAACAACATCAGCTGATGGATCAAAGTTAGGGTATGAGTGGACTCCAGGGCGCCCTTTTGAACTTTTCTGAAGAGGGGAAAAAAAATAAAATTGTTCATTCCAAAGAATATTTTTGCAAATAAGCAGTTTTAGATACCTAATTAAACCACATATTTGGGGTTTCCTGTCAAAGGACTAGCAAGGAACATACATAGTTTTCTAACTACAGAGAACTAAACAGACTCAGTAATGGATATGCATCGGATCTTCTCCTTTCCTAGCTTGTAAACTAAACAGATAGTACTTCATGTATTCTTTTTGGCGGCTGAAGACCTAGTTCTCAGAGTAAGCCACATTCTACAGAAAAATTTTTTTTAACTGCTACACTAGGCAATTATGTCCAAATGTTAAAGGCTCCAAAACTACAGTTAAATCCTACAGGCATGTCCAATAAAGTGATACTAATTTTCTTGCTCATCTCATGCAAACTGTCTGTGCATCACATTAAGTGACTTTTCTACCAACTCATATCTAAGGCTACAAGCACTTTGTGCATGTGAGACCTTGGAAAAGAGTTCAAGTCCAATCCTGTGAGGAAGTGGAGAACTATTACCTAACTTCTCTGAAACTTGAGATGTAAGCCATGCTTTCATTACAGGCCCTATCTGCTGACAGCCTTTGGTGAGTCCACTGCTAGATGAGCATTCTCTAGTTACCATCTAGAAGTGTTCCAGGAATACCTAGAGATGAGAAATTCCGTAGTCAGCAGCATGACAAATTAGGTTACTGGTAGAGTCTATTACCCATTAGCACCACCTAACTGATGCCATACTTGTTACCAGCTTTTACAGAAACTACGAAATCATAGAATCACAGAATCACCAGGTTGGAAGAGACCCACCGGATCATCGAGTCCAACCATTCCTATCAAACACTAAATCATGTCCCGCAGCACCTCATCTACCCATGCCTTAAAAACCTCCAGGGAAGGTGAATCAACCACCTCCCTCAGCAGCCTGTTCCAGTGCCCAGTGACCCTTTCTCTGAAAATGTTTTTCCTAATGTCCAGCCTACATCTCCCCTGGTGGAGCTTGAGGCCATTCCCTCTTGTCCTGTGCCCTGTCACTTGGGAGAATAGGCCAGTACCCTCATCTCTACAATTTCCTTTCAGGTAGTTGTAGAGAGCAATGAGGTCTCCCCTCAGCCTCCTCTTCTCCAGGCTAAACAACCCCAGCTCTCTCAGTCGTTCCTCATAAGACCTGTATTCAACTCCCTACACCAATATACCACTAAGGATTTTATGATAGCAGAGGGACCACATACTTAAGGCAGTCTTATACACTCTTGTAAAACTTGCTGTAACTTTTGTAATAAGCCAACAGGGACTGGGACTGGTTTGCTGTCACTTTCCCAGGTACACCTGGATAGTCTTTGTAGATTGGTTTCCACAATGAACTTATCTACTATAAAATAACTGTCTTAACACTACAACCGGAATGACTGAGGACTCTTGAGAGTGCAAGGGGGATGGAATGGTGGACCCAAAAGTTTATACACAGAATGTTGTGGAGTCAAAATTACAAAATCCACAAAGGTCTTGAGCAGAAAACTTTATTTTCTGAAATTCCTCTGCTATGTTCAAATTTGTTTAAGATGAAAGTTCTTTTGGGACCTTCTCTGACATCCTGTTGTGTTATTTTACCTCTGCTGACAGTCATTTTGGTAAATTAATTTAATTATCACAAGGAAATCCCACATCATCCCAGTGCAGTAATTCCTGATTTTTTGTTACCATATGCCTCCTTTATAATCAATGTCAGTACTGATTGTCTGAGATGTCTTATACTGTGACCATTTCACCATTTTTATGATACATGATACAAAAACTAGGATGTATACTAGTGACTTTAATTCCTCCTTTACATTCCTAGGCTCTAAATCATGGCTTCCTATACCTCATCCTAAGAGTCCTTTTTTATCTCAGGTACATAATGTGAACACGTTCTTACACATCCACACCTTTGTGCATCAGATTACTAAAAAGGATGATCTGAATGAATTGGTCATTGACTACTGTGAACTGCAATTTCATTACATTAACTAATTCTGCCTAAGAATTAATAATTAGACTGATATGTACAAATAAGAGTAATTTTTCATCCAATAGCAGACTTAACAAGGTTATTAGTCTATATTAGATTATATGCTGCANCTCCCTTTGAATATACCAAAGACGTCTGTGTCCCATTCTTTTCAGTTACTTAAAAATGTTCATGAAAATAGCATGATGCTCTCAAAAGCTGATAATACTTACAATACATTCCTGTTCTTGATTTTCCATGAACCATGCCTGTTTCAGAAATTCTGATACCATAGCCATGTTGAAAAAGTTTCTGGGAAGAGATGTGTAAAGTTACAAATCATTTTTCATCATTTTCAGCACTAGCGTAGCTCAAGGTTTCCCATCCCCAAAATGCTTTCTCTTGAACTATGTGTGACATGCATGGGTTAGTTTCCGAAGCAGTAATTTACCTGTGCTATTGGAAGCAGGTAGATTTTGTTTACCTTTGGCAGGTGATGCGATGTTCCACAATTGCTTGCTCAATCCTTAGCTACATGCCAAAGTTTTATATTAGAAATAGAACAGCAAATTAATATTTACACTGGAAATGAGTATTTCTCAAATACAGTGGTTTTGATCTGCTTGAGGCATAGCAAAGTCTACAGAAAGCTTGATTTTAAAGCATATATGTAACCAATGAACTAAAGACCATGTTGCTGGGTATACTGGAGCGTCTTTGAATCTAGTACGAAGAGACAGATGCTATTTATGGTCTTGGGGTACAGATCACATAATGTAGATCATATACATGGGTATGAAAAATGATGACACTTATGCTACTAACACACTTCCCTTACTCATGTCCTGTATCCCATAGGAAGACCAAAAAGCTGTCATTTCAAGTGGCACACACCTAGAGCCTCATAGTGTAGCTGCAGCCCAACGGTTTCCTCCCTTCATAGCAAAACTGAAAAGAACTTCCTGGTTCAGATGTCAACAAAGTGCCATCTACCTAGCGCAGCACCTCTCCAGCCCTCCAACACATCTTTACCCGTGTCTCCCATCTCCAAGGCAGGAGCCACTCACACTCCTTCCCCAGAAATCTTTTGCTTATGTACCCCTCCCTCAGACCTGACAGCAGAAAATTCAGCTCTCCCTGTGCTGCTAGAATAACTGCAACTGACTCAATGTCTGTATTTGTGTGTTACTTAGAGCAGGTCTCATTTGGGTAAATAATGATCAGAATATTGTGTAACTTCTTCCTGATTACTCTGTACCAAAAACCTATTTGACAGTTACTCTGTGTGATAAAATATTGTCCAGACCATGTGTCTCAATTCCCAAACTGTAATGTGTAGACATTCCATAGGCAAAAGGATAAAGAATTTAAAATTTCTCAGTTTGAAAAATTTTGTGATTTTTACGCATTTTATCATTCCCAACTGAATGATCAGCATTGCAACTGGAATGAAAAATCAAACAGAGATGTAGACTGAAAGCTTTAGCTGTTACTTCACAAGAATTACTGTACTGTTACTTTCTCTCTGGCTCTCAGTCCACAGAAAAACACTCCTGGAATGAATACATGCAACTTAGAAAAATTGTTGAGAAAATACTTTATATTTATTGAAAATAATTAAGGAAACAAGTTAGAATTTTACAATACAATTTTTGTTCCAACACTACCATTTCTCATGCTTATTTAACTATACCATTAACTATATCAGATATATTGATATATTAACTATATACTGGTTACTGCCCAGTGCTAGTCACCAGGGTGTTAATGTAAATAAAAGTAATTACACCCTATCAGAAAAACAGGCAATAGATCTAACACATTGATTTAGTTTACTATGGTAAAGTCTATTGAATATGACGTTATACATCAGGGAGAAAAATAATCTCTTTTTTGAAAAATCAGTGGAAAGTTTTAGCAGGAAAAAAACCTGAAAATTATACAGTCCCTACTTATGAGGTTTTGCCCAAGTTCCTAGCCAAAAAAACCCAAAGGTTTGCCCTTATGTATCTAAAAGATTGTTCTGGCTCATTTATGTCACTTTCATCTACAGTCTCAAAGCAGTAAATTGTTGTTGAAGTAACAGCAGCTGATTCTTTTTCTAAGTTTCCATACAAACCACATTAGTTTTCCAGCAACTCCAGTTTTACTACAGACTACTAGAGCAGCCTACTGGAAAGGTAAAGAAAAAAGCATAGAGACTAGCCATGTCCAACTAAGTTTGCATTTAAGCTTTTAATCTTCTTTCCCCCCCCCCATTCCTTATATGCATTAAATAAAAGTAACAATTGTCCAAGCCCTTCCACGTGCATGAAAAATTTCAAAACGGAAAGAATTTCTCCTGCCCACACCCATTTTTTCCAATGCCAGCAAATCCAATGGATAAAGTCACTTCACAAATTTAACATGCAATTGTTAAAGTTTATTGGGTCTACAGAGAGCAGCAAAGAACTACAAAAACCTACCTTTTCCCTCACAAACACTATGTTTCAGGGTTGCACAACTGGAAGTAAGAGAGCAGAGGGCTCTTGATGCTTTTATAGTACTGAGCAGAAGACCCCACCTAGCAACCGGTGTGTTTGCACAGTTCCAACAACCACTTGCTCTTTGCAGAAGCTTAATCTGGGTGCTGTCCAAAACACAAAACCACAGAAAAAAAGTCATTGCAAAACTGTGTGCTGGAGACAGCAGGAGCAAATTTCAGAACAGAAAAGAACAAATGAGTTTGTCTCGATAGATTTCCTCCCCTGACACGGCCACACTCCTTGCTGTAGTCAACCACTATAAATCTTTTCAGATTTTAAGACTAAAATGCTAAAAATCTAAACTTGAACTACTCCTTTTACAGTTTGATAGTTGATATTACTTCAAAGTGAATACATGAATACATTAGGATATATCTTTGCTCAGTGAAAACTTTGAGAGCAAAAAAAAAGAGACAAGAGTCGATTTAGCTTACATACTTCACTGATGGCTGTTAACTCTGCTTCTTCTACACACGGCACAATATCTTAATAGGAGGGCATTAGATGGTTACTTACAAAATTAGGAAGATGTTGAAACATTTAGATTAAACTCTGAAGAAGTTCAAAGTGAGAATAGTTTGCACAAGACGAAGGATTTCATCAGCTTGCTAGAAGTGGTTTTCTGCAAGCACTTCCTCAGCAAGCTGGCCAAACACATTTCTCCAGAGCACGTCCAGCACAGCACCATACAGCTTATCACTAACATCCCAGGCTGGCCCAGAACACCATGCACAGTGAAGAAATACCACTTCCTGAAACTGAAACATTTGCAACTAGCAGATTGGCCTCCCAGCTGGTGGTCCCCTGCCTTTAGTTGTCCTGGACCAGCTGCAACACATTGTTACCTCCAGAATGAGGAGGTACAGCTGATTGGTATCTTGTGAATGTTCATGACACACAGTCTACCCTTGAAATCTAAGTGCAGCAGTTAAAATCAGAAGGAAGGGGCACAGACCACTGGGTAGCGTTAGAGGGAACATTTGCAAATTTCTCAAATGTAGAATATCATTGCATACACATTCCAGAATTTCTTACACCTTTATCTGCTTAAAATATCTCTAGAAGCTGTTGGGGCCCTAGACATGTGCCACCAACAGGGTTTGGTTGCAGGTGCTGGAGGTCAGCTCATGATCAGCACAGCAGCCCTGGGCCCTGCCTTCAGCTCTGCCCCAGCACTCAGTCCCCACCTGAGCAACTGTTCCCTTGCCTTGCAGCCAGGTTGGGAATGGCTGTGGAACCTGGGCTGGGCCCAAGCTGTGGGCTGATATCCCATCCTCATCTGTCATCCCCAGAGAGGTGCCTGATGCCTGGGGCTGAGGCTGTGTCCCGTACCCCCCAGCTGTCCTGATCCTGGCTGAAGTACTGAGGTGGGAAGGGCTGTCTGACCCTGTCTTGCCAATACTCATGAGGACACTGCCTTCCCAGTCCTGGACCCTGGGTAGTCCTCATCTCTCCCAGCTCTCTCACAGCTATTTTCCTCTGCATGTTTTTCTTTCCTTTTTTCCTGCTCATTTCACATATTATTTGACTAAAGTATTTCAGATTTTTTTAGTAGCTGAATAATGCAAGGGGGCTACCAGCTGATGCTACCAGGTTGTATTTGATTTTGTTTATTTAATTAAGTTGCATTAAAGTTCAGACTACTACTACCCACATGCCCTTCTCCCTCTAAGTAAAACACCACTTGTTTATTTCACCTGTGTCTGATGTTGGTCAAAACCTCTGTTTACACTCTTTTTTTCTGGGTGTGCCTAATTACAATCCTTTTGTACTGAAAACTGGAAATCTATGCATATCCCCAGTGCACCTAGCTGAGTCTTTTAAAGTACTGAAGTAACCTAGAAAGCTGGGTCACACAGCCTTGGAGCATCTTTATAAGTTTTTGACATTTTCTCACTAAAGAAAATAACACAGCAGCTTTCCTGCAGGCCTTTAAATGTAGGAATGTGTGGTACAAGGATTCTGTAAGACACTCTTCCACAGAAACTCTGTTTTCTAGCACACTTTCTCAATAATTGAACTATTATCCCATTTTCATCACAAAAAAAAAAAAAAGAGCTTTTGACCTCTTTGGTTGGTTGGTTGGTTGGTTTTTTTAATTGTACTTTCTTTCAAGCTTTTTCTACTTTCCTTCTTCTTAATGGGTGGGGAAATGTTGACTCATTGTCTTCCTGAAGCTGGAGTGAGTCACCATGTAAGCTAGAGATCTTTATTGTACCAAACACACTTAAAAACAGCAATTTAACTGAAGGGAGCTTTAGTGTTTATTGCTATGTTTTTACTTGTAATTCCACTTTTTTTCATAAAGTTGTAACAGATTATGTATTGTTTATTGTTGACCTGAGATTATTTATTCAGGTAGAAAAGCATGCAGCTACTGTCAAAATATAAATGAGACATAAAGAACAGTTTTTTCTTTGCTTTTATAGAATCATAAAATGATAGAATGGTTTGTGTTGGAAGGGACCTTAAAAATCATCTAGTTCCATCTCCCCTGCCACGAGCAGGGACATCTCCCACTAGACCAGAGTGTTCTAGGCCCCTTCCAACCTGGCCTTAAACACTTCCAGATGGGGCATCCACAACTTTCTTGGGCAACCTGTGCCAGTGTCTCACTACCCTCATCACGAAGAATTTCTTCCTACTGTCTAATCCAAATCTTCCCCCTTCCAATTTAATGCCATTCCCCTTCATCCTATCACTACATGCCCTTGTGAAAAGTCCCTCCCTAGCTTTCCAGTAGGCCCCCTTTAGTTACTGGAAGGCTGGGAGCCTTCTCTTCTTTAGGCTAAATCAAACTAACTTTCTCAGCCTTGGACATCTCACAAATACTGCTACTATCACTATTTTGATACAGTTATCAACTGTATCAAGGTAGTATGGAATATAGTCAATGTAGCATGGAATATAGTAACTGCAGAGAGAAAAGAAGGGAAAAATACTCAGTTCTAGTAAACTGCCAGATTTGGCTTTGTCAAGTATTTATTTTCAGGCTGGTGATAGCAGTTTGAGCAAGCAGATGGAATTTCCCCAGGTAATTCATCCTACACAAGATAATAGCAAAATGAGTCAGAAATTTTGTTGAAGTCTGGGAGAAAGATCAGCAGCCTTTACACCTATTTCAGAAGCTGACAACTCCCCTGCTGTAGCTCTTTTCTGGCTGGGATGCCTTAAAGGACACTTAAGATTCCATGTATTTGGGAGAGGACTGTTCTAATAGTGACAAGGGATGAGGATAAGGCTGGCGTGCTTGATGCCTTCTTTGCTGCAGTCTTTAATAGTAAGGTGAAATGTTCCTTGGATACTCAACCTCAGGAGCCAGTAGACAGGGAGGAAGAGCAGAACGAGGCTCCCTTGGTACAAGAGGTAATGGTTAGAGTCCTGCTAGTCAAATTAGATATTCATAAGTCTATGGGGCCACATGGGATTCATCCGAGGGTATTAAGGGAGTTGGCAGAGGTGCTTGCCTCTTTCCATCATCTAACAGTGGTTCTGTCGACTGGGGAAGTGACATTGAACTGCAGATGTCACACCCATTTACAAGAAGGGCCAGAGAGAGGATTCAGGAAACTAGACGCCTGTCAGGCTGACCTCAATGCTGGGGAAGATCATGGAGCAGGTCATCTCACAGCACATACAGGACAACAGTGTGATCAGGCCCATTCAGCACAGGTTTATGAAAGCAGGTCCTGCCAAACTGACCAGATCACCTTCTATGAAAAAGGGACCAGCTTGATGAATGAGGAAAAGGCTGTGGATAGAGTGTACCTCAACTTTAGCAAAGTCTTTGACACAGTATCTCACAGTATATCCTACTTGAGAAACTGGCTAACATTGGCCTGGACAGGTACATCCTCTGCTGGGTTAAAACTGAGTTGATGGCTGGTCCCAAAGTGTGATGGTAAATGGAGTTAATTCCAGCTGGAGGTTGGTCACAAATGGTGTATCCCAGGGCTCAGTGCTGGATCCAATCCTGTTGAATATTTTTATCAATGACCTGGATGATGGGATGGAATGCACCGTTAGTAAGTCTGCAGACAACACTTATCTGGGAGGAAGTGTTGATCTGCTTAAGAGTAGGGAGGCTCTATAGAGGGATCTGAATAGGCTGGATTGATGGGATAAGGTCAATGGCGTGAGATTTAACAAGGTCAAGTGCACAGTCCTGCACTTGCGACACAAAAACTCTGTGCAGTGCTACAGGCTTGGAGAAGAGTGGTTTGAAAGCTGCCTGGCAGAGAATGACCTGGGGGTGTTGGTTGACAGCCGACTGAATGTGAGTCAGCAGTGTGCCCAGGTGACCAAGAAGATCCAGCAGATTCTTGGCTTGTATCAGAAACATCATGGCCAGCAGGAGCAGGGGAGTGATTCTCCCCCTGTACTCGGCACTAGAGAGGCCACACCACTAATACTGTGTTCAGTTTTGGGCCCTTCACCACAAAGGACACATGTCCAAGAGTGATGAAACTGGTGAAGGNTATTTCAAAAGTCTTCGCCAACATAATGATTCTATGATTCTATACCCACCCTCAGCCAGAGAACCCCATTTTACAAGTGACCTGCAGTTTACAAATGAAATAAATATTAAATGGAAATCAATGCTGACAAATTGCATTTTTATAGCATTATCCGGACAGAGCTCCTGAGACTACTATGTCAGACATTGCCATAAAACAGAGCTCTACCTGTTTCCCACAGGCATAGTCATACATTCTATGCCAGCTAATACAAGCCAGAGCTATCTAGAATCTGCTTCTCTCATCTTTTGCACCTTGTGACTTCATTTATGTTCGGTAGCTTTTATCCGCATCATACAAAACTGAGAAACACATTAGCCCACCTTCTTAGAAAGCCAAGATCTGCAGAGTAACCAGCTGTACTCAGATTTCAAGTAATAGAAAGAGTGATATAGATGATATCAATCTAAGAACATGTAATGTCACCACTGTATGAATTAGATTAGTCCTACTGAAGCCATCAATACTTCCAACAAAGCATTCCAGAGCAAACCTAGTACTTCTTCCTCTAACATGTATTTACCAGCTCTTGTATAAATTACTGGTTTAGGAAGTATATCTTAGTTACATTATTCAGAAAAATTTCTTTTCTGCATACTGAAGTATAGTGCATCCTCAGACCTTCATCCCTTCATCTCTTCCTTTGACATTAGAAGACATTAGCTTTCAATTTAAGCCAAAATAGCTATATTGCTATATTATCTATTTATTTGCACTGCTCTGCGTGATTCTACGTAGGTCCATCTGTAGTCAGGTTGTGATCATGAGTATCCCATGATCCTATATCTTTGGCTAGGTGACATAGATCTTCAGATCTAGACACATAACTTCTTCTCTTAGTTTCATGCCTAAAAAAAAAAAGAAAAAGAGAGGAAAGATGTTTATAACATGTAACCAAAACTGTGTAATATACCTTATGGCTTCTCTGTTGAAGGATTTATTTTCATTTTATTTCCCATTCAGATCATGGTTCAGCTCTGGACTTCTTTGCAAACTTGCAAGTAGGGAAAATATTGGACAACATACATCAGCTTCTTGATGCTGATTCAAAGTAGTTCATAAAGATTTTTGAGGAATTTTCTGACTGGCATTAATTGTACTTGCTTTTATGCCACAAAAAAATATTTATCATTCATCTCTCTGTTTCATGATGGATTGGCTAATATTCTGTTAATGCCTCATGAAATATTGAATTGGCATTGATCCTCTGGCAACAGGAACACCATGCTTTAAAGAAACATACACCTGTTTCTAGAACTAGCTCTAATACTTATTTTTTACATTGTTGCAGTAAATAGTTCTCATAGTTCCAGAGATTTTTAAAGATGTTAGGGGTATTTTTGAGCCTCATGGTAAACCAAGATTTGGTAATCCAGAAAACACAAAATACTATTGAACTGTTCCCTACATGAGGAAATAAAAGTAGCCCACACTGTACTAGAAACAGGAAAAATAACTGTGTATAGTCATGCAAAGATACCATCATGTTAGGGACTAGAAGTCCCATTCATACTAGATAAGCTCAGGTTTCATCATTCATTTTAATGGAACCAGGAATTCATCTTATGGATGTAAATTAGAAAACACTTCCAGAAGCTTTTTCAACTGGTCAGGCTGCCTTCCAGGCATAATCCCTGACTCCACTATGATTGTGTGCCAGACTAATTTATGTAAAGAAAATCTGGACTTTCTATGAAGCTTCTAGGAAAAAAAGCTTTGTAAACCCTGGTTACACTAATCCTTCTGCAAATTGCAGTACAGCAAAATAGACCTGTATGATGATTATGTTGTGACAGGAATGGTAAATCACTGGGAAAGTTATAACTCAGTGAACATGCAATGGGAAGTACTAATGGGACAAGACAAAGAAGTAGGAATGCAGAAGCTTTTTACTAGCCTATAAAGTCTATAATGCTAATCAGAGGGTGTATATAATAACAGAAGTAGCATTCAGGAGAAGTGAACACAAATAACAAAGCTTTACCTTAGACAATTGAACAATATATGACTGTTGTGGAAAGATCAGTGCCCTCAATGGAGAAAAGTCTTGTGAAAAAATGAAAAGCAAAACACCCAAGACAACCCAAAAACCAGGAGAGATGGTGACACATCACAATGGATCATAGGAGGAGTGGAACTGGGATGTGTCTCTCAGTAAGACCAAGAAGGATAGCCAGTCCTCTGTATGTCAAAAAAGACTGAACCTTCCTGCAGAACTATGTTATTGTCAATTGAGAGGAAGAAGAGACAACACTGTCTAGCAAAATAGTTAATGAGCAGATGGGCCAATTTTGATGTTGAAATATGTAGATTAAATTTAGCTGTCTGGAGTCTTAGAGTTTATTTGGCATTCTGAATTTGATTTGATTCTTCAAAGTAGTTTTACATCTGCTACCACTTCTGAATTCTCTTTTTCATTTAAAGAAAACTAATGCATTAAACATTTCCAATTATCTCCTTAGAAAACTGTGCTGATTGACTCTGTATGTTGAGATCAATACCAGTGAGTGGATCTATCGACAATAAACATTTAGGTTAAAACAATCAAATATATATTACTCCCTATCTAAATCAGTAGCAAGTATATTCTGAAGCTTCAGAATCGCTTCAGTCAAGTTGATACTTGTGCAGAGGTCAAGGTGAGAACATGGCTTGGCTCCAACTCTCATGCAGAAACAGAAAAGGCATAATAAATGTACTATAATAATTGTACATTGAGGGTGTGACAAGAACAGTCATAAAAAATTGTGGAAACTAGACATTCCATTTTTTCCTGGCCCTAGATGTTCCCATTATTTATAGGGTCTTGTCGTGGTTAGGAAAAGTTGTCCAAGACAACTAAGCTGTCGCTATCTCACTGAGTAGCTTACCTGCCAACACTAGGAATGAAACTTCTGTGCAGAACAGGCAGAACTATTTCACAGTTTGCCAGTGACTGCAAAATTTTTTTCCTTCTGTGGAATATTAGAATAGTTTTGCCTCAAAATGAAGGTCTTCATGAGCTCTTCTCTGAAATCTTCATAAACACAAGCTACAGAGAGAAAGCAATCTAAACTGCAGTGTTCCATTTGAAGATTTATTTTATGTGTTTCTTTCTTCTCAATTTAAATAGAAGTTTGTTGTTGACTTCCAGGAAAGGAATTTGCATCAAGAATATGTGTTACTTCTGTGTCCAGATTTTGAACAGCCCTTGCTTATTTTCTGGCTAAAACCCCAGAAAAATCCTGGGTTTGTGTTTCAGTTTTTCTCTAGACTGGATTGTTTCAATGCTATTGCTGCTTGGGAAGAAATACCACATGGAGTACAATGGATGACATGATAGAAGTCATACTTACCCATGAAAAATTTTGAAGTGTTTGGACTTGCTTCTATTTCAAAGAGAAGAAACTTGAAGACATGTTTGTATTTGTTGTAATTTGTCCCTTTATACAACAGCCTAAAGGTACATAACTCAGAGCCTGATTTGCATCTGAGTTTCCTCAAAAGGGCAAGGTGCAGATGTGACATTTCAAATGTAGCCCATTTCTATACTACCATAAAGTATTTATCCCTAGAGCTGTTACAAGGTTTTCAAAGTGATTTGGAGTATTCAAAGAGGAGTATGAGATTCCTAGCTCTAGAAATTTACCTTCTCATAATCATTCATGAAGTATTATTGATAACAAAATACCAAATGCAAAAATGGAATAGACATTCCCAAGATGACAATGATTTAAGAAAAAGACATAAGGTGTAACTGATTACTAAAGGGATTTTTTGAAGGGTGTTCTAAGTAAAAATATAAAAAATGTTTTTCCTGTAAAGCTCCTTCCTTACATACATTTAGCAAGAACACCAACCAGGATAAAAGCACCGAAAGGAGTATTTTTAGTATATCTGTGGAACAGCCAGTCTGTTTCATCGTGTTTGTTTCACAGATAGCATGATCAGATACTATAGTTAAGTATAACTTGGGGTCAAGTCTCTTCTGGTTTTTAACAATTTTCCTTTTTTTTTAGTAGTAGTTGTAGTGTTAAGTTTACATCATACATAGTTTTATGGCTGGGAAAAGAACTTACAAACGTAATCTATCAAAGATGCTTTTTTTTTTATAAGATTGCATTTTTTAAGTCAAACACTAATTGTTCACATAGTTTCTTCTTTTGCTTTTTCTCATTTTCTATTTCTAATTCTTACCCCTGCCCCCAGTAGCAAGTGGCAAAAGTGGATGAAAGAAGAGGAAAAAAAGTACACGTTTATATTTTTGGTTTTTGTAAAAAGAAAGATGACAAAAAAATGCCTTTTATAGTTGTCTCATATCATGCTATATTCTCCAAATCCTAGTGAAACTATGACATATTTTAAACAGAACATTAGAGAATCTGGTCATGCAAATTAATTAGTTGTGAAATATTTAGACTAATATTCCCAATGAAGTTGCCTATTATAAGTCTATGGTGAAACCGAGTGTTGAGTTACAATACCAAAGGCCTCTGTTTCAGACTGCAGTCTAAAGGCAGTCTCCTGGTTTTAATTCTGTTTGATGTAAGGGTGGGGTGTAGTACAATAGCAGTGAAGCAGAAATCCTGAGCCACTGGTCTCACCTGTGCAAGCTGGATCACACTAGTCTGCAAATAGTTGATTCTGTATTTGCTTTTGCAACTGCTGAGTAGTACTTTCTTCTCCCAGTTCCTGTTGTTCCTCCCAGTTCACATTAATATCACAAGTTGTGTGCCTGGATTTGTTCCAAGAGAATAGCAGATTTGACCTACAGCTGAAAACAACCCGCCTGTCTCGTTAGCTGTGACCAATCTCTGCATAATGGTATTGCCAATGACAAATGTATTTTTCTACCTTTAAGTAGCAGAGAAGAGAGATGGCAATACACTTCTGTGACACAATCCTCCAAAGCAGGGCAAACTTTGCTCTCTAATGTAATAGCAATTTCATTTGGAAGAACTTAATAACCATGTTTATGTAAAATAAAGGCCAAAATTGCATAAAGCAACCCTTATATTTTTACTGCTGTCACCACTACTGGAAATGTAGCAAAAGTGTCATATTTCACATTATTTATTCAGCTGAAAAAAGGGTGCGTGGACATTTGTAAAATAGTCTATTCAAACTCTTCTAAGATTGTAAGCATTTTTGCTTTCAAATGGATAACGTCTCCCTGTAATATTTTTTCAGTTATAGTTAGGTCTATACACCTTTGAATTTCATCTAGTAAGTTTTGGTCTCCTAGCAAAACAGACATTGCTAGCCACAGGAAACAGTGAGAAGAAACCTGATCTGTATCTCCCACTTTACTTTCTGCGAGTATCTTGTTGCCTAATGAAACTCTTGCATTTTTACATATTAAATATTTATGTATACAGTGTGGAAGGCTGTCAGACAATACAAGTTAACTCCTGCTTCTGTGGAAACACTTGCCCTGAGACACAGACCAATTACAACGGATGAAGGTAATTTTTTAGGATATAGTTTTTGTAGTAGAAAAACAATTGCTCATGTATGTTATATTATGGCAACAGCTGTTGAGAGTGAAAGACTGAAGCCAGGCCACTATTATATTAAACTAGCTGAGTGGAAAGTGTGAACCATCTATTTTTAAGCTTCTCAGGTGTCAACAAAAGTTGAGGTGATCATACTTAGAGGTTAGAGGGTAACGAAATATTTAAATATTAAAATATTCAGTAGCTACTGTAATTTTTAGTTTGAGCCTTCTATTGCAGATGCATTAATAGTTCTAGACAAGTGAAAGCAGAAGGCCAGATTCTGTGAGAGCTTTTCAAGGGTGTGCAATTAAAGAATAAATGGACAGTTATGCAAAACCTGTAATAAAAGCAGGATGGTTTGCCTTGCCTCACCTTGGGGAGCAGGCTAATGGAAAGTTATGTGAGTGAAAGATAAGGAAGATTTGTGTCTTTTCCTATGGAATTTAAAGATCTTGTCTGTAAATTGTAAGGGAACAATCTACTCTTAACCAATATAAGTGAACGTATTTGAACCTTTCCCACACTTACTAGTAGAAGCATTTTTTTCTTAAATGTCAAATATACATCTAAAGCACTACATTTAAATTTAGATGCATTACTAAAGATTAAAATTAAGGGAAGTTTTCCATGACTGATTTAGACATGTCTAGCACTCCATTAGTGGAGCATTGTGATTTGTTTTCATTCTTAGACACCAACAATAAAATTAACCATCAAGGATTGGGGATATCATGGCATAGCAAATCTAACCAGTATGAATAAAATAGCTTTGTATATAATTAAACATAGACATGTACATCATTTTCCAAGGAAAGTTAAATATAGATTCTTGTCTTTGGTCCAGTGTCTCTGTGGCTTACTGTATAAAATATGTTCTTTGACTTTGAATTTCAAGAAGAAAATAGCAATAAAATTGAAAAATACAGGAAGAAATCACCTTTCTCTCTATGATAACAAGCTGTAATATTAACTGCTGGCATCATTTTTGTTCCAAGACAGCAAATAATTGATCAAAAACATCTGTACATGGTCTTCCTCATGCCAATGTCCTACATTAGATAATTAAGGAATTTTAATGTTAAAAGAATTCAGCTGACTGACTGTGTAACCGTCACTTATATCAGAAGTTGTTGATTGTCAACTGTGTTAGGCAATGCAATTGGGCAAGGCTGTTGCTTAAGGCAGTGTAACCAGAGAATGTTAGGGGAAAAAAATGTGGTTTGCCCAGAATGAATAAGAAGAAAAGAGTTTGCACAATACATTTTCATCTGGAAAAAGTCTGATTTATAGATTATGACAGTGTAAAATACCTGTAAAATAGTATCACAGTTCATTGTTAATTTACTTTCAGAGGACAGGATGGAGTTCTAAAATATATCCTTCTCAGGGGCTGAATCTTCGCATTAACAATACAAAACCTGAACTCATATAACAGCAACCATAGTTTTACAATGCAGACTTGAATGTCATAGAACAAACTGATATCAATATGATGCAGTGCTCAGCATGGACCTAGTCAAAAATATTCTTGGTATTCCACCTTCTTTTTTCTACCATGGCCTTCAAATGTTTGTCTATTGCATAGAATATTAGTCTGTGTGGGGTTTATCATACTCATGTAGCGAGATGCGTTAATAAAGTAACTTTGTGCATTATTGATTTAAATACTGCATTTGCAGAATCAAGGGAAGATATAATCCAAACCCTTTCTCCATCCCTTTACAGTATCCTTTCCTTGATGCCTGGAGAATCTCCACCAGAATAAACTGTGTTTTGTGTTCCAGCTGTTCCCAGCAATGTAATGCAACTGCAATTATAATTATTTATATATATGATGATTCACAGAGACCCTCAGAGCCCCATTATCAGAGCCAGTCTGGATTGCCTCTTAGCATAACCAGAAGCCAAGGAAAGCCACTGATTTTGAGCACACAAGACTGTTTTAGCTGTGTCCCTGTATCTTACATGATACTTAGCATACCACATTAGGATTGCAGTTAGCATTAAAGTACCAAGATTCATTAGAATATGTGCAGGGAATCTCTGGAGAAGTAACCTTATGTATCTGTGAGATGACCTTCAATCCCTAACATCCTATAAAATTCTTTAGTGATTTTTTTAATCTGAAAGGCATTAGATTAATTCAAGTTGTACCTGGCAATAATCTGTGTAAAATATCCCACACTGTGGACCGAATAGAGAGACATTATGTTAAAACTGGCCCATAGATTTAAAAGCTGTATGTGAGGTTACATTAGTTTTTTCTTGACTATACGCAGATCATGAACATGCTCTGTCAGAATAAATGACTGATCTTAATCTGTGTCTGGGAAGATTTTCTTTCAATAACCAACTTTAAGTACTAGAAAGATTGACTCCGTCCTTTTACTATAATACATGATTAATAGGAGTTTCTGGGGAACTTTCCTAAATTCTCTTCGTTAAAATAACCACCGCAACAAGAACTACTCTTTTTAGAATATGTGATTTGGTGAGTTTTTTTCTGTTCCTGAGTTTTGAGGGCTCTGAGGTTATTTTGCATTTTTACTTAGACCACCGTTCTGGTCCTGAAGAAAGTATAACCTTGCCACCACAATTCTGGTTATGGAAGAAGAAGAAGAATTCTGTTTCAGCTGCTACCAAAAGCCAAAGAAAAACGGGTAACCTTAACCTCTTTGCAAACATTTGCATATACTGAGTGGTTAGAGACTTAATAAAAGGCATATGACACCCCTATAACGGAGATCAGGGGTTTTATTAAATATTCACCAAACTTTTTAAGTGATAAGGGCAAGCACCAATTAAAGCACAGCCTGAGAAAAAGATGTCAAGTTCTCCCACTTGGCTGACAGTCTGGATCACTCCTTTCAGCCTCTAAAGTGTAGTGCCTGTTTGCTCTAATTGCAGGTATAATACATGTGGAGCTAGGAACATCATATTAGACAAGACTGGAAATATTTCACAGACCACAAAACCAGGTCTGTGGATTTGAGACCTCTTTTCTGTTAGACCGGAGGTAGTGTGGCTACACCAAAATCTCATATCTGACTTGGAATATTACTGATAGCAGTGTAACTTCTTTAAAAAGCTAATCTAATCTGTCTACAAGCAATTTCCAGCCATTCTCTGTTTATATTTCAATGTGTGGGTGAGAAGGAAAGATAAAAGAGCATTTGGAAGAGTAGACTCTAATTGTGTCGTACTGATAGCTAGTATCAGACATGACCTTAAATAAGACTGACTGGTGCATTGGCATTGTGGTAGGCCAAGTATTTTTGAGACTGGAAGACTAATGGGGTAACTTGTCTTTCTCATCCAGCTCTTTAGCATATACTACAATAGTTGCCTAAATTTTTTCATATGCCAGCTAAACTTTTGCAGATTGCAGTCAGACAATTGTGTGTTAGCAGTCACTGTGCCACTTGACTGGAAAATTATGACGTTATGTGAAATAGTGTCTGTTTCAGTGACCACATGCTCGACTTGCTGTAACAAGCCATCCAAGGTGGGTCCCTGAGTACTTCTGGGACAGGACACAAATATACCTGCCACCTATGTGAATATCAGTAAGAATGATAAATAACACACCTGCTAAACACACAGGTTCACCTTCACCCAAAGTTAATTTGCAAACTAACAAGTCAGTGAATCCAGCTGTGACAAAGTAACTGATCTATAAGGTTCAGGCTGGCTTAAAAAGGAAGATATCATACCTCTGTTAACAAGCCATACTACTGTTTCAAAAACCACAATAGAGAAATTTCCATGGAGTTTGCCATTTAGTAACTCCATCAAAGTAAACTTTATTACATAGTAGTAAAGAAATGATCCTTGCAACACTTTCCTTTTTCTTTTCCTTTTCCAAATATCAGAAAAGGGAGACACATGAGGGTTTTTTTAGGTCTTGAGCTGACGCTGTATTCAGTAGAAGTGACTGATCCAAAATGCAATCCTCTTTGCTTTGTGGTTAGTAATTTTGAGAAGTCAAGAAATACTTTTGCATAGACTTTGCAGCATTCATCAATGTCATCTGCACAAAAGTCTTAGAGATGAGATGTCAGGAAATGGCAGCAAGTTCCTGCCTGGTACAGAGAGCCTGTTGTTCCCATTCTGAAAACAAACACCCAGATTCCCTTGCAGAATAAATACAAAGCATTGGAAGTGGAAACCGTCACCACAGATGAAGAGGACAGCTCCCACAGCCTAGAAACATTCACCATCCTCAAACAACCATCAAAACATCCTCTGAGAAAAAGAAGACGAGTGTGATTTTCTTGGGGGATTCCCTTCTAAAGGAAACAGCGTGCCTTATCTGCAGAGTGGATCCTCTCCACAGGGAGGACTGCTGCCTGCCTAGGGCATCAGTGAAGGACATCGTTAGAAAACTTCCTTCCTTGGTGAAAGCCACAGATTTATACCCTCTGCTAGTATTTCAAATTGACAACAATGACGCACAGCACAGGAAGCTGAGAGCAATTAAGAGGGACTTCAGGGTGCTGTGGAAAGTGATGGAGGGCTCTGGGGCACAAGTAGTGTTTAGCTCCATTCCAACACTAAGGAATGAAGAGCAAGAGATCAAGAAGAGTAACTTTATTAACACCTGGCTCCAAACCTAGTGTGA
>WAAB01024958.1:0-16125 GCA_013389865.1 Piaya cayana
TTGGGAAAATTCATGTAGTAGATGATGTCTTTAGGATGGACTCATGAGTGGTTTTCTCTAGAATGGAGCAGTTGAACAAGGGCATTGCACGGAGGCAGGTACTAAATAGAAATATAAATTTGTTATTTTTTTAACTTGTGAATATTTACTCTAACCAATAATAAACTGAGGGGTTTTTTTTTAGATGCAGTACTGCCTGTAGATGCTTCTCGTTCTGTTTGCGATAACAAAAGACGATGTATGAATTCTTGTGTGCATTTTCCCTGTGAAGATGTTGAGCTCATTGCTTAAGGTAAAGCTGGTAGTTTTTTGAGGGATGTCTTTTATATATGCTTTAAAAGGATCAAAGGAAATTGTATATACTATGTTTAAACGTCCTCTCCCCCTCACCTCAAAACTCTTTTCCATTCTTTAGCCCCTGCACATTTCCAAAAGCTGCCTTCTCTTTAGAGGGATAAGTGAGATGTGCCTTTCCTTTGGATCTCTACTCAGGATAGTAGCATTCCTTCATCTCCCTTTGAGTGAGCTGTCAGAGTTGTCCCCTTCTGCTTGAGCGATTCCATATATCTCCTGTTTGAAGGGTTTGTGGCAGTCAGGGTCCCATTCTACACTTCAGACTCCTCTGCACCCTCAGTGCCCCAGACCCAGCAGCCCCTGTAGTGCTTGTTGACCCCTTGCACTGATGCTTGTTTCACATGGTAGAAAATTGTTTCTTCCTCTTAGTTATGAAGTGCTTCTGGATGGTGCATCGGGCCACCAGCATGGAGCAATGACAACTCTGAAAGCAGTGGAGGCAAGGAGAGGTAAAATTTTGAACATTGCCTGTGGGCTTAAAGAGTGAAGGCAGGGGAGAGAGACTGTGCTGTACAAGTGGGTATTTTGCCACAGTCAAATGTGCCCTCTTGTTCGTGTGGTTTAACTACAGGCTGATAAACGACAACACATCCAGTTTCACATCTTGTCCTTAAAAGATTAGAAGTATGTACTTTCCTATTGATGTGGGTGAGAGAACTAACTAGTCACCTCAAACTGAACAGATGATGGTACGGATCATATGAATACCCGATGTCAGAGTATTGGTTATCTTATGCATCTGTGAAATGACACAGGAGATTTCTAGGAAATTAAAAGCGTAGAAATAAACAAGTAGTAAGTACGTGGCTGGCAATCCTAATGGAGAGAGCAAATCTACATTAAAAAAAAAAGAACTTTTCTGCTTGTTTAGACAACACCACTTAACCCTGAACAGATATTTAGATACATTATATTCAGTGGTGGTATTTTTTTTTAATGAATGGAGCTATTTGTCTCTTTTACCAAAGCTTGGGATTTTCTTCAGTTCTCCTCAGTGTGAATGTCCCCCTCTGACATGAGTGAAATGCCTTTTTCCTGGACACCAGCGGTAACAGAAATGCTTTTTGTCATAGAGTCCTTTTCCAGAAATTTTCCAGAACAAGTTTGTATGTAGTGTCCCCGATAAAACTCAATGCCAATAAATCTAATTTATTTTCTTTGAAGAAATCGAAGAGTAGTGTTATGTCTCCATAGTTTGCACTTGTCTGGCAGTCTGCCTTGCACTTCTCCCACCCTCACCCCTCCTTTCTGTAACTGTCGGGTTATATTTAAATGCCAAAAAACCAGAATTAGTTTTGCACATCAACACAGACTTATAAGGCTATTTGAAGTTAAAGCTCTTTGCCAGTTTCCATTTTCTTCACAGTGTTCCCTTCCGCTTCGGGTTTGAAGAAGGTGGGGGGAGGGTGGGGAAAAAGTTATTTAACAAAACTTGATCTGTTTGAAACTGCAAAGTCCAAGCTGTCCTTCCTGTGCTACCGCAGACAGCATGAGAAATGAAGGCTGAAGGGTTCGGCCGATTTCAGGAAAAAAAGCCCCAAAAAGGTCAGAAAGAAATGGGAGTCTTTTCATTTGGTGCTCCCCGGGTGATATTCAATAACTCTTTTGGTCTTTATACTGTAGGACGTAGGCTCATTTGCTCAATTTGGGGTGACAGCAGCGTGTTTTGTCAGAACATAGCCGGAGCTTTAAATGAGGACAGCATTCTGAGGCAGTAGGAAACATCCTTTATCTTAGCAACAGGAGGGCATGGAAATGCAAGTTTTTTTGGCAGCAGTAGTATAAATCTAGTGTTTTGGAGGGGCTGACCCAGGCCATGTGGAAGGAGCGCTCAGCTTTCCTTTGACTGTGCGATTTCCTGCTCCACAGTGGAGAACTTGTCTGGACGGGGTCCTGAAGAAAGCCTACATCAATTACTCGCAAGGAAATCAACTCTATCTCTAAATGCTTGGCAGCAGGCACATTCATTGTTAAGGGGATTATAAAACTATATACGCATACACGCACACAAACCCAACAAGCTCACCTACATTTTCAAGCATTAGCTGTTTCAGTGACACCCATTACCACTTGTGCTTAAATTCCTGTCAGTTCTACCTTTGCGTACAGCTCTTTCAAGGGGCTTATAACTTTTCTTATTAAAAAAAAAAAACCAAACCAAAACTTCTTGGACTTCCATGTAAAGTACAGGGTCTTAGTCTGGAAGGCTTTTTTTTTCAAATAAAATAAGCTTTTCTTTTTTTTAAAAAAAAGCTTTTGTATTATCAGAAATAAAGAACAACAAATCTGTTCTCAATTGAGAATGATAATTTTTTTTTTCTTTCCCCAGTTCACTGAGGTCAAGTACATTCTAATTTATTTCCCCTTGAATTTCTCTGGCTTTCAAGTCGCTGCCACCAACGTAAGAGTCTTTAGATAGTTTAGAAAATATAAAAATGATGAAGTGATATCTTTTTGGAAGGCTGCTGCTGTGTAGTAACTCTTAAGCAGCTGTTACAACTATTGTGTCAATAGTCCTTAAATTAAATAGTCATTAAGCACTCAGTTACATGATAGATCGTAATGGCTCAGTGTAAACCTATTGTGTAAATCTGTAGAGAGGGACCTTTTGTTTGCGTAAGGCATAATTCTGAGCCAGAAAAGCACCTAAATATCTATGTATATGGTGGTTCCTAATGCCTCTTAATGACTCATTAGAATTTAAGGTTTGGGGTTTTTTTTAAAAAATACATTTCTGCCTTTTCTTCTTTTCTAATCAAGTGAAAAATTAGTGTACATTTTTTAAGCTTTTCATGGTACTTTTGCCTCTCATAAGTTTTTGGATCAAAGTTCTTAAACTTTTAGGTTTTTTCGTTCTTTTTTTTTTTCATAGTGCTTAGCACAGGGGTGGCTTGAACCTGACTGTAATACTTCATTGCTTGTATCGCCATGCAAATTGAATACACTGTACCATAAAAAGAAATAATGGGAATGAAATCGCCCTGTGAAGAGGAAAGAGTGGAGCAGGCAGTGCTTCTACAACCCATTTTGCTGGGAAATCTCCTCTGAAGCAGTAGTAGACCTTGACTTCTCTGTTGGAGAGAAGTCCCGTTCCTCCCACCAGCACTGGTGGGGTGGTGGCTCCTCGCTGCGGAGCCCCATGTTCTGTGCTCCTTCAGTGTGTGTGCTCGCTATGGGGCATGGGAAGATGGGGCAAATGCCCAAATGAGAGTGTTGCAATGTGCTGGTACATCTGAGGCTCCCATGTACAGCCCACCCTTTCTCCTCTCCCAGTGGCATCTTCCCTTGCTTCGCAGGGAGCGTCCAGCGGTGTGTCTGCAGCCAGCCTGGGCTGGGTGAGGAGAAACGGGGCTGTGGAAATACGTCAGCTAACTCTGCCTGCCCCACCGAGTGGCCTCATTTCCTCGCATTCCCTCCTCTCGCACGTATTTCAAAACTGTCCCAGACCGTATATGCCTTGGAGAGAGATTAATTTCCAATGTAACACCCACAGAGAAATTCATATCCAAAATATGTTGTTCTGGTGCCAAAAGAAGAACAATAAATGACTGGGAAGAAGGGAAAATACATTCCCAGACTAGACAAAACCCACCTCCCTTCCTCCCCCAAGCAAAACCACATTGCTGTCGCTGCTTGGTTCCTGTAGATATTAGGGAGATAAAATGTCGACACGGAGCAGGTCACACTGTGGTCTGGAGGCTGCTGCCAGAGCAGAGAAACAACTGCTCTTTTACAGTGGTTTTTGCAAGTGTTGTGAAGACATCCTGTAAAGACAAGGGGTCAATGCTTCCAACAAGGAATAGCGTGTGGCCCAAGCTGGGTTAAATTCAAGCCTTGTTCATGGTCTTGAGAGCAGAAACGTTTTTCATCACTTGGTGGAGGAAGGCACAGGACGCAGTTAGGTCTCCACATTTCTCAGGCTTCCTCAGTGTCTCCTCCAGGCCAGGGTAGGTTTTCAGGAGACTAGACTGTGGGTCTGCAAGACCTCTTGGAGGAGGAGAACCACCCCACTTTGTAGAAAAGACTGAAGCGAGTCTGAAATTTGTTTTACTCTTTGAATTATTCTATAAAAAGGGGTGGTTCCTGACCTCCTTCAATTCAAAATTAGGGATTCAGGGAAAGGAAACTGAGGAAGAAACCTGTACAGGTCTTGCAGTGGCAGAGCCAGGAATGAAAGCAAATCATCCTGGAAAAGGATAAGTGATTTGGCTTTTCTGTTTTGCACAGAAGTTTTTAATTGGTGGCTGGGTTGGGGTTTTTTGCTTGGTTTTGTTGCTGGTTTTTTGGGTTTTTTTTTCACTGTACACAGAAATGTTACTCTAGATGAGCATCTGTTTTAAGTTAGTTTTTGACCTAGGAAAAAAAAAATTGTTCATTACATGGACAAATTGCTGATACACAAATATTTTCTTTGATTAATTGACTGAAGGAAAGTATTTTCTTCAAAATACCGCAGTTTTTCTTTAAAAGGAACACTACAAAGTGTGAGTGCATTTTGAATAATCAGAATGTGCTTTAGCCAAACAGTTTCCATACTTTTTGGTAATCTATTTATCACATGCAGAGTAGAGTTTAAAGAGACTGTCTGTAATCATAATTTATATAAATATGAATTTTCTTTTGTGTAACAACTCTAAAGTAACCACTTTTCTTGCCATTTGAAGCTTTCTCCTTTAGACACTTAATTTCCACTTTGTTTTTCAATCAGACTTGTTGTGACTCTTTGAAAAGCATGAAATCTCTAAATTATGGAATCCGAACGCCATGCTTTCAGCTCCTGGTGCTGGGGAAACTCTCTGAATACACAAAATTAGAAAAACATACACAGAATAGTTGTTTAAAATTCACAGCTGTCAACGTAGCGTGTTTTGTGCAAGAGAAAGAATGTACAAAACATTGAGTTAACCAAATAGCTGCAGATGGATTGGCTCTCCCTGACTTTTCCCTGGGCATTGTCTGCAGGCTGTGGTGCAGGGATTCATTTGCATGGCAGCACAAAGATCCTCTGTTGGAGACCCTGCTCAGCATCTCCCAGGCTTTGCCTTTAAAGGGGCCTTCCTGGCCATGATGGCATTTTTCTTCCCCCCTGTGCTGCTCTTTAGGAACCAGCAGAAATCTGGTGTATTAATGTAACGTTGCAGCATGAAGCGGGGGGGGGGGGGCAGTTAGAATTGAGGTGGTGGGAGCTCTTACTTTAAGGAGTTACTAGAAGAAAAACTGTATTTGAGCAACAGTGGTTGTTTACAGGAATAAAATTATTGGAGGTATTTGGATCGCCAGCTTTTTATTGATGCTGTGTGACATGATAGAAGGGGCACTGGTGAACATCAAGTATCAGAATATGTAATTTTGTATGCTAATTATAGCCTGAGTTTTCTCACCAACACTGAGGAAATGCATTATTCATTGTTTCTTTGCACCTTTAAAAACAAACAACTGAATAAACCCGATTCTAAATGTCTCTGAGAAGCTGATAGTTTATAATTAAACTATTAGTGAAGTGTCAATTACATTTTGTCATGAGTATCATGTGGTGATCATAATTATCTTTAGTTTTCCTGCTCTCTGCCTATTTCTGTGGCTTATATAACAAAAGGGGTTCTGCAAGGACTAAATCGAGGATATTGAAGTTACCTTCTGCAGCTCTGAGGCAGGATAGAAATTCAGAGAGAAACTTAGCTCTGCCCGTCTCCTTTCTTTTGCAGACATCAACTTCTGTTACGAGAGCCAAAGGTTTGTCAGCATTTCCAAAGGGCTGTTTTCAGAGCTTTACACCTTGTTGTAGGCTGAAACTTGGCAAACAGGATTGCGTGCCTGAAGGGATTTACTGTTTGACATGTCTGAATATTAAGATGATTAAGCAAAAATTGGATTACTTTATTAACCATAACTTGATTAAAGGGTGATTAGTCATTTTTATGTTTGAGAATAACAGCCTTCTGCCTTTGGTGCAGCAGAAAGGAGTTTTAGCTGTTCAGGTTGGGGTTTTTTTGCTTTTGTTTAGAGCCTATTTAATTTCTAGCAGTGCATCCTGCATGCAGAGAGTAAAACTAGTTAAGATTAGAACCTGACATATGCATTTTTTAATGCATATTTCACCCTACCCAAATGAAAACACATCCAAAAACTTTTTCATATTTTTCAAGTTGTAAGACTTGCTTAATATAGATTATTTTCTACAAAAGAAAAAGGGCTTGCTTGAGCAAAGCATTTTCCTCAGCTTCTAGATGGTTTTGGAAATATGCATAAGCATCCACAGTGGTGACTTTTATAAGTGCAGCATTGGAGGCAGGTTGAGAAAGACCACAGGCTGCTGGTTTGAACTCCTGACCAGGAAGGTTTTGCACTAACTGGTTAATTATACTCAGTACTCGCAGCGAGTTACAATGAAAGTTAGGATGCAGAAAAACAGCAATATTCTGATTTGAGGGTTTTTTTAAATTTCACGTCAATATTTGATCTATTTTAGTGGCATCTATTTTGCAAAAGCTATTTGTGTATTGCATGGCTCCTAGCTCCATTGAAGCTAAGGGCTGGTTCGCCATTAGCTTGAAACGTACTCGTGTGCAGTTTTTGTTGCTTTCAGTGCTGGGAGACAGAGGTTAATAAAGACCTTCCGAGCCATAACAAAGAAATGATGAGTAAATACAAAGCTTGGAAGGCATTTATTCCCTTAAAATATGAAATAAAAACATTGCAATTAAAGCCTCATGAAACTATTGTAGCGGTGGTTAAAACCAGCCTGATTTAAAATCCCAATTTCAAGAAATAAACAATGAAACTAAGTAATTTAATAAAAGTAACTGCTGAGAAAGACACAATATTGATAAATCTTTATCGTTACGTGTGCCATTGAATTTTAATTAGAATTTAGCTATCGTACATAGTAATTAACTCAAATGAGAATTCTACACAAACTGCTCTAGAAAAGGAGTGTTCATGTATGCTAATGACTCCTATGCGTGATTAAACATTGAGAAAATAAACCCCAAATGTATGATAATAAATGGCAAAATTTACTACGTAGAATTAATATTGAACAGAGAAATGGAGAGATGTTTCAAAGCATGTGTATATTGTTTAAATCAGCACATAATATTTCAAAACTTAGGACCCTGCAAACGGTGTCGCTGCCGTCACCTCCTTCATATGAGCAGGACGCTATGTGAGCACTTTCCTACCTTGAGTTTGGAAAGCTGAGCTTCTATGAAATTACTTGACCCTTGAAAATGTAATTTTATTTTGTATTTCCCACTCTAATATTTTGTATAATATTAATCAGATATGAAGTACATAATTTTATGTGTATGATTACTTACATAATTCCTTAAAAAAAGCAAAAATCTGTGGGTTTATTCTCAAATCTTTGGTATGTTTCAGCTGGATTTCAAGAAATGTAAAGCTAAAACTAATTTATTCACATCCTGGTTTATTATTATAGGTCGTACTGTCAGATTCTGATAAATTAAACAGTGATTTTTTTAAAATTTGTTTTTATTTTATTTTTTGATTTATAGGGGTTTTTGTTTGCAGGATCTCACTAGGGATGGGAAAATCTGATGAGAGAGAGAATTGTCCTCACAAATCTGCTCAATTCTTGCTCAGGCAGAACCAAATTCCAGCGTATTCCACAGGCAGAAAGAAGTAGTTGTGCAGTTCTATCCTGTATTTACTTGCAGAAAGAGTTTTGTGAAGCAANCACCTACAGCATTCTGAAAGCAACTGAAATGTTTGATCTTATTTTGTTGATTGCTCTGAGAATTTTGTAGGTCTGAAGATCTGGAGAGAATGTGTTGTGCAACAGTGAGGCCGTATATGATATCTGCACCTCTAGCATATGTCTGCCCCATAGTATATATGTATACATGCATGTAATTACAATCATTTGATATGATTTGGCAAATTTGGTATCCTATTTTGGATTCCCACTTAGAAATCTAGAGAGCATATAATCCATTAATGTATGTTTGCTATGAGATACTCCACTGCACAGTTATGAGCTCGAACACAGAGGAGATGATGCAGAAATGATTTTAAATGTGCTTTTTAAAGCTATCCTTTCAATGTAATAGAATCTTTTTATTTCAGTCAGTGGTTGCAGTCTATATGTAAACATAATTTCCATATATCCTATAGCAGCACTACCCATTGGAGTTGCAAGTTGGACCCTAGTACACTGGCTGTTGGTAGCTTTTCTTCTGTGCTGGTACTCTGGAATACTTGATGGTATTCACAGGTTACTGTTGCTATTGAAAATAAAATAAGAGTTTTCCCATAAGACCCATGATCAAGCACACACTGGATGAGTGCATGAATCCTACTGTTATTTGAGCATTCTGATTTTACCACCAACAGGTGATTCTTTTCCTCAGCAAGGACAATCCCTCCTAATTTGGAGGGTTTTTTTTTTTAAGAGATACTTATAAATAAATGTATAAAAATAACTACACAAATTTTACTCCAATGCTAGTGCCTTTTGCTTTCATTTACTATTGTTAAAGCTCTGAACGCAGCTCACCTACATTCATCCCAATGAACTTTTAGCTCTTTAGCTCAGGTGTCTGTTGGCAGTTGCGGAGTGACAGCAGCCCAGGACTCAGTGCAGACGACTTATCCAAGTTCCACACAGACATTGCAGCCTGTCTTCAACTCTGTGTTGCATTGTGCTCTTATCCGTGTCATTGAGGGCTTAAAGCTAGCTTGAGTGTATCTGCCATCCCTCTCCACAAGCTCTGCTGTACAAATACTTTTAAATATTGAGAAAGATATTCATTGTGTGTGACCAAGAACAGTATATTTTTGAACCTGTACATCTTCCTTATTTTGTTGTTGAAATCTTTTAGTTAGATCAGTTTCCTCCTATGGGATGAGTTTGTTTTATTTTCTAGTACAGGTAGCTTGCTAATCTTGTTTAAAATTATGTGTTTCAGGTTCTTGTGTTCAATATAATTCTTTACAGGTAAGACTGAATGCTAAAATATTTTTTTCTTAACAAATACATGTCTATGGAAATGTTACCATTGTTCTCAGTAAAATTTCTGACTGACTGACTTTATTAGTGACCTCTGACAGAGACTTAAAGACTAACACCTAATTCCTATGTGTGTCCCATAACTGTTGTCAATGAACATTTTTGTTATTATGGAACATATTCTGCTGTCATATGTGGTTTTGTTAAACTAGAATAATATCGCTTCAATCTTTATTTATTTATATGCTAAAATAGCGTGTATTTATCAATCAGTTTCCCCCCTTCATGAAGACAAAGGTTTACGAGTGCAAAGCCATAGTAGCCTGTTACTTTAAGTTTCATGCTCTTTAAACAATAGTATACAAGTGTGTACTTGCCAAATAGCTTCAAAATGACAGTTTACAAGCATCAGGTCAAGCAATCAAAATGTTATAGTGAATATTTGTTACAAATGTAAATATATCAAGTATCTAAGCATCTTTAATTGTGTTGTTTGCAGTTAAAGTAACCCAACACCACCTTCTCTGGATATTATTTCCCGAACGTTTTTGAGCAAAGCTATAATAATATTTATTTTTTGGTTTATGTGATGAACAACAGTCTTAAAACTAATTCTGGTGAATTAAGACTTGTATTTCTGGGGAGCTAACTACCCCTCTTTGACTGCCGTTGTAAAACTTTATTAGGCAATACATCTGACCTCAAATGGGAAATTTGTGTTGGAACCAGTTTAGGAAATCATTACAGCTGTGTTGTTAATTTTATATTTGTCTAATAAAACACAGCAGGAGCTACATGACAGGTGCTAATGCAACTGAAGCTAGCTGCTAGACATGTTTTAAGTACTGTTTTCTAGCTCATATAGGCAGAGGATTGGAGGGAACTAAATAGAAATTAGTAATACTGATCACTTTGGGGTTTTTTTTTTTGCTAGCATACTGCTTATCAGTGCTAGACAATGCCAACCTAACCTAAGTCTTGGAGTTTTTTTTGTAAATTAATTTATTTTTCTATTTACTTTTATACACAAAGGAAATGTGGTAGATTTGGTGCCCTTGAGAAAGGGATAACCTCGAAGAAGGTTGTAGAAAGGTGTTGGTTGTCTCTTCTGCCAAGTAACTGGTGATAGGATGAGAGGAAATGGCCTTGAATTGCACTGAGGGAGGTTTAGATTGGATAATAATAAGAATTTCTTTACTGAAAGAGTGGTGAAGCATTGGAACCGGCTACCCAGGCAAGCAGCGTAGTCAATATCCCTGGAGGCATTCAAAAACCATGTAGACACGGCAGTTTGGGACATGGTTTAGTAGGCATAGTGGTGTTGGGCTGATGGTTGGACTTTGATGATCTTAGAGGTCTTTTCCAATCTTAATGATTCTACAAGAAGCATGGAATTAAGCTGTTGAGGATTAGAAATGGTACAGGGCCCTATAAGGTGGGCAAGGAATAGGGTGTTGAGGGGGATTGCAAACACAGCTCCAGTCTAGCGGCAAAAGTCTTCAGCCAGAGATGACCAGAGTGAGAAGAGCAATTCCATGTAGGACCTACTAGCCCAATGCTGCACATAAATAAAGACTCTACCTGGTCCTGGCCTGGGATGGGTGTTTCAGTTTTGGACTTACTGCTCTCAGAGAACTTGGCTTTACTTTGGAAACTTCGATACGCTCAAAGCTGGGACAAGTTTGTCCCAAGGAAGTGGGAATTTTGAATACAGAATTTTGTAACCTCCATCCAATTCACCTTTGTATTACATTTTCTCTCAAATTTCCAATATTGATTATATTTGCCCTTTTCTTTAGCATGGTGCCCGGTATCATTCAACTAGAGCAGTGAACCATGGTTTTTCTCTTTGATGGGTGTTAAACACAAAAATAAGTGTTGTACGTTTAGTGACCTTTGGTGATGTATGTCTTATCCTGAGCCATATCTTTATTACCTCTTGTCCAAATTATCATCACTCTCATTTTAATAGCCCTCTGGCAGCTGGTAGCGTGAGTGTTGGTTGGCTGCCATATTGATCACAAGGAAGAAAATTTGCATTCGCGTATTCATTATTTGCTGCCTGCTTTCTTCGCATTTCCACTTTGTGTGTGCTCAGCACTTCTAAATACCAAGGCTCTCTTCATTCTTTCATTCAGTTATGTGTTCTTGCAGATCTTGAAGTGTAACTTGAGGTACTGAGCACTTGCCATGCTGGATACAGTCTTTGTAGAACCTTGGTCCATTTGAAATGACTGATTTTTGCTCAAATGAATGAAACCATCAGCTTGGCAATGGAAGAACCACGGATTCTATTCTCACTTTAGCCCTTCTAGACTCAGTAGGCAGTATTAACAGGGCTTGTTTCATTTATGTTACGCATTAGAAACCTTTCTTTTCCTTCTTGTTATTTAGAAAATAGAATCATGAACACTGAATGAAGTGTGTTGGAAAAAAAAATGCTCCATAAAAATTTCCGCTATTTCTGAGATTTTGACTCATTTGTTTTTCATTTGTTCAGATTTAATTCTGTTTCTAAAAAGCTTGGTCTTTAAACAAAGAAAAAAGAAGTGAGGAGGGAGAAGTGTACATTGACATACTAAGCGAAAAACCTCAAGAAAAATTACAGTAAATTAAAATTTATTTCCCAAGGGATAGAACGTATTTCAGTGGGATGAAGGAAGAAACTAATAGACTTTCTATGAACAGCCATTTTTATTTAAAGAATAAGCTTCCAGGCGAATATAATTCTGCAGCCTCCTGAGGATTGCCCTTTTTTTCCTTGTTAGGAATAATACCAATTAAAAAGCAAACAATTAAAATCACTGAAACTTTGTCAGTGTATTTTTTCCATGGAGCTGTGCTTTCTCTCCTGCTGTTTCTTGCTTAACATGCTTTGTACTGCTGGTACAGCATGCAGTGCATCTGTGCTTCCAGCCTGCAGACAGTAATTAGTTAACACTGCCAAATGTAAATGAATTGCTCCTGCTAATCTAAAGTACCTCCTCACCAACCAAATCTTTTGGGGGTATTTTGTAATTTTGAAAGGGTGCGCTTTGACGTTTTGGTTTCTTCACACCTGTTGCTTTCTCCCCGTGTATCTCTTGGTGGGCGTGAGGGGTTTTTTTCTTTTTATTTAATGCCAGATAATACCGAAGATCTCACACAGCGCCCTCAGATTGATAGTACAACTGAGAAGACAGTGGTGTGCACACGGGGAAGTGAGCAGACAAGTGAAGAACTTAAAACAGTTTTTCTGCCAAAGATGATGTAGAATGAAATGATACACCAGGAAAAGGCAGGGTTTGTGGCGGGGAAGTAGTCATGGACTGAGTAGAAATTGTTTTTTCAGCTATTGCAATTTCTTCCTCTTCTACTACCTCACACTCGTGCATAAGGGCTGCCTGTTCTTGGCTCTGTTCAGCCTCGATAGGCTGACATCTTGTCTCTTTTAGCTTCTTGTCCTGCTCCACTGCTTGCAATTACTTTTGTGCCTCAATTTTTTTGAGTCGATAACAACGTTGTAGATATTAGATGAGTGGTCCTTAATCTACCCTAAGCTCTGTGTCTGTTGTATTTCTTGGACCTGATAAAGGGTCCTTTATTTGAAAATGCGTCCTCCTTTTAAACACTATAGTTTTTTTTCATAAGGGAAGCTATTTCTTCCTTTGAACCTGGTCTCTTTTGCTACCATTCTTATCAGGCATCAACTCCCTTGTAATGGCATGGATGTTAGAAACCATCCTACTTTCTAAAAGACTTTGAACCCACAAAATCTGTTAAACCGCACTTTGTTAAAAAACAAAAAACACACCAAAATAAACGAACAACAAAACCTCACAAACAACTAAAATCTTGCTTGTTTCACTGAGGAGCAATAGACACTTAAATTCTTTATTTTCCAGTGGAACACGCTAAGAAACAGCAAAGTTCTGGAGATGGCCCTGCCAGTTAATGGCTGGCAATCACTAGTGGGATTTCATATATTTTTTTGTATAAAATCAGATCCATTTTGAAAGCCTGACTAAATAATGACCTCATGGTTTACTTCACAATTCTGTTATTTATCTGCTTCGTTATATATTCCTTTAAATGTACTTAGGTATATTTTTCTAACTTTAAGAAATGTGTCTGAGCGTACTATAATGGAGTTTCATTTAGGGTACAGGTGATTATAGGAATTTTATCTCAGTATTTAATTCTTATGTATATAGTTCCTTCTGGTTTTAAAGGTAAAGCTACTTGGTCTGATTTATGATGGCAGAGTGGAGTTGTGGTAAAAAAAAGAGACGAGACTTTTTTGTTCATTGTAATCAGATGGTTCTCAAGTCCTTGAAATTTCCAGTTGCATTAAACATTGAGGGTGCCATCATTTTTCACAGATCTCCTTGAAAATCCATTTCTTGTGCAAAAGAGAGATGATTTCACAATGTTGCTTGTTTAGAAAATTGAATGAAAATACTCCATAACTAATCTTGACGGTTCTAACTTGGAGAAAAGCCAGCACCCTAGAACAATGCATAGCTCCTGCATTTGTAATATCATCCAGAAATCAATACACAGGACTAGATTTTCCAGTTCACCACGCTTATTGTGCAAAACTGTCAGAGGCCTGGATGGGAGCATTCCTCGTGTCAAGGAGACTGTCTGATGGTCAGAAGCTGGTGAAGATAGTATA
The DNA here is from genome assembly GCA_013389865.1 of Piaya cayana. NCBI lineage: Eukaryota > Metazoa > Chordata > Aves > Cuculiformes > Coccyzidae > Piaya > Piaya cayana. The sequence continues at coordinate 13,983 of WAAB01024958.1, forward strand.
GTGCCTCACATGCCAGTTGTCTTATCCACTCACTGTGGAATGAGGGAAGGCATCAGAAGTGTGCCAGCACAAAGAAAGGCTGGAAGGGTGGATCCGTCTTCTGTGTGTGTTTTACTGTGGAGCCAACGCTAGTAGCAAAAATTTAAATGTGTCTGTTAGCTTAAACTTCTGAAGAAATTACTGAAGTTGTACACACATTCTTCTCACCAACAGGAACAGAAATATCTGTAAGTTATGACTGCTTTTCCCTAAGTGATGCAGAGATGGTGCCATTCCATGGCGTGTGTGTAGGGAAAAACCAGTCCTGTTACTTCCCTCAGCAGGGCTTCTTTGACCCACCATGGAGTGCATTGCAGGGGATCTCACACTACTTTTAGCCTCCACTGCCCTCAGCAAAACCTATTAGCTTACATGGATCCTTGCCCAGAGGTCATATACTGCTTTTGGTTCTGAGAGGGAAAACTTTAGTGCCTTCTTTAACTGAAGGCATGCCTGCTACATCAGTGGAGAAGTAGTCCCTGTATTTAGAAGACTTGTTGAAAGCTTGATTTCCTCAGCAAGCTTCATGTGGCAGTCGTTAGCATTCTTCCTGGGAAAGGCTGGGAATAAACCTTATGGATTTTTGCCACCACGATGCTTTTCAAAGCTGCCGCTTTTTGACAACCCAGCTGGAAGACAAGAGAGGTGATTACTGTGTGTGCATAGACGTTGTATCATGTGCATTTGGGTAATATTGGATTTGCAGCCTTCATGCAGCTCAAAGTGCTCTCATGGACTGTGACAAAGCTTTCAGACTGACAAACTTTGGAAAGTTTGNTCGTGCAACCCAGCATTGCAGGGGATCTCACACTAGTTTTAGCCTCCACTGCCCTCAGCAAAACCTATTAGCTAGCATGGATCCTTACCCAGAGGTCATATGCTGCTTTTGGTTCCGAGAGAGGGAAAAATCTTATGCCTTCTTTAACTGAAGGTGTGCTCGCTACATCAGTGGAGAAGCAGTCCCTGTATTGAGAAGACTTGTTGAAAGCTTGATTTCCTCAGCAAGCTTCATGTGGCAGTTGGTTTGCAGTCTTCATGCAGCTCAAGTGTCTCGTAGACTGTGACAAAGCTTTCAGACTGACAAACTTTGGAAAGTTTGAAACATCCCTGTAGTGCTGGCCTAAAGGTATTGGGAAATGTTCTGTTGAAGCTGGAGCTTTAATGGAAGAGATGGTATTTTATAGAAAGACAAAGAGTTTGGGGAAAACATTCTTGCAGAATCTAGCCCTGCTTTTTTCGTTTGCTTGTCTAGACAGCCAGAGTACTTTGCTTTGGACTGCACAGTTTTGATGGATTTTAATCCCCAAGCTATTTTTGATTCCTGGTCACATTTATGACATATACAGTCTTAGCTTTTTCTTTTTCTCCTTCAAGATGCATGCATCCATGGACTTCAATGGGTGTAAGAAAGATAAATAGCTAAGGGAAAAGGAAATAAGTCTGAATGTTCTTAGAGCAGGAGCAAGGAGACCATATAAAGGCAAGACTGTGTGACAGAGATAAAAACTAAATGAAAATTAAGGCTCAAGAAGAGGCCTGGCTGGTAGGGGGAAAAGGAAGTCCAAATATTTTCAGATAATAACCAAAAGATGAAATGTAAAAAATGGTCCATTAAATCCTATTTCCCCCTTACTTTGATATTTTAATTTCCCGTTTCACTTCCTTTAATAATTTCCTTCTACTGTTCCAATGACACTCTCACTTCAGTGAAAACCTGCGGTTAGAAATCATTTTCCCAAAGGCCCATCCCTTAGCCCAGTGATGTTCAGTGTCTACCCATTCAGAGTTCTACATATACCAGCACAAAGGTTCACTTCACTTCATGAGTTTGCGGCTGGAAGTTCAGACGTGGACAGTTGAAAACAGTGAGAGGAGCACTTTCTTCAGAAATATAGAGACAAAACTGCGATGTACAAAATGCATGCATGCTGGCTGTGGTTTGAGTTAAATTAGAGTTGGTTTTGTGAGACTAACTCAATTTCACCTAAGTAGTTTCATTTTCTGAAGTATTTGTGGTGACATATAGTCATCGAGTGGTGAGGTGGGGATGCAAGGTCATATGTTCATATATGTGTTATTGTCTTTTAATTATTTTCATCATTAT
>WAAB01024959.1:0-40984 GCA_013389865.1 Piaya cayana
GAACCACACAAAAGCTGCCTTCAGTGTGGGATGTTGCTGAAAGCATTTGATGGGCTTGAGAAGAGTTAAGGAGAATACAGCTTCTGCATTTTCATCTCTGGGCTTGCTGGCACAGGCAGTGCTAGAGGGGTGACTGTGGGTCCAGTGGAGAATAACATTCTTCCCAGTGAGTGGAGACTGGACAATGCGTGGGGAGGCGATGGTCAAGGCTAAGCACCTTCCAGATGCCTGTGGTCTGATGGAAGAGGGTGGTTTTGGAGAGGGCTCCAAGAAATCTGTCCCTGGGGACTTCTCCTTGTTCCACAGAGCTGCAGGGATGGAGATATCCTGCCCCAGATCCACAGCATCCACCACCTTGAGAAGCGGCGCGTGCCCTGAAGCGAGAGGATGACTGATTAAAACATGAGGATTTTAAGAAGACAGTCTCCACGCAAAATCATAGAACCATAGAATCACCAGGTTGGAAGAGACCCACCGGATCATCGAGTCCAACCATTCCCATCAAGCACTAAACCATGTCCCTCAGCACCTCATCCACCCGGCCCTTAAACCCCTCCAGGAAAGGTGACTCAACTTCCTCCCTGGGCAGCCTCTGCCAGTGCCCAGTGACCCTTTCTGTGAAAAATAAGGCCACTGGAGCAACCCAAGCTGTTCCTCAGTCCCAGCAATGCCCTACACTCTCCAAGCTGGTTGTGGGTCACAGCCAACCAGCAGGTAGAGCCAGCACTGTCCTCTTCCCCCTGCAGAGGCATTTTCCCACCCCTGAATCACTGCCCTCTATTTGCCTGCAGAGCTGGGAATCTCAAGAGCCCTTAATGAATTAAATATCTGAAAGGATGATGCTGACAATCAGTGGCTGAAGTTCTCCTCCCTCCTTTCCCTCTCCCTTGTTTTCCACTCCCAGCTTTTACTGCTAATACAGTCCCTGATGGATTCCAAACTTCAAGCGCAGGAGGCGTTACACGGGCCACACTTCCACGGCTGTTTATTATTCACAACAAAACAAGACCCAGACAGCAAATTGCTTTGTTGATCCTGTGAAGGGAATCGATCCTTGCGAGCTTAGCGCATCTGACATGTTTATTGCTGGCTGGGCGCAAGGACAGATGCTCACGGCCGGGCTGGGAGAGGTGGCCCAGCCTCGTGCATCCCTTGTGCTCCCAGGCTCCAGCGAGGAGGAAGAATGAAGACTGGGATTAATTGATGAGTTTCTGAGGCCAGCAAGCACAGTTCTGGTTGCCTGATCTCCTACGTGGGTATTAACTTTGGTATCCTGCCTGCAGACACCATGGGGGTGACTGTGAATTTAAAGGGGTCCGAGTGAGCAGGAGAGGAGCCTGGAGGGGATCCTGAGGAATGAGGTTTTCTCACATCAAGAAGATCGCAGGACCTCCGATAAGGATTTAGGTGTTAAAACCTAAGTTTAGGCTTTAAAGTTGAAGTGTTAAAGCCTTAGTCATTCTTCGTTCTTCCTTAGTCTTTACATCTTGGAGAAGAGGAGGCTGAGGGGAGACCTCATTGCTCTCTGCAACTCCCTGAAAGGAGGTTGTGGAGAGGAGGGAGCTGGGCTCTTCTCCCAAGGGACAGGGGACAGGACGAGAGGGAATGGCCTCAAGCTCCACTAGGGGAGGTTTGGGCTGAACATTAGGGAAAAAAAAATCAGGGAAAGTGTCATTGTGCAGTGGGAGAGGCTGCCCCGAGAGGGGGTTGAGTCACCTTCCCTAGAGGTGTTCAAGGGACGGGTGGACAAGGCACTGAGGGACATGGGTTAGTGATTGATGGGAATGGTTGGACTCAATGATCCGGTGGGTCTTTTCCAACCTGGTGATTCTATGATCTTGGGCTTTATGATGCTAAAGAGCTGCCCACCCAGGTTGTGTCCCTGCTTGCATCCTCCAAAATCCGAGTCTTCTGCTCACCCAACCCAGGACTGTGTGAGATTGAATGAGATGAAAACCCTTCCTTTCAGAGAAACCAAACCGGCAACAGAACTGGAGCAGGGGGGGCAGCAGGTTGATTTTTATTCATGATTGCTGGCTCTGCAAAACACAGTTCAAAGCTCACTCTGAGCTAAAGAAAACGAGATAAGAAGCAAAAGCAAAACCGAATCTAGGCTGGAGAGAAAGTGATTACTTGTTAATGGACCAGACCGAGATGAGGCTCTCCCAACCCTCCAATTCAGGCTGTAAAACCCACCCGCTGGGAGCTTCTGCCACAAACTTGTAAGAAAACCGCGTTCTTCAGAGAGAATAACAGATCATAAAGCTGCAGGACACACACAGATCATTAACGAAGTGGCGACTGCTGAGCCTCCACAGAAAACAGGCAACAAACCCCTGGCGGTGTGGGAGCAGCGGTGCCTGCCCGAGCAGGTCCAGGCTTCCCGACATGAGTGTCCCTGGAGGAGACGCTACCCAGACACGGAGGTGGGGGACGTGTGTATTAAAGCAACATGGATAATTGGCAAAAGCTGCAAAGCGTAAGCAAATATCACAGGAAAACGTCTACTCATGGATTCCAGTACCCACCTTCCACCTAGGTGTATAAATCCCACCGACCGCTAACAGGAGGTGCTGTACGGGTCGGGGCAGCTTTGGGTCAAGCCAGTAAATCAAATAATTTTCCAGCCTGCGCACGTCTCAAAAGCAACTACAAGCATCCGACTTCTCCTTTTGCTGATACAGACCCAGTACTTTGCCACTCCAGCATCTTTCCCACGACAATTCCATCGATTAGCAAGCTAGAGAGGACAACAGTCATAAATTCATTTGATTTTGTTTATAGTATTTGTCTGTTGGACTTCCCTGAATCGATTCCCATGTAATCCATAATATTTCTTGCAGGAATAAAAAAAATTAAAAAATCTATGCATCTCAGAAAACTTTGTTGAAGCCCTGTTGCATCACATTGAAGACCTTGGTGCCCAGGGTTGCAGCCAGACACCCACCAGCATCGCTACGACTGTGGAATGAGGAGAACCAAGGGCTCCCACTTGTCTTTGGTGGTGTGGACTGGGATTAGCTGGGTACAGGCAGGAATTCAACCCACCTGCTGGTGAGAAGGCAGTAGAGCCAAAACTAAACCAGTAGATGGGGAGCTGTAGCCTTAGAGGCAGAAAGGATCAGGGTTTAGGGTTGTTGGTTTGGTTCAGCATTGCTTTTGTTGCTCCAAGAGAACCATAGAATCAAGGACGCGTTTGAGCTGGAAGGGACCTTAAAGCCAAACCAGTTCCAACTCTCTGTCATGGGCAGGGACATCTCCCACTGGATCAGGGGCTCCAAGCCCCATCCAACCTGGCCTTGAACGCCTCCAGGGATGGGGCAGCCCCCACTCATCCTCTCCCTGCCCTCCCTGATCCAGAGCCCCTCCCCAGCTTTCCTGGAGCCCCTTTCACCACTGGAAGGTGCTCTGAGGTCTCCCTGGAGCCTTCTCTTCTCCAGGCTGAGCATCCCCAACTCTTTCAGTCTGTCCTCATATGGAATGTGCTCCAACCCTCAGATCATCTTTGCCCCCCTGCTCTGTGATAAAGCAGAAATTATTGCGGTTTTCACTACTTTTGGGGTGTACAGCATGAGATCACTGGAGCAGGAGGTGCCTCCTAGACTGGGCTCCTTCAACTGCAGAGTTTGGTTCTTTGTCATGATCTCTGCTTTCTCTGTATAAGAAGTAACAGCCCAGGAGCTCCCACGGGGACTCTGCTTGCAACCCTCCCTTCAGCACTTGTGGGACTTGACCCCCGACAGCGAAGCTTTCCCTTCCCCAAGGAGTTCAGCCAATTAACGGTGCGCCCATCGTGCTGCTGTAATTGCACTCGCTATTGCTCTAAACAGTAACAAAAAAAAANCAATTTAGCAGCAGGAGGAAAGGATTTTATTTCTTGTTCAGGCAAAGAAAAAAAAATGAGAGAAGGGAAGGAAGGGAGTCACGGCTCCGGCTGCTGGCACAGAGCCCTCTCTGGACTTCAGTGGCAGAGCTGGATGGGTTGGAAGCTGTGGGGATGATGCTGCACCCTCAGCTGACAGCTCTGCTATCAGGGACTGGGAGAAGCATCCTCATCCTCTGAGGAACTCCCAGCAGGAACAGGGAGGTCATCCTTGCTCTGCGCTCACACTGGTGAGGTCACATCTCAAATATTGGGTTCAAATTTGGGGCCCCTCGCTCCAAGAAGGACCTTGAGGGGCTGGAGTGTCTGGGAGAAGGGAACGGACATGGTGAAGGGGCTGGAGAACAGGAGTTATGGGAGCAGCTGAGGGACCTGGGGCTGTTTATTCTGGAGAAGAGGAGGCTGAGGGGAGAGACCTCATCGCTCTCTGGAGCTCCTGGACAGAAGGTTGTGGGTGTGAGGTGGGTGCTGGGTTGTTCTCCCACGTAACAAGGGATGGAACGAGAGCAAATGGCTTCACGTTGGCCCAGGGGAGGTTTAAATTGGATATTACGAACAATTTCTTCACTGAAAGGGTTCTTAGGCACTGGCAGAGGCTGCCCAGGGAGGTGGTGGAGTCCTCACCTCTAGAGGCATTTAAAGGATGGGTGGATCAGGTGCTCAGGGATGGCTCAGTACTGGACAGGTAGAGTTGGACTCAATGATCTTAAAGGTCTTTCCCAACCAAACAATTCTATGATTATTTTGGGATGAGGGAACGCTGGTGGGTACCGTGTCCTCCTCCCCTTCCAGGGCTGGGAGTCCTTGCCTGCTCTGGCATCATGCTGAGAGCTCACAGAGAGATATGCAAGCAGGTAAAATGCTTCATGGGTGGCACTGGTACGGGATTGTCTTCCTGACATGTGCAGATCAATGGCAAACAGCCTCCCCTTGCCAGCAGGTGGCAAAGGGAGCCTGGGAACAACCCAGCCAAGGAAGATTAGGGGTGGTTTTGCTCATGAATGGAAAGAGGTGGAAGAGTCTCCCAGGAGAAGGAAAATCCCAGTGCTGCGTATCCGCCTGTCAGCAGCNTTTGTTGCTCCAAGAGAACCATAGAATCAAGGACGCGTTTGAGCTGGAAGGGACCTTAAAGCCAAACCAGTTCCAACTCTCTGTCATGGGCAGGGACATCTCCCACTGGATCAGGGGCTCCAAGCCCCATCCAACCTGGCCTTGAACGCCTCCAGGGATGGGGCAGCCCCCACTCATCCTCTCCCTGCCCTCCCTGATCCAGAGCCCCTCCCCAGCTTTCCTGGAGCCCCTTTCACCACTGGAAGGTGCTCTGAGGTCTCCCTGGAGCCTTCTCTTCTCCAGGCTGAGCATCCCCAACTCTTTCAGTCTGTCCTCATATGGAATGTGCTCCAACCCTCAGATCATCTTTGCCCCCCTGCTCTGTGATAAAGCAGAAATTATTGCGGTTTTCACTACTTTTGGGGTGTACAGCATGAGATCACTGGAGCAGGAGGTGCCTCCTAGACTGGGCTCCTTCAACTGCAGAGTTTGGTTCTTTGTCATGATCTCTGCTTTCTCTGTATAAGAAGTAACAGCCCAGGAGCTCCCGTGGGGACTCTGCTTGCAACCCTCCCTTCAGCACTTGTGGGACTTGACCCCCGACAGCGAAGCTTTCCCTTCCCCAAGGAGTTCAGCCAATTAACGGTGCGCCCATCGTGCTGCTGTAATTGCACTCGCTATTGCTCTAAACAGTAACAAAAAAAAATAAAAAATGGTTGCTGGGACTAGAGACTTGAAAATCCATTAAAGGATTTATTTTTTATTTTACCCAGTGCCTTGGGGGTTTGAAAGCTCATCTGCGTGTTACTGCTCCAAATGGAAAACCAGAATAAATGCATATTTGAAGGAATAAAAGCCTTTTCGTACTAAATCTGAGTACAAATTAACAATTACTAGTGCTGTCTAATGCCTTTCTGCCTCAACATTTTCATTTAACAGCCGTTCTTTTATCTTCAANGACTTGAAAATCCATTAAAGGATTTATTTTTTATTTTACCCAATGCCTTGGGGGTTTGAAAGCTCATCTGCGTGTTACTGCTCCAAATGGAAAACCAGAATAAATGCATATTTGAAGGAATAAAAGCCTTTTCGTACTAAATCTGAGTACAAATTAACAATTACTAGTGCTGTCTAATGCCTTTCTGCCTCAACATTTTCATTTAACAGCCGTTCTTTTATCTTCAATGCTCCAGTTATTTTTTTTCCTCCAAGATACTTATTGTTAGGTTGGGGAGGGGAGTGTTTTGTTTGGGTTTTTTTTTTTNCTGGGAGAAGGGAACGGACATGGTGAAGGGGCTGGAGAACAGGAGTTATGGGAGCAGCTGGGGGACCTGGGGTTGTTTATTCTGGAGAAGAGGAGGCTGAGGGGAGAGACCTCATCGCTCTCTGGAGCTCCTGGACAGAAGGTTGTGGGTGTGAGGTGGGTGCTGGGTTGTTCTCCCACGTAACAAGGGATGGAACGAGAGCAAATGGCTTCACGTTGGCCCAGGGGAGGTTTAAATTGGATATTACGAACAATTTCTTCACTGAAAGGGTTCTTAGGCACTGGCAGAGGCTGCCCAGGGAGGTGGTGGAGTCCTCACCTCTAGAGGCATTTAAAGGATTAGTGGATCAGGTGCTCAGGGATGGCTCAGTACTGGACAGGTAGAGTTGGACTCAATGATCTTAAAGGTCTTTCCCAACCAAACAATTCTATGATTATTTTGGGATGAGGGAACGCTGGTGGGTACCGTGTCCTCCTCCCCTTCCAGGGTTGGGAGTCCTTGCCTGCTCTGGCATGCTGAGAGCTCACAGAGAGATATGCAAGCAGGTAAAATGCTTCATGGGTGGCACTGGTGCGGGATTGTCTTCCTGACATGTGCAGATCAATGGCAAACAGCCTCCCCTTGCCAGCAGGTGGCAAAGGGAGCCTGGGAACAACCCAGCCAAGGAAGATTAGGGGTGGTTTTGCTCATGAATGGAAACTGGTGGAAGAGTCTCCCAGGAGAAGGAAAATCCCAGTGCTGCGTATCCGCCTGTCAGCAGCGTCACAGCACTAACACACTGGGGGAAAAAGATGATGCTCAAAGTCTCTTCTCTCTCTGCTACAGCCTGATCCAGTGGGAGGTGTCCTTGCCCAAGGCAGAGGGGGTGGAATTATACGATTTTTAAGGTCCTTTCCACCTCAAACCACTCTTGCGCTTCTCGAGGGCTGCAGATCTCGAAGCGCTGATGGAAAACAAGCAGCGGAATTAGCAGCGGAGTGAACCGAGGGCACGAAAACAGGAGGTTACCCCCAAGCCCTGCTCGAGTGCTGCGCGTGTTTCCTCTTCACACACCATTAAGTTTATGGGGAAGCACACGACGCAGCTGGGCTCCAAATAGCTGCTGTTGATTAGCGCTCTGCAAACAAGCAGGGCTGATGGTTCAGAGCACAGCGGCTTCTAGCAGAGAATAAAGGATGTTCTACGGCAAATCTCTCAAAATACAGTTTCCAGCTATTGCCCCTGACAAGACCACACATCTCTGCAGGTCACAGGAGGGTTTGGGATGCTGCGATACTGAGAGGACCATGTTTCAATCTCATCCTGCACTGGGGCGCTGCAAGGAGCTGGCTGCCATCACCAGTGTCATCCCCGAGTGGAAGGACAGGAAAAAAAGAGGGATCCTGGAGAAAACTCAAGTTGCAAATACTTTCCCTTGCTTCAAACTTTTGGAGAAGGGCATGAAAAGTATCTTTAAAAAAAGAAACCTATTTGCATGTTTCGCATAACTTAGCGGGAGAGGCTTGTGTGGTTTTGCTCTCCCCCAAGAGCTGCATCGAGCTCTGCTTTGATCCAGTTCCTCACATCATCGACAAAGCACAGCATCAAGAAAGCACCACCAGAGGTGTCTCGTTTGGAGGAGCAAGGAGAACCACGGGCTCTTACTTTTCCTGGAGACCACCCTGAGATCTTTCATACGGAGGAGTTTCGTAGAATCATAGAACAAACAGGTTGGAAGAGACCCACTGGATCATGGAGTCCAACCATTCCTATCAAGCACTAAACCATGTCCCTCAGCCCCTCGTCCACCCGTCCCTTAAACCCCTCCAGGGAAGGTGAATCAACCACCTCCCTGGACAACCTGTTCCAGTGCCCAGTGACCCTTTCTGTGTTTCTGCCACAACAGCTGCAGCCAGAGCAAAATCCAGCTCCAGGGGCTCAGTGAGGGGGTTTGAGGGCATTTCCTTGGCACTAGAGAGTTGTCCAAATGGCTGAAAGCTGGGTCCTCCCTTGAGAAGTAGAGGGACAGTATCTCAAGACGCCCAAGGGCCTCTCCTAGCTCTGCTGCTGCTTCATTAAATGACCTTGCACCCATGAATTGAGGACAGGGGGATGATCATCCCTACTGCAACACACTGAGATCTCAGCTAGAAGAAGAGCTTCAAGAGCCACTTGCTTTTGGGGTTCCATTTGGTTATTTAGCCTGTTTTAAAATGCGGTTCCTATTAGTTGTGTCTATGTCTCACCAGGGAGCACAACACGCTCTTAGAGAGGNCCAGCATAATCCCCGAGTGGAAGGAAAGGAGAAAAAAAAAAAAAAAGAGGGATCCTGGAGAAAACTCAAGTTCCAAATACTTTCACTTGCTTCAAACTTTTGGAGAAGGGCATGAAAAGTATCTTTAAAAAAAGAAACCTATTTGCATGTTTCGCATAACTTAGCGGGAGAGGCTTGTGTGGTTTTGCTCTCCCCCAAGAGCTGCATCGAGCTCTGCTTTGATCCAGTTCCTCACATCATCGACAAAGCACAGCATCAAGAAAGCACCACCAGAGGTGTCTCGTTTGGAGGAGCAAGGAGAACCACGGGCTCTTACTTTTCCTGGAGACCACCCTGAGATCTTTCATACGGAGGAGTTTCGTAGAATCATAGAACAAACAGGTTGGAAGAGACCCACTGGATCATGGAGTCCAACCATTCCTATCAAGCACTAAACCATGTCCCTCAGCCCCTCGTCCACCCGTCCCTTAAACCCCTCCAGGGAAGGTGAATCAACCACCTCCCTGGACAACCTGTTCCAGTGCCCAGTGACCCTTTCTGTGTTTCTGCCACAACAGCTGCAGCCAGAGCAAAATCCAGCTCCAGGGGCTCAGTGAGGGGGTTTGAGGGCATTTCCTTGGCACTGGAGAGTTGTCCAAATGGTTGAAAACTGGGTCCTCCCTTGAGAAGCAGAGGGACAGCATCTCAAGATGCCCAAGGGCCTCTCCTAGCTCTGCTGCTGCTTCATTAAATGAACTTGCAATCATCCTGCACCCATGAATTGGGGATGGGGATGATCATCCCTACTGCAACACACTGAGATCTCAGCTAGAAGAAGAGCTTCAAGAGCCACTTGCTTTTGGGGTTCCATTTGGTTATTTAGCCTGTTTTAAAATGCGGTTCCTATTAGTTGTGTCTATGTCTCACCAGGGAGCACAACACGCTCTTAGAGAGGCCGTATCACGCTTTGAAATTCAATTCATTGCAATCAGCAGCGGCGGCGGCTCCGAGGGCAAATGGAGAAAGCCAAGAACGTCGCTTCAGTTAATAAGATAACAATTTAACATGTGGTGGAGTTTCTTTGCCTCTTCCTCTGTTCACACAGAGTGGCAGACACTTGGAGTTGCCTCTAAGTAATTTCATAGAACAGCTGCCACGATTCCAATCCCCCCCATCCACCCTGCTCCCAACCAGCAATGCTTCTTGTCACCAGCGTAACGGCATTTAAAATATTTACAGCCCTGTCTTTCCCCTGGGGAAGGATCAGAATAAATCATGGGAGCCAACAATAAATCAAAAATTAATCTCCCGAAAGTGCGAGGCCTGTCCGATCCCTCAAATAACAAGCAGCAGAATTTATCAAGTAAATTGGTGCCGGTGTCTGCACGGCGATGCCGGGGGGTGTAATGGATGGGGTGGAAGGGCAGGCAGCTCAGCCAGCCCGTGGAGCTCAGACAGTGGGGAAAGGAGTTGGGGGATGGCTCTGAGGTCTTTAAACACCATTCCCATACATCCCATCCCACTCCAAGACCAGTTCAAGCTCTCTGCCTCAGCACCACTGGCTTTTCCATCACTGGAGCAGTGAGCAAACATGCTTGGATGGAACCACAAGGAGCCAATATCTAGAGTCTTACTTACAGAGAGCATCCCTGTACCCAGCAGCTTGGGCTGAGCACAAAGGGACATAAGGAGGGAAATTATAAGGTTCTTTACATGGCAATAGTCTTTTTTTTATCTTTCCCAGCATATAAAACCTAAATAAAACCACCCTGTTGGCATATTTTAGTAATGACTAATGCACGCTGCTAATGTTTTATCGGATATTATTCTTTTAGATCTCTGTTGCTCTGCATAAGTACACACATACGCACATTTATTGCAACATTTTCTGCTGAGGCATCTCTAGCTTAAAAGCCTTGCAGGAAGGGGTGAAAGGTAGGAAACAGTAGACAGAGTGCAGGGTTCCAGAGGCTCCTGGAAAGCCAGCAAAATCGACTACTCGGAACTCCCGACTCAGGACCAGCAGAGGAGTCTGTAGGGCAAGAGGAGGGGAGGACATTTCTGCTCCTAGAATCATAAGATGGTTTGGGTTGGAAGGAACCTTAAAGATCATCCAGTCCGACCCCCTGCCATGGGCAGGGACACCTCCCACTGGATCAGGGGCTCCAAGCCCCATCCAACCTGGTCTTGAACCCCTCCAGGGATGGGGCAGACACAACTTCTCTATACAACCTGGTCCAGGGGCTCCCCACTTCCATCATGAAGAAATCCCTCCTTATAACCAGTCTAAATCTGCTCCTCTTCAGTTCATACCCTTTGCCCCTCTTCTTCTCACTACAAGCCTTGGTGAACAGCCCCTCCCCAGCTTTCTTGTAGCCCCTTCAGGTACTGGAAGCTGCTCTAAGGTCTCCTCAGAACCTTCTCTTCTCCAGGCTGAATAACCCCAACTCTCAGCCTGTCCTCGAATAGGAGATGCTCCAGCCCTCTGATCATCTATGTAACCTCCTCTGGACCCGTTCCAACAGCTCCATCTCCTTCTTATGTTGAAGATTCCAGAACTGGACACAATATTCAAGATAAGGTCTCACAAGAGAGGAATAGAGGGGCAGAATCCCCTCCCTTGCTACAGCTTTTGATGCAGCCCAGGATGCTGTTGGCTTTCTGAGCTGCGAGCGCACACTACCAGCTCATGTAGAGCTTCTCATCCACCAGCATCCCAAGTCCTTCTCTGCAGAGCTGCTCTCACATCTTTAGAAATAGGAGATAGGGAGCAGAAAGACCGACCACCAGCTCTCCAGAGGGGTCTCTCCCGGGGATGTCAGCGTGGGCTGCAGCTCAGCAGGCAGCATCCAGCACTCTCCTCAGAGATGCTGGTGCGTGGGGCTCACCAGCAAAGAGGAGCGGGTCTCTCTAGATTTCTGCTTTGGGTGGAAACAACTCACTCTGCAGTTAGTCGAGCTCCAAATAGTTCTTGGATGCTTTGATGTAGATCACATGCGAAAGCGGTGTGCTGCGGGGAGCAAAGAGTTTTGATGAAGTGATCTCTTAAAGTCTCCGGGGAACTATTTTTGTCCACGGTACGAAGCCTGAGCAGTCACAGGACCAGCTGTGAAACTCTGCAGTGTTTAAAACTGCGCACCGGGCTGCCAGCATCCTCACTCCTCCGCTCTTCTCTCAAACTCCACTCCAACCCACTGCCCTGCCAGCGCAATAATTATAGAATCATAGAATAATCAGGTGGGAAGAGACCCACCGGATCATCGAGTCCAACCATTCCTATCAAACACTAAACCATGTCCCTCAGCACCTCATCCACCCATCCCTTAAACTCCTCCAGGGAAGGTGACTCAACCCCCTCCCTGGGCAGCCTGTTCCAGTGATGATCAATCTGCAGCTTTGGCGATTACTGCTCTTTAAAAAAGCTGATATATCGGAATACCAAAATAGCTCTTTTTGCCCCCCAGTTCGCAGCTGCTGTATCTGCTTTTCCTGCAGTGGAGGGAGAAATTTCCTTTTGATCTTTTTCTTTTTCTCCCCCTCCTGCAACAAATTAAGTCTAAACTCATCTGCAATAATTGCTCCCTACAGACTTAACGTGAGCACCTCCTCTTTCTGCTACGGCTCAGGATCTCAATGTTTAGTCAATCTCCTAAAAGAGAGAGAGACACGAGGAGATTAGAGGAATTTATAGACCTGACCCCAGCTGTACACAGGCAGCGCAAATATTTAACTGCAGTTCATTTCTAGGATGCGCGCGGGAGTCCCTCGATGCACAAAGGGACAGCTCTGACACTTCTTTCCGACTTGCTTTTTTTTTTTTTTGTTAAAGCTTCTCATCACGTTTGGAGTCTCCGAACTGCAAAGAGCACGCAGGTATTTCGCGACGGTGCTAATACGTGTACGCAAACATTAGTTTTTAAGAAACATGATTTATAAGCTGTCATAGCAGTAAGGCTGGCTAACCTAGGCAGCAAATTAACTTGGGAAGTGCCAGGGTGCATTAGTTTGACTGACAAGCAAACAGCCTGAACCGGGTCAGCAAATTTGTTAGGTGCCTTAGCATTTTCCTTAATGGAATCAGAGAGATCTCTTTAACAATAAATTAATCTCTGTCAATAGCATACATAATAGGGTTTTCCTGATAGACAGCTCTGAAGGATGAGGCTCCGTCCTCTCCTGCACGTTCGCCTCCAGCACGGGGCTCTTTGCAGGGAAGCACAAGTTGATAGAAGAATCTCAGGTCCCGCTCCACCAGCTGAGTATCCCAGGGTGCTGGTGGGCTGCTCCCAACAGGACAACCTTCTACACAGGTCCCCAGGATTCAGGAGATGGGGGTCCATGGAGAAAGACCTCTCCTGAGGTCTGGGAATAGCACTGAGCACCACACAGTGGGAGCAAGGCAATTCTTTAGTTGCATTATTGCATTTTCATAGAATCATCAGGTTGGAAAAGACTCACTAGATCATTGAATCCAACCATTCCCATCAATCACTAACTCATGTCCCTCAGCACCTCCTCCACCTGTCCCTTAAACCCCTCCAGGGAAGGGGACTCAACCCCCTCCCTGGGCAGCCTCTGACACTGCCCAATCACCCTTTCCGTGAAAATTTGTTTCCTGATGTCCAGTCTGACCCTCCCCTGGTGTAGCTTGAGGCCATTCCTTCTCATCCTGTCCCCTGTCCCTTGGGAGAAGAGCCCAGCTCCCTCCTCTCCACAACCGCCTCTCAGGTAGTTGGAGAGAGCAATGAGGTCTCCCCTCAGCCTCCTCTTCTCCAGGCTAAACACCCCCAGCTCTCTCAGCCATTCCTAAGGAGGAACATAAACATTGCATTAAAGTTTTCTTTACATTCCATTTTCTCTAAACTTTGCTGGAATAACCCAGACCCGTTGCTCCTCTAAAGCCACCAGCTCAGTTTGGTGCCAGCCCCCTGCTCTCCCCAGAGCTCTACATCCACCTGCCAGCAGCACAGATGCTGCAGGGGGTGAAGCATCATCCACCCCGTCCCTCTGTTGCAATGACCAGTTTGCAGGCAGCTTGGAGAAGGGTTTTAGAAGGGAAGCAGCATGAGGAGAGGGAGAAGTCACTTGGTCTGTTCAGCCTGGAGAAGAAGAGACAGAGGGGAGAGCATCGCACTCCGCAGCTTCATTACAAGGGGAGGAGAAGGAGCAGGCACTGAGCTCTTCCCAACAGGAGCTGAGGAAATGGCAGGAAGATGCTAGAGGAGGGTTAGGTTGGATATTGGGAATGGATTCTTCTCCCAGAGGGTGGTGGAGCCCTGGAACAGCTCCCAGAGAAGCAGTCACAGTGCTGAGCCTGACAATATTCCAGAAGTGTTTGGCCAACACTCTCAACCCCACAACGTGAATATTGGGGTGTCCTGTGCAGGGACAGGAGCTGGACTCAACAGTCCTTGTGGGTCTCTTCCAACTCAGGACATTCCATGAACCTCACAGTTTAACCCAGTGCATTTGGCACGTTCCCTGTTACCGTGTAAACTGCTGCATAAGGAGCCAGGCTTCACAACTCCTGTTTTCTTCCTTGGTGCTAAACATCAAGACAGCAAAGTTTTATTTATAAAGTTATTCTGAGGTTTTAACAGGATTTCACAAAATTTGCCAACTGTATACACACGTGGGTGTGTATTGACTTGAGTGTTTTTCTTGTCATGAGTTACACAGACATGAGATTACTCCATCTGAAAGAACAGCCTCCTTCCATCTCTTCACACCCAGTTCTCCATCGACTCATGTCTCGATCCAGCTATCAATCATATTTCTCCAGAACATCCATCTACCGTGTAATTATCTACCTATGATATTTTATGGCTTAGTTATCCATCCGTATTCCTATTTATCCTTCTCCACGTAAACACAAACACCCATCCACTTACACTAATTGCTCTTTCACATCTTCCCTACTCCCCTTCGCCTGGTTTGCCCGGGGGCCATTTCACTCTGCTGTGGTTACACTCCGAGTTGCAGGTAGACCTGGAGCTAAAACAGAGTGTAAACCCATCTCCAAGTCTCTCCCAGCAGCAGGGAACCGTTTCATAGAACCACAGAATCACCAGGTTGGAAAAGTCAAGGCTGCTCCATCCCTGGAGGGGTTCAAGGACAGGTTGGATGGGGCTTGGAGCCCCTGATCCAGTGGGAGGTGTCCCTGCCCATAGCAGAGGTGGAACTTTGAGCAGAGATGGGCTTTGAGGTCCCTTCCAATCCAATCTGTTCCATGATTCTATGATACCCTGTGTCCAGCTGCACTGCAGAGCAGCTCTAACAAGGACACAGGTGCACACACCCTTCACACAGACAAATCTAACCACCTTTCACCCATCCTTCATTGGAAATCGCTCCAGGTCCTTACCCAGTGGTGCATGTCCCCTGCCAGCCGGGCTATTTATGGTATTTGCTTTCGATTTATAGATGTTGGGTTTTATTCTCACCACATGCTTGTTTTATGTGGCTTTTCCCTCGCTCCTGTTTGTCTCATTTTTACAGATGGACATGCCAGATGGGGGGGGTGGGGAAGACTGAATTTTAGACCTAGTTGCAGCAGGAACATCCTGATATGCCAAGAATCTGGGTCTCCAGCAGCTCTGCCCAGCACCTTTGCCTTGCTTGCTCCTTAGAACAGCACCAGGTTGTTCACAATTATACAAAGAGGCTCTTTACTTACCTCAAACACTACCAAAAACACATTTTAAAAATTATTATGAAATTAAGAAGTTGCTAGACTGCATTTTCTTGCCAAAACCAAGGCTGCTTTCGGCTCAGATTTTGGGTTTCTTATCTCATGCAGACCTGAAGGAAAAGGGAAACTCTGGCCCCAGTAGGATGTCACTCACATTTCCTGGGATGGTGTTTTATGGTCACTTGAGGAGAGGACAAGCCAGAGGAGGGATGCCCTCAGTGGTTCTCGCTGGAGACAGAGGCAGAGAGGGGAGGACAGAGCCCTCTCCCTCAGAGCATGCTTGTCAAGGCATGAGGAGCTAAAATTGGTGCCTACCTGACATGCCGAAAGGAACCCGAGGCTGCCGCACAATTACTCTTCCAAATACAGTGATGTTTATCCTGCAGCAATTTTCCATAATTACACTGACGGTACCTGACAGCCCCGCGTCAGCCGCCTCAGGAACAGTCCCTGGCAGCTGATGTTCTCGCCTCACTCCTGCTGCCGTGCTCCTTTCTCCCCCCTTGGTGCTCCTCTCCAGCTTTCTCATTATTCAATACCTTTTGACAAGAGATCCCAGGTCAGGGAAGTTGGATCTGGATACGTCTTGGCTTCTCCAGAGACAAGGAGTTCACACAGTGGCTCTAGGGGGACCTAAGGCACCTCCAGCTGCTCTGAGAAGGTGTGAGCACCAAGCAGGAGCATCTGCAGTTTACAGCAGTGTTTGTTTTCCAGCAACCACCATAAGCTGGAAGGTGACGGGATCAGGTTTATTCTGGCTCTCAGCTCTGGGGCCAAGCTGTGTAAATCACTGCTAGCCCACTGACATCAAAGAAAAACAGTAGATTATCCCACCTGGGGTCCAGCTCCCTGCAGCACAAGGATGCTCTTGGCCACCAGGCACATTCCTCCCCACTCGGTGACTTGTTCAGTGCTCACAAACGTCACCTACAGCTTTTTCATGTCTAGTGACAAGTTTTTCTCTTGGAAGAAGGCTTGCAGCCTGAGCTGGATGCGGTACAACTCATCTCAGCTCTCTGCATCAAAAGGATGGAGAGCTGGGAAGGCATCTCCCTTTCTGCAGCCATCGCCTTCCACATGCCTCCCCATGCAGACACAAACACCTGGGCACGTCTGTTCCACTAGAACTCGGTTTTGTTTGCTGGCTCCAGTTGGATTCGGTTCTAAATTGCTTTGCTTCCTTTGAAACCTCACCAGGGACTTTCCCAGAAGGCTCGTCTGAAATTTCCCGTCACCGCTTTCAACTCAAAGAAAATTTTTCATGGAATTTGCCCGCCTTGGGAAAAAAAAAAGAAAAAGCCCGTTTTTCATTAGAACAACAAACAAAATAATAAAAGTTTGAATTTCCTGATGAAATGTTTCATTTTTCAAGTGTCAGTCAGCTGCTAGCTTTTCATTTTTTTCAGGCTGTTGATGAAAGCAGCATCTATAAAAGGAAAAACCAAGCTCTCAAACCACTCGTCACTCTGGGGATCTCACCCATGCAACCCGCCCAGGGCTCCACTTGGCTCTGCTGTCCTGACGTGATGCAGAAACTCTCTCCTGCAGCCCCGTGCATCAGCAACTGTGCTCCTGCACCCCAGCCTCCAAACCTCTGCTGTAAACCTTGCGCATGGCTTTTCCCTTCTCCTTGCATCCATTATTGATGAGCATGGCCTTGTTAGACCTCTGTGGAGCATCCTGCTGCACGGGGCAGACGCCGTGCATGCAGTACAGCTCCAGGGCTCGCTTTTCAGAGGCAAAGTCATCCTAACAATTTCCAGTGGTGCTGCCAAGTCATCTGTTCTCCTGGTTCTTAATTGGAAAGCTGGGCTCCCCTGCTTCCTCCAGGGAAGCCATCTGGAGAAGTCTGGTGAGAGACGGAGAAGAAATGCAAGGGACAGATGTGATCTTGTCTTGAACACACTTCCAGAGAGGCTGCTCTGTGCTTATTTTTGATCAGGACAGTGGGTAGCTAGACAGCAGGTTGGGGAATGTAAATAATCTCCTTCAGCAGACTTGTTAAAATTTATTTCCCTGAATTCCATAAAATAGTGGAATGGTTTGGGTTTGGGGTTTGAAGGGACCTCAAAGCCCAGCCAATTCCATCCTTGCCATGAGCAGGCACACCTCCCACTGGATCAGGGGCTACAAGCCCCATCCAACCTGGCCTTGAACCCCTCCAGGGATGGGGCAGCCACCCCTGCTCTGGGCAACCTAGACCAACATTTCTTCCTCATATCTTACCTAAATCCCTCCTCTTTCAGCTGAAAACTTTTCTCCCTCACCCTATCAGTATTCCCTCTGTGTTTGCTCACTGTACATCAACCCAGGCTCAGGCACATCCATAGGAGGGGCTGGGGCAGATCCTCATCACCACCATCTCAATTGCCCCAGTGTTAATTTGCACCAGTCAAAAAATAAGGACCCCCGAGGTGCCACTGATGATGAAGAGCTGCCCAGGTGGTTTGTGCAGGGAGGTTCATAAGCTTAACCCAGAGCCAGACATAGTCACTTCCAAGGTCAGGGTGAGAAGCAGCACTTATTGGCACATCTTGGGTGGAGAGGAAGGCTGTGCTCTTACCAGAGGTGATGGAGAGCTGCTGATTTACACCAGGGAGGGACTAACCCAGCTCCTGCTGCCAACAAATCACCCATCAGAGACAGCCACTGGCTCCATCCATGGCTTTAACTCATGCTCACCCCCAGCCAGGAGTGAGGAGCTGCAGAGCACACGGGATCTTGGGGAGACGGACCAGGCTAGGGGTAATTACTATTCATGCAGGAGAGGATACTTTATTCCCACGTCAACGGCAAAGACACTGAGCAAGTTGTACAGAATGTATGTACATAACTAACTGCCTCATTATAAATAATAACCCTGTTTATTTTATACTCATCCCCATATACAAAATGATTTCTGAGGCGGTTGGTGGATGAAGATTAAGAGCAAGTTCTTGCACTGAATAGGAAGCCAGGATCTATTTGAAACCTCGTTTCAATGTAAGCACATCCATTTGACCCAGGCATTTTGATCAAGCTGTAGAAATGCCTACATTGAATATTTTCCTGCTTTTTAAGGCAGAAACCCCCAAGCCACCCACACCGCACAGACCTCTCAGGACCTGTCTACACGCATACATCCAAAACCTTGCTGGGACAGCACGCTGACATGAGCCTTCAGCTTGTATCCGATGATATTTATAAGATATATGCATTTTATAGGTTCCCACGTGCTATGAACTCGCTTATATTGCCCAGAGCAGCCTCACAACCCCCTGCCAACCCAGCCAGGGCTCACATAACCACTGCAGGTCCCACAAGCAGCTGCAACGCTGCACACCCAGCGCCAACACCCACCCACTTTGATGTACATCACGCACACGCTCACACCTATTCATACAGGCAGCTTCTTGTGCCCACGATTTTAAATGACAACATAATGTCTAGTATTTAGCACTCCTAGCATGGGAGATTCATTTGCTGTATGCACAAACATGAACTAATTAGCAGGTTTAATTAGTGTGATGCTGCAGAGTGAAGAAAAATGAAGGAGATGCACAGAAAGGAGAGGAGACAGAGCAGAGGGGGGAGGGATAGGGAAGAAAAAAGGGAATACAAAAGACCGGGACAGTTGAGAAAGATAGCTGAGAGGTCTATATAAAAATAGAATCCAACTTGTTCTCTTTTATTTATGCACAGCATGGCCCTGCATATCAACAGCTGAAGAAAGATTCCCCACCTAGGGCTCCGATGCAGCCCTCCAGGGGAGGATCTATTGCCAGGAAAGAGTGAAAGACAAATCCTTCCTCTCCCTTCTTCTTCACAGATGAGGGGCACATCCTCAGGATGATCTCTCCACCCTCCAGGCATCACTCCTGCCAGCTAGGGGGGGGGTTTGGCCCATGCACCCCAGCTCCTGATTTGCTGGAAGACCAACCTACTCATGCAAGGAGATCTGAAGAGCCAAAAGGGGCTAAAAATATTGCGAGGAAGACTGACGTGCATGACAGCACAGGAGACAAGCGTCATCTCTTTCTGCAACTTGGGTTTGAGACCATTCTCAGGCAACACTTCAGACATTGAATCTGAGCCGTGGAGTAGGAATATGTACTCACGCACATTGATTATGCATTAAAACTCATACAGAAGTCCACAAGATGAACGTGCCAGCCCATCCATCCATCCATCCTCTGCTTACAAGCACTTCTAGACATCCAAAGTTGAGCTACTAAGTGTTCCAGGTCCTCCTCCTTGCCAATCCACTTCTTGCTGGGAAAGAAAGCAAAGCACATTGAGGAGAATAGCAGCACTCAGAAATCTTCCTTCTCTCCCCCAGGGAGAAGTCATTTACTTTTCCAACTGGCAGCACAGTTTGGGTTTTCAACCTCCCCACTACTCATCTAGAAGATGAAAGAGTTGGAGGATTTTGCTCTGCCTCCCGGCCTGTGTTGTCCTATACCACACACTGCGGATGATAAGGCATTAAGGCTCTCAACTAGAGAATTTCTCAAGGCAATATTGACTAAAAGGTTTCCTTAAATGTCCCCTGATAGGCAGCATTTGATGGGGTTTAGAGGCAGTGGCGAGCTGAAACTGAATTTAGGAGATCTGCTCTCAGGCAGCCAGCTTGCAGACACCCCTTTAATTACAAGTAACCCCAGACCTGGAGCACAATGACCTTTTGAAACAATCAGTTCATCCCTACATTTCTCCACAAGCCAGGGTAAAAGAGACTGCGGGGGTAAGAGGAGCCTGGTGTTTGGAGCCACGGAGCTGGTGGCTGCAATGTCAGGATGCTCCTGCTGTTGTTCCTTAGCGTAGCCCAGAGTTAAATGATTGCCTAAATCAAGTTTTTAGGGTAAATTGAAGTTCGTGTGATTACTCGCATCTAAACCCAGCCAGGTTTGTGCAGGAAGAGATGAAGGGATAGGTCACAGCAGCCTGAGGCAGAGACAAGGGGCTCAACTCCCTTCTCCTTTCCTCAGAGCTGCTTATGGAGAGGGGGAGCGGGGCTCAAGCTCATCTCCCACCACAGGCAGCAAACCCCAAGGCTGCAACAGCATCGTGGTGATGCTGGAGAGACAACACCAGGCACAATATCAGCAGAGACACACAGGGGTGTTAGGAAAGCAGAGCCGTGGATAGTTATCCCCTGACTATTTCACTGTTGGCACACACAGTTAGGGCTTAGAGCTGCCTATTGACAGCCCTACTCCACTAAACCCGATGCTGATGTGTGTTAAATGTTATCTATCCTGTGCAGGAAAAGCAGCCCCTCGTGTAACAATAACAACAACTTCCACACATCCCTCCCAGACCCCCTTTTTTTTCCAGTAAATCTTTAATTAAAATTCCTTCCAGTACCCAGCCCTATTGATTAGCTGAGGGGCTGCTGATGGAGCAGAGGAGCCCAGGGAGAGGCAGCTCTCACTCCTGCTGCGCTGCCTTCCCGCAGAATTGCATCTGATGGCTTTTTGTTATTGCTTGCTGCTGAGTAACTGGGCTCTGCAGCTTTAACCTCCTTCTGAATAACTCAGCCGGCAGTCCCAGGCCCTGCCACGTGGCTCAGCAAAACTTCGCAATGAGTTTTCATGGGAAGAAAATAAATGTAGGATACTTGTGCACAGAATGAGCTAGAACAGAGAGCAGAATAACGATAGCAACTTGAAAATAGAGCCTATACAGGTCCAGCCCACAGAAAAAATGCCCACAAGTGCCAGAGGCACTGGGCACAAACCCCTCCAGAGCTCACCGAGTCTCAGCTCTAAAGAACTCCATCTCCTCTAGATTATAAAACACACAGGCACAAAGTCACTCAGAGAGAAAGCAAAGCTGATCAGCAATCTGTTAAGATTCAGTGTTGGAGCCAGAAGAAAAACTAAATAAAAAATAAGAAAATATTCTGTTTAAATGTCTTCCTTAATAATGCAGCCTGGAAACAAACTATAGAACAGGTTCCCTGTACAGATGCTGGGTAAAGGTTCATTGGGCACTGGTCATTTCCCAGAAAGGGTCATTGGGCACTGGCAGAGGCTGCTCAGGGAGGGGGTGGAGTCACCTTCCCTGGGGGGGTTTAAGGGACGAATGGATGAGGTGCTGAGGGACATGGGTTAGTGATTGATGGGAATAGTTGGACTCAATCAGGTGGGTCTCCTCTAACCTGGTGATTCTGTGATTCTATGATATCCTTGCCTATTGTAGGACAGCCCAGCACAGCTACTTTATTCCAGGTGAGGCTCCATGAGCTGTTTTAGCTGGGTGCTTGTCTAATATTGTTATGTTACTTCAGGATGTCATTGACATCATCTGAAAAAAAACAGCTCTAGGTGCCTGTGCTGCTCTTCAAATCAGGAACCCAGCTCAGCATCTCAACCCAGAGGCTCCTGAGCAAGTCTAATTAGCTCCTGCATCAGGTGCTCCTGGCAGGACTGAGACCTGAGGAAGATGAACCTTCCCACGAACAGGCTGCTGCCCAAGTAGCTGGTTTATTCTCTCCCTGGTCTGGCACGTCTGGGGAGCTGAAAACACTGCTCAGCTGGAGCTGCTGCATCAGCCTTCAAGCAGCTTAGCAGGCACCCTCTGTCCTGCCCAGCTGAACCGCCTGGCCCAGTGGAGAGGCTCCTAACAAGAATGAGGTTATTAAAGACTCAATTTTCAGGCACAGGTGTTGGCATGGGAGTGGAACAATCCTTTGCAACCAAGAGCTGTGCTTGAGGAGGAGACTGTTGTGGAGGAGAGGCTGCCTGTGAGCCTGGTTTGTAGGCAGGATGCTCCATGTAGACCCCATCTAACTCAAAACCATGAACACTGAAAGCTTCACCCAGCCTCCAAAGTGCCTCACAGGCATTAATTAATTCTGAGTCTTGCGTGGGAGAGGATAGGAGCCGTGACTCCTCAGAAAGGCAGCACAGCTGCCTACAGCTCTGGGAGGGAGGGGAGCACAGGATGAGACCCAACACTCAGCACCAACCCACACCAGATACGATCCCAGCATCACGAGGGGCTCAAGTGGAAAAAAAACCCCTGTGAGCCAACTCACCCACATCCATGAAGAGTCAGAAACACCACAGCTCCTTCTTTTAAGAATTCAGGACCCAAATGATTTACATGAAAGCAGGGATAGGAAAGTGCTTATTTTTACCGTTCAAACTTCAAGCATCCAACTCCCTGGTACAAAGAAGAGCCTGCCCTGCCCTCCAGGTATTACACTGAGCAGAAGCTGATCATTAAACTCCTCTTCGCAAAACATTTGTGTTTTCCAACCCACGGTGTCACTATAATGGTTAAACCCTGCTTTGTTCGTCAAGCATCCAAGCCTCCTAGCAGACACCCAAGCACCAACGTGTGATGATTTTACTGCCTCTTCTTCCACTTACTGAAGAAAAGTGCAACAGTCCAAGGGGACATTTTCCAAAGGAAATGTGGGGCTGAAGAGGAATTCCTGATGGGTTTTACCTCCCCTCTAGCTGCCAAGAAATGTGCCCTGCCATCTGGACACATCAGGCAGCTCCTCTCCCCTTGCTATCTCATTGGAAAGACAACCAGCTGCTTAAGATGATGGGGTGAAACACAACACACCTTGTATTATTCTGGCTAAACCCCATCTCTGTCAGCAGCCTGAGCAGAGTTAGAGGCTCCTTTTCCCTCTGCTACAGCTTATCTGCTTCCCCTACTCAAGGCTCCACTGTCTCATCGGGCTTGGAGATCACCAACGCTTCAAGTCCCTGCGTGGGGATGGCAGGAGGATCAGAGAGAGGGTGTCTGGGAGCTGTGCCCTGGAGATGAGAAGGACTAAGAGGGTGAGTGTTGAGACAGAAGCAGCAGTGACTTATCCAGCTAATGGGTGGCTGCTGGCAGAGCTGAGCTCTCACATCCTCCAGCAGGGATGCTTTGCCGTGCCAGGCAGCAGTGATTTAAGACAAAGCACCTTTGTCACCAGAAGACCAGAGCGAGCGCACAAGCTGCACAGCGAGTCCCTCCACGTGGCAGCAGCCAGAGCTCCCCTTGCCTCAGGATTACAACGTCTTCCTCACTCCCATATTTACTCATTTCCCACCTTGCCTTCTGCTATCAGCCCCCCGGTATCTGATAAGTTTGCTCGGGCAGTCAGAAGCAGCTGATTAGCTCTAACAGGAGAGCACTGACACCTCACCAGAGAAATTACAAGGCACACGAGAGATAAGCAGAGACCCTGGGTACACCAAGATAATGCAGGGCTGCATTTCACCGCACTCACCCTGCCAGGGTAGCAGAGATGCGAGCACGGACACCTTCACTTGGGAACATCAGCGTGCTCACCAGAACCTGGAGATACATATTTATCCTGACAGATGAATACATAAGATTCAGTGGAGGAAGCAATGTCAGTCAGCGACGCTTTGTTCTCCACAAATTACAGGAGACAGGGAAGTCTATAAATAATAACCCTTTTCAACTCCCTAGGAGGCACCAAGGTGAGACCCTCAGCTACATCAGAGGCAATTGTGAATCCTGGAGGTGCCCTGGGTCAGACCTCCTGCACGAGGGAAGAGCAGTTGGGTTTTAAGTGCTGAGCTTGGTGGACCTGCAGGTCCCTGAAAAGCTGGGGGATCACAGGAGCATCTCCGGTGCCCAGGAGACCTGGTGCATTCAGCACTGAACACCCAGTGCTGCCTGACACCCTCTCCACAGCCAATTATGGGGAGCTCGACTGATCCACAGCTGCTGCAGCAAATTCTAACCCCATGGCCCACAAGACAAATCCGAGACTCCCAGGCTGTGGTGAGTTTAGTGGCTGTAGTTAATGTGCTTCCCTCTCTGTGTGCGAGAAAGGCTCAGACAAAGGCATCGAAATGACAAATTACGTTCCCTCCTGCAATTATGGTCAAAGCATGTAGGATGTATTTTTTTGACCTGGCAGCTCTAGCAGCTCTTTTTGAACACATAAAAATATTTCTTTGTTTATTATGCGACACGTCTGATGACACCGCACACAACAGAGCGGCTAATTGCCTGGAGTATTCCAATGGGTGCTACTTGGCCAATCATAAACCCTTGGTGGAGGAAAATTACTGATAAACACACTCTCTTGCCTCATCATACAAATAATTGGGAGTATTATGAATGCATGAGCCAGCACAATTAGGACCTGAAGGTTGTGCCATATGTCACGGCAAAGCTAATTTCTCCTAGGTTTGCAGTGAGGCTTATTACTCAATGTCACAAGCAGCCGATTCTGACTTGATATAAACCAATATAATAACTCTGTTAGAGAGTGAGGTGGCTCCGATTCATGCTAGGTGATGAGCTAGTCCATAGCGTCCACGTGGGTCTATAATTATCCGTATGGACGCAGATACAAACATCCTGCACAAACCCACTGCTGCGCCTCTTAGAGTTACAATTCAAGATAATCAAAAAAAGGGCTAATGATGTGTTATGTGTCCATCAAAAGTCCCTGGTTAGTAGGAGAGGAAAATTTTCCTGTCGCTACGGGCCTTAAGTGCACAAAATAATGTCTGTTTAGGTTTGTAGCTTGATTGAAGCTGAATTAGTGAGAGAGATTAACTTAATAAATACAACACTCCAGCACTGACAATGTCACATAGTCACAGCAGATATGAGCGTCTTGGTTTAAGGTTAGAACAGGCATTGCAAAGCGAGACTTTACTGCATGGGAAATGCCTATCAGAGCAAAAAGACCTGAATCCAGGCTTCCCCAAAGCTACTCCGGTGCCTGCAGCAGATTTTCACCGGTGCTGCAAGCCACTTGTCTCCAGGAGATGGGAAGGGAGCATACGAGCGAGGGGGTGTGGGTGGCAGGAGATGACTCAGCCTTCTCTGTGCTTCAATAGAGACATGACATGAGCAAGCAGAGGATGTTGTGCCTACCTGCGCGTTTGCAGCCTCCTCGGAGGGAATCCTGAGGAGCGCAGGATGCTAGGAACAAGCACACACACTGATTCAAGTGTGAACCTCCAGAAATCCCCAGGCTCAGACGACATGGAGTAGGTTCACTACAGGTTTGCGGTGAACTACGCACAGAGAGCAAGATGGGTACAGAGCGCTTCTCTGTATTGCGAGAGCAAAGCAGCTGGGCTGGGCTTGATCTAATCATAGAATCACTAGGTTGGAAATGATCTGTGAGATCAAGTCCAACTGCACCTGTCCACTACGAAACCATAACCCTGAGCACCTCATCCGCCCAGCTTTTAAACGCCTCCTGGGATGGGGGCTCTGCCACCTCCCAGTGCACAAAAACCCTTAATAATCTACTTAATCTGCTCAAGGATTCCATCAGAAGTCCTGTCCCTGCTGCTCACAGGGGTTTGGAAGACGCTTGGATCTGGTTTCCCCTCTCTCATCCAGCAGGAGACTCCCACCCATCAGGGCAGAAGAGCAGCCCAGGCTTGGATTATAGAAAGATTTGTACAGTAGGATATTTTATCTCTTCCTTATGAGGAACTGCTGAGAGAGCTGGGGGTGTTTAGCCTGGAAAAGAGGAGGCTGAGGGGAGACCTCATTGCTCTCTACAACTACCTGAAAGGAGGTTGTGGAGAGGAGGGAGCTGGGCTCTTCTCCCAAGGGACAGGGGACAGGACGAGAGGGAATGGCCTCAAGCTCCACCAGTGGAGGTTCAGGCTCAACATGAGGAAAAAAAATTTCATGGAAAGCATCATTGGGCAGTGTCAGAGGCTGCCCAGGGAGGGGGTTGATTCACCTTCCCTGGAGGGGTTTAAGGGCCAGGTGGGCGAGGTGCTGAGGGACATGGGTTAGTGTTTGATGGGAATGGTTGGACTCAATCTGATGGGTCTTTTCCAACCTGGTGATTCCGCGAAGGCCAAGGACACCAGGGCAGCCCTCCTTGCTCAGCAACCGCCCTGGGCAGGAGCAGGAGGACCTCAGAAGTCATTCTGTCCTTCACTCCAGGTTCTGCAAGAGCCCCGAGGGCTGCAGAAATCTGTGCCAGGGACTCATCTCCCTGTATCCTGACAGAGACAGGACCTGGCTCACAGCTTCTGGAGCAGGACACGTGCCAAATTCCATCTGAGACACAAAATGGAGCCTGAACCGCTCCTGAGGATCAATCTTCCTCGCAGGAGGGAGCTTATTAAAATAGTAACAGCCCACCTACTCTGCCGGCAGCCTTTCCACACGACATCCTCACGATGGGCATCATTCCCCAACCCCTCTCGAGCCCAGGGGAGCGTTTCGGCTTACCCCAAGGCTGACTGCGTGGAGGTGAGGAACAGATGGGTGCCTGTTCCAGCTGATTTATCGCATTGCTTTGTGTCTCGAGATTCTTGACGGCTCGCAGGCTACGCCATAGAAACGGGGCTCTTTTCCTGCCTCTTTCTAAAGCCATGTGAACCACCAACAGGACCGGAGAGCTGATTTTATTCAGAACGGGAGAGCAGAGCTAACAAGCCCCAGCAAAGCAAGCATTAGGAAGGCACTATAAATATCAGTGTCCCTCTCAGAAGCGGCGAGGGGGGCTCAGCTTTCAGTTACATGCCTCGCAGCAAACCTAAGGCTTGAACCGACTCAGAAATCCCCTCTGATCTGTTATGGGCTCGCATTATCCTCGGCGCTAGCTCTTTTAATTTGACATTTTCCTCCAGCTTTCCCAGCCTGATTCAAACTGCAGCCACCGAAAGAGAGAATTTACATTTCCAATTCATAGGCAATACAGTCCATTAGGTTTAACAAGTGAATGAACTTCACATGTAACCTACAGCATCAGCGCTGTGGCTATTCATTTTAACTGATTACCTCGTTGGCTACATCGAGGAGCCCCTGGCGTGGCCATGGCAACTGGTTTTTGCTTAAATGCAGCTGAACAGTGAAGTTAATTTTAGATTAGGTGAGGAGGAAGCTGGCACACCAAGGGAAGCTCGGTGCTGGATTTCTCTTCCCAGCTTCTCTAATGGAAACGGCTCTGCCTTGCCAGGTCTTTAGCTGGGTGGTGCTCTTGTAGTCATGCATCAGCCCCCTCCAAGCGCTCAAATCCCAGGCTCCAGGCACCCCTACCCCAGACCAGTCACAAATTTATTCATATTCTGCAAGACCTCCAAGCTACCAGCTCATCCACTTAGGCTCCGCTGATGGGATCCCTCTCCTCCAGCCCCCAGCCAGCCCTCTTCAGAGCTTCCCTGCTCAGCTTTGCATCCAGGCAATGGTGAAAAGCAGGCGTTGTGGTTTCTCACATCCCAGAATAGGTCTCTGACCCAGGTGAGCTGGTTTGCCCTTTCCCTTTCACCACTGCATAAATCACCCAGCCAATTTCCTCTTGATGTATTATAAAGGTGTCAAAATATCTTTAAAAACCCAAGCCCGGAGACAGTCATGTCCCAACTCAGCGCACTCCTCTATATATATAGATGTGAATATTCCTACTTTAACCAGAAAAACCCATTAATAAGCTAGAAGTGACCTTAAACATAATTAGTACTTTGGACCTAAGAGCTACACTTTGGTTGTTCTCATGAGGGTGTGAAATAGGTGGTAAATGGACTTTTCTTTGAAGCAAACCAGATTATTAATCGAGTCCTTCCTCTAGGATTGCAAGAGGAAAGGAATGAAAGGCAGTGACACAGCCCAGCTCTCCAACATCTCCTGCTCCAGCCTTGGAAAGCTTTTCAGGGGCCAAGTTACAGGGCTACATTTGCTCTTTTGGGTTTTCTGATCAAACGAGCATCAAACAGATCTCCATCAACCTAATGGCATGCAATACACATCTATACATACGAAATATGCATATATATAGCCATGTGTTAGCATTTTCATTTTATCTCCATGCGCTGTATGCAAACCATCACCGACTATTAATACATATATACATATGCTCACATGAGAAAGCAACACCAAAATGAAAACAAGACCAAATCCTGCCTCGCTTTGGCTCCAAACTAGCATTAAAAAATGCCTGTTTGCATTTAAAACGTATACACACATAAAAAAAAATGTTATATTTACTCAGGCAGCAGCTCTGCCAGTTGAATGCAGCCCTGGATGCCCAGAGCCCATCGCAGCCCAAGACTGCTGAGGGACTTTTGAGTTTGGTGCACAGCAGTGGGGGGGAGGCAGGGATAGGATGAGGGGAATGGTTTTAAACTGAAAGAGAGGAGATTGAGATGAGATCTTAGGAAAAAAAATGTTTTGCTGTGAGGGTGGGGAGCCCCTTGCCCAGGTTGCCCAGAGCAGTAGTGGCTGCCCCATCCCTGGAGGGGTTCAAGGGCAGGTTGGATGGGGCTTGGAGCCCCTGATCCAGTGGGAGGTGTCCCCGCCCATGGTAGGGGTGGAACTGGATGGTCTTTAAGCTCTCTCCCATCCCAAGCCATTCCAAGATTCTATGATTCTAATGCCAAAACCTGGGAGAAGAGAAGCATCAGCTGCTACAGTGTTTTCCAGCAGACAGTTAAAAAAAACACCCCACAACTTTATACAGAGAAACCTATTGAGATTGATTAACCAACGCCGTGATTTGTAATTTTGCTTAATGCTATTAAAGAAAAGCATTTTGACCATTTGTTCAAGAGGAAGACTGGCAGAGCGCCAAGTTTTTGCATAATGAATTCAGCAGATTAATCCTATTAGTCTTCCTCCCTTCCCCACCCCACCCCCCCAGCCCCTCAACTTCTCCGAAGACGATCGCAGATGCAAAAAAGAAGAGAAACCAAACAGCCAGATTTTGGCTGAGCGGCTTCTGATATCTCCGAGACCTTTGTGCTTGCCCTGCGAGATAGCGGAGTGACTCAGAGGAGCGATGGTAGGTGAGGAGAACAATGGTGATGCTATCAGAGAGGCTGGGAGGCTGTTTCAAAGCCTCCAGCAGCTGAAATAGGCAGAACAATAGAAGAGGGGGGAAAAAAAAATATAACACATTGTGTGGTTGAGGCGTAGGCACAGGGATATTATTAGTAAATTACAACTGGCATGTGTGAGTGGGCTGTGTTGGAGAGGGGCTGCACCCCTCTTCACGGCACAGAAACGCATTTGACAGCTCACGCGTCTGTGTGGTCCGTGGGTTCAGAGGGGAACCTGCAACCCAGGGCTTTCTGAGGAGGATGTCACTGCTCGGAGGTCAGGCTTGCAAGAACTGATGATGCATGTGGAGGAGGAAAGCAGGAGGACCACCCTTAGTCCTTCTGATCCTCCCCCCTGCTTCTGTGATGCCAGCATGGGCCGGAATGAAACAGCTCCAGCTCCTTCCAGAGCTCCACATGTAACAATCTGGACAGGAGACCTTTCTGCTCCCACCAAAGCATCCCTGGTCCAGAGCTGCTTCTGGAGGATGAGCCTGGAGAGCCTCCAAGCTGCGCTCGGGGCTGCCTCCCTCCCTCTCACAGGTATGGTCACTGCCCTGGTCCCACAGCGAGGGATGTTTGTGGTGGCAGGATTTCACATCAACTCCCAACTTAGAGCCATCCGAAAGGCTAAACTAATTTTCTGAGCTTCCCCTCCCTTATCTTTAGGTGTGATGCTGGGGAGGAAATCAATCTTCCACGCCCAGTTCCCTGGTCCTCTAGCTACACAGAAAGCATCGCTAATGCGCTTCCCCGGGAGCGAAGGACGGTAGCTGCTTTCCTTTGGTGCAGCATGTCACCTATAGACAGCATCACGTTAGCTTCACGTCATTACATGTGACAAACCCCTGCATTAGGAGCCATAAATATTTATATAGCATGAATGCAGACAACAGAGCCGACACCTCGCGCTGCAAAGGGATTCAAGCGTGGAATAGTCTTTACAACTGCTTCAGTAACACTTATGTGTCACCCGTTGAGTGCCTTCCTCCGTGTTATTCCTTCAAAGGGAAGAATACACATCTCCAAGCGTTGAAGGGTTTGCCTGTGACATTTCTCAGCTAGAACTGACTGTACAGTCCCTTCCTTCTCCACCAAGGACATCCCACATGCTCAGCCACGAGCTCCAGCTGAGTGGTCATGAGCTGAGGAAACCAGGAGTAGCTACTACGTGCTGAAACCCAGCTGCGTCACCAATTTACTGGTTGTTTTTAACCACCGGGATAATCATCAGCTCCTTGCTTCAATTCCCTTAGAAGGTTCTCAAAGCTGGACTTGATGACATCAGATTCTGCCAGTCAGCACCTTCCGTCTTGGGAAAGGTTCAGCAGATTAAAACTTTTCTCCAGGACTTTATGGCTGGTGCAACTTCTCAAATCCAGCCACTCACCACAAGCTGGTTACCGGAGAAATGAATGATTTAGGGCTCCTATCTGCCCACAGGCAATGGCAACGCACCCTCCTTCCCATCCAAAAGGTTTCCTTCCTTCCTTACCTTATCACCCATGTCCATAAGACAGTCCAGGATCACCTCTGCATCTCCCATCCTTGGCCTTCTGCAAGAACTGGGAACACCAAGATGCTCTGGTTGCAGCCACAGCCACCTCGGCTGGCACCAAGACTTTCCCATCACCTCTAGCACACTCAGGAGAAAGGACACATCACCTCAACACATCATCACTGCCAGAGAGAGCCAAACACCCCACACCAGCCCCCAGAAAAAGCAGCCCCATCCTTTCAGCACCTTTATTTGCAGAGGAGCTCTCACACAGGTGCTCAGCATCTCGAATTTCCAGCACTTTTCAGGTGCTGGACATCAATCTTGATGAAAGCAGCCAACTGCCAAGCATCTCCTTTGTGAGCTCCTTGACAGCGCTCAGACTTTGTGTTCTTTTCCATTAATAGTTTACTAATGAATTTCTTGGCACGTGCGTTTCAGCAAACAGCCAAATTCAAAGCAACTTTTAGACATGTTTCCAGAAAAAAAAAAAAAAAAAAAGTGCATTCAGGTCTCACTGCCAGGGGTGTTCAAAGAGCCATCGCACTGGGGAGCAGAGTCACAGGAGGAATCACTGATCCAGAGCACACCAAGGCTCGCACACGACCAGTTCATCCTGCAAATCTCCTCTCTGCTGCTTGTGCATTAGCAACCGCTTGAGCAGCTGGTGCAGAAGTTATTCCACGATTGATTTTTAAAAGAAGATCCGGCCAAGAAACTCATAAGCTGCTTGCAAGCAAGTTCCAAGCCAAGATTTGTCCAGAAATTTATTTTCTGGGAGGCATTTACTCGGTTCCAATTTTGCCCTAGCAAATCGGATGCGGTGCCCCCAGTGCTCAGCCTGAGGAGGTTTCTGCAGTCACTCAGCACCCGTTAAATCCTTGCGTCGTGCGCTTAGGGTTTGTGACTGAACTGGAGCGTCTCCCCAAACCTCCTGTGTGAAGAGGAGTGGAAGGAAGGTGAGCAACCTCCCAGGCCCCATCTGTAGGTCATGAGCTTCCCAAGCCCCCCAGAGCAGCGTTGCCAAAGCAGAGCCGCCTCCTTGCAAGAAGCGCTCAGCAGAATTAGGTCTCATTAATCCTCATACGGTGCCAGTTGACCGCAGCATTAAATTAGCATCTGGTTAGGCATGCACAGGGGCTGCCGGAGATCAATCAGTGGGAATGAGTCCCTGGTGGCCACGGATCAGCTGCAGAGTGTTGGGGACACCAGGCGAGCAGGGAGGTCCCACCGCTGCAGTGAGAACATCCCTGGAACACGTAGGGCTGGGGTTGAGGGTCCCAGCGCTGGTGGGACCTCACAGGCACCTAGAAGTCATGTGCCCAGGTTTCTCAGACAACTGAGGGGAATCAAAAGCTCCACTGGAGGCACAGGGCTTGAGGAGAAGCTGCCACCTCGTATCTAACAGGGGTGGCTCTCCAGAGTGATGATAACTATATCTAACAGGAGGTGGGTCAGTTCTGTGAAAGGCAGAGTGAGATGGACCTGAGATGGTCCTGATAACTGTGTGTCACCTGTCAGGATATTTAGCTGGAACCAAGCCACCTGAATACCTGAAGACTGTTAGCTGGGAGAGGCTTATGAGGCTCTCACAGGCTGCTCCCTGAAGTCTGAGCCCAGGATCCTACGGGAGCAAACACCAGACCCTTCCCTCCAACCTCCCCCAGCTTCTTCATGATGAAACCTGAAGTGATGGCAGGTTTCAACATTTGCTTTGTGGAAGAATTTGCATCAGGGCTTCAGTAGGAGCGGTGCAAACCCTTCTGGGATCTTGCAGAAGGAGGGGTCCCCACCGCAGACAGCCCGGGCTCACCACGGGCTGATGTCCTCCAGTTTGCATAGCTCAAGGTTGATCCCCTAGATCCTTCTGTCCCATCTCCAGCTCACTGCCCTGGCATGGAAGGGCAGAGTGGTGGTGGGAGAAGACAATTTGCAGTGCCCAGGGAGCCATCACGACCTCTCCATCCCATCACCGAGGCATCATCACTGAGGCATCCGTGGAAGCGAGCGAGCACTGAGCATGTTCAGCAACCGCCGTTGTGTCTTACGCCTGCCTGAAGGCTATTTACACAGCTCCAATTGATTTGTTGTAACCTGTAATTATTTTAGTTGATTTTTATTTTTTTTCTTTTCACTTCATGCTCTGTTTGTTTTCACTCGCGGGGAGAAGAACAATATTTCTCACCGTCGAGGTGATGCTGAGTCAGCCGGCGTGGGCGGGGGGTCTAGCAGAATAGCAGATCACGGAGAGGATGGTCACTCGCATCCTTCCCAGCCGCCCCGCGAGCAGTGGCTGCTCACTCCCCTGCCCCTCAAGCACGGAAGAGTGGTTTCGATAGCCTGATTCCTTATTCCGATTTATCTCACATCTATTTTTATTCTGATACTTCTTATTCTTCTCCTTCTTTCTTCTGTGCCACCCTTGCAGCAATAGCGATAAAACAGTGTCCTTGCATGGGGAATCGACGCTTTCTGCTCACAGCACAGAAGAGATCAGGTAAAACCAGTACAGCCCACAGCAAGTCCCACTCTCTCGAGGATGGAATCTGAATGCAGTCCCAGTTGTTCACCATTCAAGCTCCATTAGCAGCCAGAGACACTTCTGGGCTTGCACAGTCCATGCTGGAGCTCTTTGTCCTCACCTGAGAGCGGTGGGGAAACCCCGGTTGGGGCTGTTCTTCTGCTGCTGGTTTGGGGATAGATAAACAGCAGATTTATTCATTTCCCTGATCCATTTAGCAGGTCACCTTTCTAATTTACCTTGCCTTTTACCTCCTGGTTTCCTGGGAATATTCTGCTGGTATTGCAAAGGAAAGGGATTATTATTCAGAAAAGAAGTGGGAGAGATGCTATAAATGTAAAGCACAAGAGCAATCCTTAATCATCCTCATCATTAGTTAATTGCCGTAGCCCGAGTCCATTCCAAGGAGAACACAGAGTGTTAAATATAGATGTAGAAATTGGATCTATTTTTGTGATTTTGTGCTCTCTGAATCGGGTTCTGCCTGCTGCTCTGCCTAAGGATGTCAACACCGGGGACCATCAGAAGAGCGTCAGCCTCGCAGTCGCTGGGATGTGGGCTCCTACCCAGAGCATCTGGGAATGCGTTTAGCTAGAGCGACGCCCGACAAATGAATGCAATTAGGATCTTGTTCTATTTTGCACTCGGCTTTTTGGGGAAAACCTGTTAAATACCTGGTTCCAACAGGCTCGGAGCCTTGGATGCTGCAGCATTTGGCCACGTTTGGATACAGAGTTGGGGTGGAGGAGCAAGCGCTGCTTGTGCTTTGATATAAGGGAGTGGGACAGAGCAGGAAGGAGGGGATGTGCCTGTCCTTTGGTGAGACCTTGTGTGGATCCTTGAGGTCCAAAGGGTGTGAGTCCCTGAGAATCCAGGCGCCCCTGAGAATCCAGGCATCCCTGGTGGTCTTTGAATCATAGAATCATAGAAGAGTTTGGCTTGGAAGGGACCTTAAAGATCATTTAGTTCCAACCCCCCTGCCATGGGCAGGGACACATCCCACTGGATCAGGGGCTCCAAGCCCCATCCAATCTGCCCTTGAGCCCCTCCAGGGATGGGGCATCCATGATTTCCCTGAACAACCTGTTCCAGGGTCTCACCACTCTCATAGTGAAGAAATTCCTCCTTACGTCTAGCCTGAACCTTCCCCTCTCCAGTTTACACCCCTTGCCCTTCATCCTATCACTCCAAGCTTTTGTAAACAGCTGGAGCCAGAGGATGTGTGCACGTCACCCCCGTGCAAACGTGCTGCTGAGCCCCGATATCTGGACGAGCATGAGTGTGCGATTGTATGCGGGTGTCTGAGCATGTCCAAGCATGCGTGTCCTTGATCAGAAGCTCGGGAAAGGAGGATTAAATGCCAAGTGCTCTGCAGAGCTCTGCTGAGGGCTAATGCCTGATGTATTGAACCTGCTGGCCTGTTGACAGATACCTGGGCTTTAGTGGCTTTTCTGCTCTCTAGCAACACTCTGAAATCACTGAAAATTCCCTTGCACTGAGCTTAATTGTGTCCCAGGCCTGAAAACGAAGGGATGCTGTGTGTGCATGTCTGCAAATTTGAGCTGAGCTCATGGGTCTGCATGTGAGTCTGCACACACGTTTTCAGTGGGAGGTGTCCCTACCCATGGCAGGGGTGGAACTGGATGGGCTTTGAGGTCCCTTCCAACCCAAACCACCCCAAAATTCTGTATTTCTGTTCTATGAAGCTGTCCTCAGGCCTCCCAGCGATGCCTCAGTCCCTTTATTTGGATGCAGATGCTCCCAGGGAAGCGACTGACAGCCCGGGGAAGGGTGTTGGGTGGAGATTGGGCAGAGGCTCTTGAAGGGCATAGAAAGGGAAAGTCAAAACTTAATAAGACACTAAAACAACAGATTCATTAAAAAGTCATTAGTCTCTGTCAGGAGTGGCTTTAATTAACAAACGCCAGGAACCGCAGCACTGTCTTGTTGCTGCCACTGTGCCTCTACAGTGTGGTGACCACCTGAATGCCACTAATTAAATGCCATTTAAAGCTCCCCCAAACCTGGCAGTGAGTTTTCAGCTCTCTGCCAATTTCTTTCTCCGCAGCCTCCAAATTTACCTCCTTTGTCATTGTCCTCCCCACATGGGGGGGGTGGGGGGGTGGCGTTTCTTGGAAAACCTTCCCTCTCCTCCTCCTCCTTTCCCAAGAAGCCCTTTCTTAAGGTTGTTTCCATCTTGCAGTCTTGCAGTCCTGAACTTCTCCTCTGCTTTTTAAGCTGTGGGAGCACTGATGCAGCTTGGAGAATTGAGCTTTCTATGAAGCTTGAACCCTCTGGCTCTTGGACAAGGTCAACTGGCTCTTGGACAAGGTCAGGTCAGAGGGGTCGGACTAGATGATCTTTAAAGGTCCCTTCCGACCCAAACCATGCTATGACTCTACGATTCCATGATTCTATCGTGTTCCTCATCTAAGGCTCCCTCAGCATCATCAGCTCATACTCATCCTTAGCAAGGAAAGGTCCTCGTTCCTCCTCCCACCCACATATGACGACTCCAGCTGGGATCCTGTGCTTGCCACCCCACCACCAGGCAGCCCAGGGCTTCCAGATGCTCCTTGACCAACTCAAGGCATCTGTGGATAAGAGATGAGGCTGCTGCTTGGGGGGAAGCCCTGTCAGGCTTCATTTATTCCTCTGCGTTGCGCTTTTGCAGAGGCTTCGCTGTCAGAGCTGCACCAGCAGAAAAATAAACCGTGGTGCCTTTCTGCCAGCAGCCCCCGACCCCTGTGCCTTTTGAAGACGGGCTCCAAGTGCAGATGCTTTCATCTCAGAGACCTTGAGGGGCTGTCAGCCACAGGCGGGGGAAGCCCGGGCAAGCTGGTGATGTGGAAAATCTGAGTGGGTCACCATCTGGAGCAGCGCTGCTCACCCAGGGATGCCCAGGAAAACAAAAGCTGCTCGAAGCAACAGAAGAAGGTCAGTGAAGCCCTTTGGAGATGAGGTCAAAGCAGGACAACTTGTGTCCAGGAGCTCAGGAAGGGAGTTTGCATCCGGATATCCAAATCACAACTCTCACCTCCCACTTGTCCCTGTAAAGCTCTGAGGTTGGAAGGAAGGCAGGCATAGAAGCATAGAATGGTTTAGGTGGCAAGGGACCTTAAAGCCCATCCAGTCCCACCCCTGCCATGGGCAGGGACACCTCCCACTGGATCAGGGGCTCCAAGCCCCATCCAACCTGGCCTTGAACCCCTCCAGGGATAGGGCAGCCACCCCTGCTCTGGTAAACCTGTTCCAATGCCTCCCCACCCTCACAGCAAAACATTTCTTCCTAAAATCTCATCTCAGTCTCCCCTCTTTCAGCTGAAAACCATTCCCCTCATCCTGTCCCTGCCCTCCCTGATTAGAACTGATCTGACCATGAGCTGCTTCGCAGGGGGACGTGGGACCCCTTTGAGCAAAACACCGCTCGGGCTCCCAGCTCTATTAGCTTGGAGCCTGCTCCCAGAACATTTCCATTTATAAGTACAAGAGCTCCTCCTGAACCACCTTGAGCTCCTCAGCCCCGGCCACCTTCCCCTCTCTCGCTCCCTCCCATCATTTCCTCTCTGAAAATAGCCTGTCTGTTCCTTGAGTAATGGGATTTCTTTGTGCAATTTCAGGAGCCTTAATACTTCAGGCTGACCTCTATTGGCAAAATCAAATCAAATCAATTTACCACATGCTCCTGATTTCCTTGAGTTTTTCTTTGCTCGCATTGCCCTTAACGTTCCTTGTGATTCTTTGATCCGACAATCAAAGGTATCTCTTTAGCTGCACACACACGGGGATGTTGGCAAACACACAATCCATAAAATATACAGCAGCCCCACTCTGGGATTTACATAACAGTGGCACCGAAGGCATCAAAAAGAATCGGTTATGAGACTTAGGAGCAATTACAGCAACGGCTCCTATAAAGGAGGAGGAGGCTGGAAGCTGACAGCGGGTGACAC
Organism: Piaya cayana; assembly: GCA_013389865.1. Lineage (NCBI taxonomy): Eukaryota > Metazoa > Chordata > Aves > Cuculiformes > Coccyzidae > Piaya > Piaya cayana. The sequence goes on from WAAB01024959.1 coordinate 36,861, forward strand.
GGGCTGGTAAACACTCAGGCCTCCTCCAGCTCTACAAGCAGCTCTCACTCTGTTTTACACCTCGCTGCGAGGTTCCCAGCTACCGGCAACTCCAAACCTCCCCGCGGCCCCCTTGTTTTCCACAGCAGATTTGCAGAGAGACGTCTGGAATAAGCTCAGGCTTCTCATCAGGCATCTCGAATTCCTGCAAGCACCATCAGCCTGGCCACGATGGGCTGAGTCTTTGCAGAGGAACTTGCAGCTGGATACGGCTCAAAGCGTGCACGATGCTCTGGAGCTCCAGCACAGGAGCCAGGGAGGTGGCACAAAAAGCCATGAATCAGAGTATCTTTCAATCACCTCCCTTGAATTTGGGAAATTGCTTTGGAAAGTGTTCCTAGCACACAGCTATCCAGCAGCAATTCAGGCCCCACAGACCCAATCCAAATCTATCCAGATATCAAAATTAACTGATTAAAGAAGCCCAAACCTGTACTGCCTGTGCCAGGTTTAACAATGTGGCCTGGTGGTGCCAGATAATTGTAGATCTGTTGGAGATGCAGGGCTACAAAGCTCCTGAGAAGGCAAATAAAATACTCAAAACTCAATATTTTTCATTAGAGTTGGCCCTTATGAACTCTTCTTTTAGATAAAGGTCTCATTTTTGGAGCTGAGCAGGTGACTTGCAGCAATGTCTTTAATTTTCTGTCTTGTCTTCTCTGATGTGCATCCCAGTGCTACCAAGCCATGGGTTGAGCTCCCACACTCGTTTCCCTTCAGCCCAGAAGCCAGACTTGGTTTCACTCAGCCAAAACAAAACTGAAGATAAATAATCTGAGAATTTGTAGATGCTTGATTGCCATGGCAACCCCGCAGCCTACTCCTCCTCCTCCTCCTCCTGAGCTGCCTGCCAGTGTCGGGGAGCTGGCTGGAGCTCCAGCGGGGAGCGTTTCTCCCAGCTCCCATCTGCTTAGGGGGGTGCAGGGAAAGATGGAGAGGGAACGGTTTTCCTCTGACAGAGGGGAGATTGAGATGAGATCTCAGGAAGAAATGTTTTCCTGGGAGGGTGGAGAGGTCCTGGGGCAGGTTGCTCAGAGGAGGCTGCCCCATCCCTGGATATGTTCAAGACCAGGTTGGATGGGACTTGGAGCTATGGATCCAGCGGGAGGTGTCCAGGGCTTGGAACTGGATGGGCTCAGAGGTCCCTCCCAACCCAACCCATTCATGATTCTGTGCTTTACAAGACTGCAATCCCACCTGTTTCCCCAGCTCAGCACTGGTTCCCTGTGCATCTCGCACTGCCACTGGGTTTTGTCCCCGTTGTCAAGCACCAGATGCTGCTGTGCCCAAGGCTGATGGCATCAGAGCAGCCCTGGGGGCACCAGCACCCTGCGCCCTGCCCCGTGCTCATCCCAGCTGCCTCTACTGCCAGAAGCTGGGAGCAGAGTAGGGGCAAAGAACTCATTCTGGGTAGATATCAGCCCCCCGAGATATGTCAAAGCAGCAGGAATATGTCTCCGTTCACCAAAAAAACCCCACGCAGCTCCCAGGTTTTTTTTCCTCCCAGCTTTGAACATGCAGAATGTGCATTATTCTCCCTGCTCTGCTCAGTCCTCTTAATTCTGATGGGTTTTGCCTTCCAGCAATACAGTGCTTAAGCCAGCTCACAACAGGCAGGGAGAGTGATTGCTCCCACCCCAGTTTGCTGGCATTAATGGGAATTGAGATTAAAGAAATCAGGGCGGCGAGCCCCGGTCCTGGGGGAACCGGGGTGCAGCTTAGAGGGGATGCACGGGTCCAATCCTGTCTCCAGCGAGGACACTCAAGGCTGTGCCTGGGCTCTGGAGGGAGCTGAAGCAGAGTTGGGTCCCGCTAAGCTCTCCTGCTCCTCCGTGAGGGTCTGAGCCAGCTGAGGCTTTGCTGTGGCACCACCGCCTCCGGGAAGAGATGCTTCGAAGCCCTCCTCAAAGGCAGCGCCGCTGCCGGGGGATTTAATTGCACGCTTGGTATTCCGTTCAGTTCGAGCCCAGGTATTATTTATAAAAATAGAAAGCCGAAGAAACAGAGAGAAAGGGAAAAAAAATATCAAAGGGCTCTTGAATTTTCATGCCGCGTGTGAGCGAGCGGCCTTTCGGATCAGATCACAGCCCGGTGCCCCTGAGAGGATGCGGGATGCGGATGTGGGGAGCTGAGCCCCATTGGCACCACATTAATGGGGGTCTGTGGGCTAAATCCTGTACCTGAAGCCACTCGGGCTATTGAGCAGGACTTGCTGCTCTTTGTAAAGCTTCTGAGGCTTAAACTTCACCCCTAGATGATGGGAAATGAGCTCCACACTGGCTGATGTGTCGTGGGCAGGGGACAGCGTGGTGGCTTTGGTTCTGCTGCCAAGTGCCTGGATGGACCTTGCGTGGCCCCATCCTGCAAGGACTCATCCCTTCGATGCTGCAGGACTCATGCTGCTCCCTTGTATGCGATGGCTGCAGCCACGGAGAGGCAGAGGACGAGGGCTGCTCATGGACGAGTCGTTCGCAGCGATTGGAAAGGGTTCATCTTGTTTAGTCAAAGAGCCGTGGAAAGATGCCAGTGAACATAACCTCTGTGACTGCTGGAGGTGTCGTTCTGGGGAGGAATTAGCAGCACTATATTAGTTGCAGGCAAAGAACTTAATTAGCAGATTCAGCAGAGATTCCAATTAAAAAAAAAAAAAAAGATGGGGGAAAAAAGCCATGCGCTCGCCTCCTGGCTCTTCTGGGGATGAGGTGGTGTGGAGGGAAACGGCATCGCAGCACAGGGCTCCTGGCAAACCTCTGATAAGAGGCCCTGGGAGGGAGAATTTGATTGGATTAGGGAGGCTGGGAAGCTGTGGCCAGAGCCCAGAGTGATGACTAGTGAGGGACCTGTTTCTGTGAAGGAGGCAGCGCTGCAGGGTCATAACACAGCGAGGCTGGGGCAGCCCAGCAGGTGCTGGCAAGGTGATGGGCACTGGGTCTGCCAGGAGTCCTATCTGTGAGGGCACAGGCCATGGAATTGCATCAAATCATAAAATCATTTTGTTGGAAAAGACCCTTGAGGTCCTTGAGTCCAACCATCCCTCTCAACTACTAAACCAGATTGCTGGGCACCTCATCCACCCATCCTATAAACCCCTCGAGGAATGGAGACTCCACCACTCCCCTCGGCAGCCTCTGTCTATGCCTGAAAAATCCCTTCAGTGAAAAAAATTGTTCCCAAAATCCAATCTAACTCTCCCCTGGCACAACTTAAGGCCATTTTCTCTTTTCTTATGACCTGAGACTTGGGAGACCAACACCTACCTCACCACAACCTCCTTTCTGGGAGCTGCAGAGAGAGACGAGGTCTCCCTTCAACATCCTCTTCTCCAGGCTAAACAGCCCCAGGTCCCTCAGCTGCTCCTTTTTATAAGGCTTGGTCTCCAGACCCTTCACCAGCCCCGACATCACCTGGGTTTAACATCTCCACCTGCCTTTAATATCCCCACCCATGCTGAGCCATTTGGAGGCATCCCAGGCTCCTCCTGAACCCCTCAGCTCAGCATCGCTGCCCTATTTCTCTCCCAGCAGCAAACCCCAGGAACCAAACATCCATCTCCTGCCACGTGCCACCCACCCTCATGGGATGCAGATTCCAGCTGTGGTGTTACCCAGAGCTGCCCCAGATAATTAGTTCTTTTGCTGGAACCTGCACTGGGGAAGTAAAACAAAAAAAAAAAAAAACCACAAAAAAAAAAGGATGATTTGGGATTTTTGAAGTCTTGGTAATGAGACTTTCTGCAGTGACCTGGGATGGTGACGGCCCCGGCAAGCATCCGAAGAGCAGTGATTAGAAGTTCGTGTGAGATTGGTCCGATGAGAAAAACAAATAAAAGCTTCATCTCATAACCGCAGCCTTCGCCTCTGTAGTTTTATTTCGTATGTGTTGAGCCACCGTGCAGGGCTTGTTAGGAGCAAGCAAAGCCTGGAGCCTGTGGAATCTGCCCTTGGATGGAAAGGGGAGGCAAAGGGAGAGGGAGAAAAGCTCTGAGTGTGTGCGTGTCCACACGCGTGTTGAGTGGGCATGGATACACGTGTCCATGGAGGGGATTCTGACCCTATATTTCTGTCTTCTGAGACCTCATCTGGAAT
>WAAB01024960.1:641-21873 GCA_013389865.1 Piaya cayana
CATACAGGAAAGCTGGAGGGGGACTGCTCACGAAGACTGGTGACAGGACGAGGGGGAATGGGAATAAACTGGAGAGGGGCAGGTTTTGGCTTGGTATGAGGAAGAATTTCTTCACCAGGAGGGTGGTGGGAGACTGGAACAGGTTGCCAAGGGAAGTTATGGCTGCCCCATCCCTGGAGGTGTTGTTGGATGGGGCCTTGGGTAGCCTGATCTAGTGGGATGTCCCTGATGGTGGCAGAGGAGTTGGAACTAGGTGATCTTTAACATCCCTTTCCACCTGAACTGTTCGATGATTCTATGACCCTGCTCGGGAGGGATGGGATGAGAGGGGGTGTGGGGAAAGGGGTGGGTTGGGAGGGAGATCTTGGGGGGAGAGCTGGATTTCAGAGGGATTTGAGAGGACCCTGGGGATGGGTTTGGAGGGGACCTTGGTGTGGGGAGAGGGGATTTGGGAGGAAGATCTGGGGGTTCAGGAGGTTTTTCAGGGGATTCTGAGAGGGAAGGGGCAGCTTGTGAGGGGGATCTTGGGTGGAGGGGTGAGTTTGAAGAGGACGTGAGGGAGAGGGGCAGGATGTGGGGGGGGAAGTTTGGACTTTGATGGGAATCTGAGGGAGCAGGAATGGGTTGGGAGGGGAATTTGAGGGGACGCTCAGGGGGAGGAGTGGGTTTTGGGGAGGACATAGTTGGGGAGGGGGGTTGTGAGGAAGATCTGAAGGCAGAGGGGAATTCCAAGGAGGATCTGGGGGTGGAGGGAAGTTCTGGGAGGTTTCTGGGGGTCCTGGTGGGATAGAGGAGGGGTTTGAAGGGGGTGCTTTGAGAGGGTGACAGGGTTTGAGAGGTGCCTGGGTGAGGAGGGAGGCTTGGAGGGGTTTAGGGGTCCTCATGATTGCTGGCGTCTCAGGGATCACTGTGGGGTTTTGGAGGACTGGGTGATCACAGAAGTCTTTTCCACCCTTAACGATTCCATGATTCTGTGTGGGTGAGGCTGTGGCTCAGGCTTGTGTTGAGCTGTCCTGCAAAATGCCTTTAGTTCCTGCCTTTTGAGGGTTAGAACGTGGTTTTTTGCTTCTCCTTCCAGCCCAGGTTGTCCAAAACATGCCCCGTGTGACCCTGCACGGAGCGACCATCCTCATCGCAGCGCGAGGAATGCTCTCGTGAGACCAGTGATTAACCCACGCTGTCTTCTTCTCCTCAGGTCTCATCAACAACCATAAAAACACGCATGGGAACGCGCCACGGCCGCTGCCGTCTGTGCCGCAGAGGTGGAGCAACCCCCGCCAGGCTGCCTTCAGCGGGAGGGGAGCCTTTTCAACCAGATACCCCCAGCAGGCTCCCAGGGATTTCCAGCTCCACCACGGTCACTCCTGGAGGAAGAAATACTCCCTCGTCAACCGGCCGCCGGGATCGACGTTTGATGTTGGAACGGGCAGAAGCACCAGCACGTTTCGGGCTTTTGAAAGCCACGGGGGCAACCAAGCAGCTGAGCCACCAGATGCCTCCCCAGAGAGACATGTGGACTTAACCATGGATGGAAACATTGTGGTGGGGATCCAGCTGCCCGAGCGGGCCGGCGCGTTTGTAGACGCAGAAGGTTTTGGTGACGAGGGTCCTTACTGTGAATTTTCTGGGCTGGAAACGATGGATGCTGCTCCAGGCGACGGTAAAAACATGCTGAGAAGACCCTCTCTCTCCGTTTCCTTTAGTTCCTCTCACCGATTTGTGAGTTCAGCGTCTGTTAGCGTGTCGGAAACGCCTCGAACGGTCTGTCTGGCTGGGAGCTCAGTTGCCTCTTCTAGAGACACCAGTGAAAGTGCTGTGATGGTGAAATCAGAGCCACAGCCGCCTTCAGATCATGAGCCAGCTCGACATTTGGTGCAGATTAAGGCAGAACCGGCATCTCCAGGGCTGCCTGGTCCTGAGCACATCAGGGATGTGGTCAGAGAGCCGAAGCTTTTTGGAAACGGTGAGACGTGCTCCAGACCTGCTCAGGTCACAGCTTTGGTGGCTGAGATCTCTCCAATAAAGAGCAGGTTTTCCGTCGTCCCCAAAGCTGCTGGTTTCCAAAGAGCTGCCTCGACGCCCCTCTCCGGCAAAACTCCCAAGTTCAGGAAAGCCAATTACACGTGGGTCGCAAATCCTGCGAAGTGCTCTCGTGCCGTGAAGAGATGGACCAGCCCTCGAGCTTCTGAAGGCGCCAAGAGGTTCGCCGGCGGAGCAGACAGAGGGGCTAAACTGTCGCCGAAAGCGGATTTGGGAACAAAGCTGAAGAAATCGGGGTTGCAGTCGAAACCGGGCGTTTCTCCCAGCAAATATAAGTGGAAAGCCTCCAGCCTGCAGACCTCGCCTTCCACCTCCAAATCGGTGTTCAGGTGGCGATCTGAGGATCAGAAGAAGCCTCTGATCCCCAACCTGCCCCGAGCCGGTGCTGCCTCGCTGCCTCTGAGCGCTGCGCCTGTTGCTCTCGGTGGGGGGAAGGCCTTCGGCGATACCTCGTTGTCCAGTTACAAAGTGAAGAGTCGGACAAAAATCATCAAGAGAAAAGGAAGCTCGAGGTAAGTTGCTGGTTGTTGTTGGGCTGGTGGTGCTGAGCCGCTCATATTTCATGGAATCATGAAATGGTTTGGGTTGGAAGGAACATTAAAGGCCATCCAGTTCCAACCCCAACACCTTACATTGGATCAGGTTGCTCAAAACCTCATCCAGCCTCGCCTTGAACACCTCCAGGGATGGGGCAACCACAACTCCCCTGGGCAACGTGGGCCAGGGCCTCACCATCCTCACAGTGAAGAATTTCTTCTTAAGATCTCATCTAAATCTGCAGTCTTTCAGCTTAAAACTTAAGGAAAGGCTGAGGGAGTTGGTGGTATTCAGCCTGGAGAAGAGAAGGCGCTGCGGATGCCTTAGAACAGCTTTCCAGTACCTGAAGGGGCTCCAGGAGAGCTGGGGAGGGATATTTTCCAAGGGCCTGGAGTGATGCAGTGAGGGGGAATGGAAGAGGGAAGATTTAAATTGGAAGATGTAAAGATTTAAATTGGAAGAGGGAAGATTTAGATGAGACATTAGGAAGAAATTCTTCATGACGAGTGTGGAGAGGCCCTGGCATAGGTTGGCCAGGGAAGTTGTGGATGCCACGTCCCTTGAGATGTTCAGTTCCAGGTTGGATGGGGTCTTGAGGAGCCTGCTTCAGTGGGAGGTGTCCCTGCCCATGGCAAAAGGGTTGGAACTGGATGATCCCTTCCAACTCAAACCATTCTGTTATTTACTTTCAGTTCTCTGTTAAGTTCTTCTTATCTTGAGTAGAGGAGCAGTGTGGACCTTGGTGACCCAAGTGTGTTTTGGTCCCCTTCCTCCTATTTTTTAACCGTGTGCTGGTGTGTCTTCTCAGCTCCCCAGCAGAGAAGAAGAACAGCTTCTCATCCACCACACCTCTGAAGAGCAACTTCCAGCTCAGGAAGAAAAACTCCTCACGTGGGAAACCTTCTTCGACGCCGAAACGTTCCTCTCCCAAGGGCTTGATGCAGATCAGCAAGCACAGGCTCTGCAGGCTGCCGGTCTCCACCAAGGAAGGTAGGAATGGATCTCCTAAGGGGTGATGATGCTTGCTAGCTATGTTCTTTTGAAGTGATTTCAAGGGGAGGCTCTTGGATTTGTATTCCAAGTCCTCCATGAGATGTATCCTTTTGTTGGTCCTGGAGCAAACACCGAGGAGCAGAAGTTTGGTTGGATGTTGTCCTCTGCCTTGCTGTAGAGTTGTCTTGTGATTTGGCATCTCCAGACAAAGCCATTTTAAAGCTACTTCTTGCTTTTAACATGGGTTTGCTGGACTTGGAGGTGTCCGGCAGGAAGATGCTCGAGGAAGGAAGAGGATGATAGAGGCAGTCGTAGATCAGGTCAATCTCTCTTTCCACCGTGAAGGAGCTTGTGTGTGTCATGAAATGCTCCTCTAGCAATGAACAACCTGCCTGAAGCACCTCTATCCCAGTGACACACCTGGAGGCCTCTAGGTTTTGTACGTAATTTGCCTAAAATAGCAGTAATTAGAGGAATATTTGGTTCATTGTGGTCGGGAAGAGGTAGTTTAGCGTCCTCCTGGCTTGAATTGGTGCTTCTCAGAGGAGAAATCAGCTTTGTGGGGCCCGGAAAGCTACATCTATGTGTGCATGAAATGTTTTTCGGATGTTTCTGCCTTTAAACCTGGCTATGCTTTTGAGGGGTGATGTGATCAAGGAGGTGTGGCTTTACCCTGCTGAGACTCACGTCTCTCAAACGTCTCTGAAGGATGTTCTGCTGGTGGTCCCACAGCGTGGCCGGTGACGCTGCTGTGGGCATCGCTTGAGTGGGAAGAACCATTCGGGCCACAGCGTAGCTGCGATTGGCCACCAGAAGTAAAGCTATTGGGCCTCTGCTTTCCAGAAGACACTTGGGTTGCTCCCTCCTCTTCGCTTCAGCTTCTGAGTTTCCATGTGTGATTGTGGTTGTGTTCTGCTCTGCGTTGCTGTGTTTTGGTGGATGAAAAGACAAGAGCAGAATCATGCGGGAATGGAAAAGCTTTTTGTGGAAGGAGAAGGAGAAAAAGTTTTCTCTTCTTGTTTGTGTTTGAGGAGGGATTTCAGAGGAGAATTTTGGATTTGGTGCTTTAGGAGGCTTCTTGGGAGAGGAATGAGTGGGGAGAAGATGTCCCACTGGACTCGGCACTGATGGGGCCACAACTTGAAACCTGTGTTTAGTTTTGGGCCCCTCACTCCAAGAAGGACATTGAGAGGCTGGAGCATGTCCAGAGAAGAGGAAATAAGTTCATGAAGTGTCTGGAGCACAGGGATTATGCGACTGGCTGAGGGAAACTGGCCTTGTTTAGTCCAGAGAAGAGGAGGCTGAGGGGAGACCTCATTGCTCTCTACAGCTCCTTGAAAGGAAGTTGCAGCAAGGTGGGTGTTGGTCTCTTCTCCCAAGGAACAAGTGATAGGACGAGAGTAAACGGCTTCAATTTGTACCAGGGGAGGTTCACATCGGATATTAGGAAAAATGTCTTCACCGTAAGAGCAGTGAAGGATTGGAAAAGGCTGTTCAGGGCCGTGATGGAGTCCCCGTCCCTGGAGGTGTTCAGAAAATATCTAGATGTTGCACTTCAGGGCATGATTTAGTAGGTACGGTGGTGCTGGGATGATGGTTGGACTGGATGAGCTTAGAGATCTCTTCAAACCTTAATGATGGCGTGATTGTACGTGTATTTGTGCAGGCGTGGTGAAGGTCCAGTGTCTGGGCAGTTGACTGACTTTGGGGCTGAGTTTTGCTCTGTTTAAGGATATCAGAAAACCCTTCCGGGTCAGACACTGTTGGATGTCTTCATGTGCTGCATGAAGGCAGCACATATGATTGGAGGCCTCTCTCTGTTGCTCTTAAGTTGAACAAGGGGAGATTTAAGCTGAAAGAGAGGAGACTGAGATGAGATCTTAGGAAGAAATTCTTCCATGTGAGGGTGGTGGGGCCCTGACCCTGGTTGCCCGGAGAAGCCATGGCTGCCCCACCCCTGGAGGTGTTCAAAGCCAGGTTGGACTCGGGGTTGTTTAGCCTGGAGAAAAGAAGGCTGAGGGAAGACCTTACCACTGTCTGCAGCTCCCTGAGAGGAGGTTGTGGTGAGGTTCTCTTAAGTAACAAGTGATAGGACGGGAGGAAGTGGCCTCAAGTTACACCAGAGGAGGTTCAGATCAGACATCAGGAACAATTTCTTCACCGGAAGGGTTTTTGGGCACTGGAACAGGCTGCCCAGGGAAGTGATGGAGTCCCCATCCCTGGAGGGATTTAAAAGCCGAGTCGCTGAGGTGCTCAGGGATGGTTTAGTGGTGAACAGATATGGTTGGACTTGATCTCAAAGGTCTTTTCCAACCAAGCAATTCTGTGATTTCCAAAGCAGCGGCCCAAGGTTTGGTGAGGGAGCCTGGGCACCGATAGGGCTTGGAGAAGCTCAGACATCACATTTGGTGGCCCTAAATGATTAATTATCTAAACAGTAGTAGATGTTTTCTGGCTTCACGACTGTCCTACAGTTTGCAGGGAGGAAGTGAAGGCTTGTGGGTTCAATGCCTGATTCTTGGATTATCTGAGAGGTTTGGGGAAGGTTGGTTTTATTTGGGTCACTATCCCGGAAGGCGTTTAAAACCCAGGCAGATGAGGTGCTCAGGGATCTCTGGTTTAGTGGTGAACAGGTATGGTTGGACTCAATGATCTTAAAGATCTTTTCCAACCAAGTGATTCTAGCATTTCTGTTTCTCCTTGCTTGTGCAAAGTGAGGGATTAATCAGATGGTGGAGTTTAAATTCTTGGCTCTTCTGGCAGGACAAGTGCAAGGGGAGCCAGTGCGATTCCTGGGGGCCTCTGGGAGCAGAGGTGGAGCAGTGAGAGTGATAGTGCTTCTCTGGCTTGATGCAAAGCAACATCCATTCCTGGGTGCAGAGTGGTGACAGTCCTGGGTGAACCGAGTGGGCAGCTCAGAAGGGTTTCTCATCTTGATGTGGTAGCCCAGCTACCAAACCAGTTAATAAGCCAAATGGTTTCTCCTGGGGTTGTGATCCAACTGGGTGGATGTGGCTGTGCTGGAGCTTGGTTCCAAGGGGTGGGTGCTGAGTGAGCATCTGGTACGTCTGCATCCCCGGGAAGCTGTGAGATCCCGTGCCAGACACAGTGTGTGGATCAGGGCAGAGGATGGAAGGGTGGCTGGGGCGGAGGAGCACGTCCTACTTTACATACCACAGAGCTGGGTCAGCCTTTTCCTTTCCTGCTGGTGTGGGTGGCGTTGGGATGTGGCTTTGCCTCTCGTTTGTCCTGTTGAACAGGCTCCAGGGATGTGGCGTCAGCTCTGAATTCCACAATGGGAGTTGGAAGGGACCTCTGGAGCTTATTCAGTTCAGCCAGAGGAGGCCATGAAGATGGTGTGAGGGCTGGATCTCCTCCACTCTGAGGACAGGCTGAGAGAGCTGGGGTTCAGTGTGGAGAAGAGAAGGCTCCAGGGGGACCTTGGAGCAGCTTGCAGCACCTGAAGGGGCTCCAGGAAAACAGAGGAGGGGCTTTTTCTAAGGGCTGGAGTGATGTAACAGGGGGGAATGGCTTTAAATTGGAAGAGGGAAGATTTAGATGGGACACCAAGAAGAAATTTTTCATGCTGGGGGTGGTGAGGCACTGACCCAGGTTGCCCAGGGAAGTTGTGGCTGCACCATCCCTGGAGGTGTTGAAGGCCAGGTTGGAGGGTCTTTGAGAGCCTGATCCAGTGGGAGATGTCCCTGCCTATGGCAGGAGGAGTGGAACTGGATGATCTTTAAGGTCCCTTCCAACCTAATCCATTCTATCTTTCAGTCTCTGCTAGAGCAGGGCCACCTCCATGAGGTTGCACAGGAATGTGTCCACACAGGTTTGGATATTGCTGGAGAAGGACACTCCACACCCTCTCTGGGCACCCTGTTAATACTGAAGGTGTTGGTCCTGCTGCTCCCAAGTGCGCAACACAAAGACCTTTATGTCTCCTGACTCTCCAGTGCCCTTTTCAGACCTATGTGGACTTGTTTCATCTCATGCAGCTCTCCTGGGCACTGCTGAGGCAGGGTTTTAAGTTTGTGTTTCAGCTTGCAGGCTGGAAGAGACCCACTGGATCATCGAGTCCAACCATTCCTATCAAACACTAAACCATGTCCCTTAGCACCTTGTTCACCCATCCCTTAAACACCTCCAGGGAAGGTGATTCAAACCTCCCTGGGTAGCCTATTCCAGTGCCCAGTGACCCTTTCTGTGAAAATGTTTTTCCTAATGTCCAGACTAAACCTCCCCTGGCAGAGCNAGAACCTCCCTGGCCCTGCTGGTCACACTGTTTCTGATACAAGCCAGGATGCCATTGGCCTTCTTGTCCACCTGGGCACACTGCTGGCTGACGTTCAGTTGCTGTCAGCCAACACCCCCAGGTCCTTCTCCTCCAGGCAGCTTTCTAGACAGACTTCTCCTAGTCTGTAGCTGCACAGGGTTGTTGTGCCCCAAGTGCAGGACCCGGTGTTTGACCATGTTAAACCTCGTCCCATTGGTCTCAGCCCAGCGGTCCAGCCTGTTCAGATCCCTTTGCAGAACCTCCCTACCCTCCAGCAGATCCACACTTCCACCCAGCTTAGTGTCACCTGCAAACTTGCTGAGGGTGCACTCGATGCCTCTCCCGATGGTCCATGTTCCAAGGTGCTCATCCTGTCTTCATTTAAGGATCTCTAATTGTATAGAGAGAAAATGGCAAGTGGCGGAATGGTGGCTGTTTTCCTGAGACTATTTGGGCTGCTCTCATGATGTGTTCGTTATACCTCTAAAATGCTCTCAGGATGCATCATGGGGGTATTTAGGTTGGATATTAGGAGGAATTTCTTTACTGAACGTGTTGTCAAGCCTTGGAAGAGGCTACCCAGGGGGGTGGTTGAGTCACCATCCCTGGAGGTGCTGAACAGGTGTTGTCCTTGTGGTCGTGGTCTTATGATGGACTTAGCAAGGCTACATTGGTGCTTGTACTTGATCTTAAAGGTCTTTTCCAACTAAAACCATTCTGCGATTTTATGAAAATACTCATTTGATTAAGTTTAACGTTTAATCACCACTTGGAAATTAGAGGTTGTCCCAAACTGCAGTTGGTCTGGTGGGACTGTTGAGTGTCAAGGGGGTTTCCAATGCAGTTGTTGGTCCCTTCATCCAGGTGTTTTAACCCAGGGCGTGTGTGTTGGATGAGCTCCAAAGCAGAGAGAGATGGAAAACATCCTGTTGCTCAGTGGAGCCAAATTAATGTTGATAAAACCGCTTTAGCTGGACTTCTCCACCACTTAGTTCTTAATATTAATGGGCCATGAATATTAAAGAGTTCTTTCTCTTTTCTTTCCGCCTGTTTAACTTCTCAAGTTCTTTTTTGGAGGGAAGGAGAACTTGGAGATAATCGCTTTGCTGGGAGTTGTGACTCAGCTCAGGTGACACGTCCGGCTTTGGTTATGGTTTTGAGCGTGAAGAAGCTGCTGTGGCCTTCTCCTTGTTTGAAGGACCTTCACATTTTTCACAGGGTCCACTTTGGCCTCATGTCTGTGTATTCCAGACTTCTACTTGTGTGTATGGCTTGGTATCGATGGAAGTGGCAGATCAGGCTGTCTCCCTTGCCTCTAGTGCGGAAAAGACAGTTTGGATTTGATCTAAGTGGGATGAAAAGCAGTGATTGCTTCTCTCCTTACCCAGGGAGAAGCTTGAGGAGCAACAAGGACCATCAGGCTGCTGAATATGGCGCTCGGGGCATGGTGGCTGCTGTGCCCCATGGAAATCATGGGATAATAGAATGGTTTGAGTTGGAAGGGACCTTAAGGGACTTTGCAAGGGGGTTGGAAGCCCATCCAGTTCCAACCTCCTGCCACAGGCAGGGACATCTCCCACTAGACCAGCTTGCTCAAAGCCCCATCCAACCTGGCCTTGAACACCTGGAGGGAGGGGGCAGCCACTGCTTCCCTTAAATGGAGATGCTTAAGATTTCTTAGAGAGAGGGAATCATAGAATTGCTTTCTCAGAAAACATCCTTATGATCTTTGACCTGAGAAAGTTGTGGCTGCCCTACCCCTGGAGATGTTCAAGGCCAGGTTGGATGGGGCTTTGAGCAGCCCTGTCCAGAATGAGGTGTCCCTGCCTGTGGCAAAGNATCCAGTGGGAGGCCTGGATGGGTTTTAAGGTCCCTTCCAGCCCAAACCGTTCTGTGATTTTTATGATCCTATGACATTAGGAAGAAATTCTTCATGGTGAGGCTGGTGAGGCACTGGCAGGCGTTGCTCAGCGAACCTGGGATGAACCTGGAACCTGCGGCTGCCCCACCCCTGGAGGTGTTCAAGGCCAGGTTGGATGGGGCTTTGAGCGAGCTGGTCCAGTGGGAGGTGTCCCTACCTAGGGCAAAGGAGTTGGACCTGGATGGGCTTTAAGGTCCCTTCTGACCCAAACCATTCCATGATTCTATCATTTACTTAAGTGATTCCGTGATTCTTATCCAAACCCTCTCCAGTTTTACCCGTTGAGGCCAGCAAGACCAATGTCGTTGGAACTGGATTATCTTTAAGGTCCCTGCTAATCTAAACCATTCCATGATCATCAAGTGATGGTGACGGCAGCACAACAGACTCGGAGATGTCCATGTTTGCTAGTCCCACACGGGATCAACAACTGAATGTTTCCCTCTGAGTGGAAGAAGTTGGAATTCTGGTCATTCCCTTCCTTTCTCGCAGCCCTGCAGAGGGCACTCGTGCCCCTCGCATCGCCCGCCGTCCACCTTTTTCTGGTTATTGATGGCCTAATTTCGTCTTGATGTGAAAGAAAGCAGATATCAAGTAATTTGCAGCAATAACCTGCTAATGCCGGGCCGGTATCAAAACTCCCATGTTCATTTCAAGTGGCAGATAAAACACTAATATATAATTATCCTTGCAAATTGGATTGTTTTAAATAACCAAAAGGCTACGGCCGCGGAGAAAACTATCCCATTTCCCCTGAGTTACTATTGCGGTGTAATTGCTGCGTTCAATCAATTTTCCTTGGCATTAGAAATTCCATCACAATCAACATTAAGCTTTATTCATTGTGATGGCTTTAAGAGCTGGGCCATTTCTCCTCTTTTTCCTTAACTGGCAAAATTAATCAGGGAAAAAAAATAAAAAAAGAAGAAGGAAAAAAAAAGGATTTTCAACATTTACCCGCACGCAAGAGGTCAGCGCTGCCACTCTATTGCTCAGCAGATAAGGGGGCTAATAAAAAGAAAATTGAATTACTAATGATCGCCAGGAACTGAGTCTATAAAACCTGGCAATCGCCCCGTTCAGGAAGGAGGAGAATCAATTTTCTCGGGACAAGGTGCGCTCCTATATTTTTTTTTATTTTGCCGCATATTATCAAGCCATTTCGTTGGCGAGCGCATAAACAGGAGGGGAGCGGTTAGGAAATAATGAGGGCGGAGGTGTAAAACGCCGCAGGATCCATGCTGGACACAATTTATTTGTCACAACCGAGAGCGGCTTTAATTGAATTCCAAAGTGCATTGTTCAGCAGCGCCGCGTGCTGCCCTCCGCACCCAGAGGGATTACGGAGAGATACAAAGAAGCTCCTCGGGGTTTTTTTTTTTGCTCCTCTGGAATGGCCCCTTCCAGGCAGGACTTTTCAGCGGTGGGTTTGGGGTTCCTTGGGTATGGTCACCTCCAGGGATGGGGCAGCCAAAACGTCCTTGGGAAACGTGGGCCAGGGCCTTACCGCCCTCAGTGTGGAGAATTCCTTCCTACTGTCCCATCTAAATCTTCCTTCTTCCAGTTTAAAGCCGTTCCCCTTCTTTCTGTCCTTCCATGCCCTTGGAAAAAGTCCCTCCCCAGCTTCCTTCTGGGCCTTAAATGGAGGAAGGGATGGAGAAAGTGAGAATGGGGACTCCACCACTTCCCTGGGCAGCCCCTGCCAATGCTTGGTGACCCTTTTGGTGAAGAAACATTTCCTAATGTCTGCTCTGAACCTGCCCTGACACAAGTTGAGACCGTCCCTCTCATCCTGTCACTGGGGAGAAGAGACCAGCACTCACCTCACCACAACCTCCTTTCAGGTAGTTGTAGAAAGTGACGAGGTCTCCCCTCAGCCTCTTCTTCTCCAGGATAAACAACCCCAGGTCCTTCAGCCACCTCTTATAACCCTTGTTCTCCAGACTCTTCCATCAGCTTCTTTCCCTTCTCTGGATGCGCTTCAGCCCCGCAATGTCCAATTGGAGTGAGGGACACATAACTGCATGCGGGATTCAAGGTGTGGCCTCACCAGGGCCAAGTCCAGGGGCACAATCAGAAGCAGATTCCTCGAAGGGCCATTCCTCATTGTGCTGCTAGGTAGATTTGTTTCTTAAATAATTCCTTATTTGAACCCCCTGAGGTGTTCAAGGCTAGAGCAGAGGAGGCTTGGAGCAACCTCATCTCGCGGAAGATGTCCCTGCACACGGTGGGAGTTAGGACTGGGTGGGCTTTAAGGTTCCTTCCAGCCCCAGCCATTCTGTGATTCTATGAACGTGCCTCAGAGAAGATTCAATCTGTGTAATTCTTTTTCCCTTTCTGTGCTACTACGTTTCTTGGCCCTGTTTTGATAAAACTCAGAGACGTCGTGGCTGCCCCATCCCAGGAGGTTTTCAAGGCCGGGCTGGATGAGGCTTTGAGCAACCTGATTCAGTGGGAGGTGTCCCTGCATGGGGCTGGAACTGGATGGGCTTTGAGGTCACTTCAACTCAAACCATTCCACGATTCTGTGATAATCTTCCTTTCCTGCTTATCTTTGCTTCTCCAGTGCTCCGGATGGAGATAAGAGACTCATTTGTGTTACTGGTTTCCTCTCATCCTCTATTGCCACCACTGGTGTTGAAGTTGCCCTCTGTGCACTTGCTGAACAGAAGAAAATCCTGTTTTCTCCTTTTCAGACATAAATTCCATTGGGATCCACAAGCCCTGCTGTCTGCAGAAGAGTTTCCTTAACTCTTTAATTCCATTCAGAGCAAAGTTGTCCTTCCAAAACATCCCCTAAACTCTAATTTCTCTCTCTGCTTACGAGGGTGTTGGGAGAGGTGAGAGGTTTTTCTTGCTTGAAAACCAATCCTGGTGGCCGGGGGGGAAGGAGCTGGTTTGTATTTCTCATACCCATGCGAGTGCAGGAATTAAACGGGGCGTAAACGGTGAGGAGCAAGTTCTGGCTGGTGTCCGAATGCTCAGCTGCTGTTGATTTTATTGACATGGAGTGTTTGGATCCCTCTGGCAGCTTTGAAACTCTCAGTGATGGATTTTAACCCCTCTTCTGGTTTGTTTTTTTATTTTGTTCCGAAGTGAAGGTCAGTATTTCTAATGGAGAGGTTCCTGCTGGGACACAGTGATTCAGGATGGGGTTTTTGTTTCCCTTGGGAGAAGAGCTTGGGGTTCTGGTTGAGGAGAAGCTCAGCATGAGCTGGCAACATGTACTCGCAGTGCACAAGGCCAACCGTGTTCTGGGCTGCATCCAAAGCAGCATGGCCAGAAGGGTGAGGCAGGGGATTCTACCCCTCTGCTTCACCCTCATGAGACCCCACTTGGAGTCCTGTGTCCAGTTGTGGAATCCCCAGCAGAAGAAGGATATGGAACTGTAGAAATGGGTCCCGAGGAGGCCACAGAGGTGATTTGAGAGCTGGAGCCCATCTACTCTTACGACAGGCTGAGATAGTTGGGGTTGTTCATGCTGGAGGAGAGAAGGCTCTGAAGAGACCTCAGAGCAGCATCCAGTACCTGAAGGGGTTCCAGGAAAGCTGAGGAGGGACTTTTTCCAAGAGCCTGGAGTGATAGGACAAGGGAGCATGGCTTTAAATTGGAAGGGGGAAGATTTAGATGGGATATCGGGAAGAAAGCCTTCACCATGAGGGTGGGGAGGAACTGACGCAGGCTGCTCAGAGAAGTTGTGGCTGCCTCATCCCTCGAGGTGTTTGAGGCCAGGCTGGATGCGGCTTGGAGCAACCTGATCCAGTGGGAGGTGTCCCTGCCCATGGCAGGGGTGGAACTGGATGAGCTTGAAGGTCCCTTCCAACCCAAGTCGTTCTATGATTCTATTCAAGGCCACTGATACACTGTCTCATGTAGGTTTGACCTTGCCCATAAATCATTCAATTCTCAGGTCTCTCTTCTCGCTTTCGCTGCCCTGGAGAGTGAGGGGTGGAGCGCGGCTGGTGACAGACCCGCTCGCTCCTTCACGGTGATTGGGAAAAGATCACATACTTGGCTTTTTGCCGGCCCCGGTTACGTCAGCGTTCGTAAGTAACGGTTTTGGGTTTCTTGCTTCACTTGGCCTTTACAGGTGACTCGTCCCAAGCTGCAAGAGGAGCTGGAGGCCCCCAGTGAGCGGGGATTCTGTTTTCGGAGACCTCTTAAAAATAACAGGCAAGGGAAGCCAGCCTGGCTACACGAGGAGGTGTCACCATGTTCGCTACGTTCTTACCAGCTCCTCGGGGTCTGAATGTGGAGTCAGGTAAAAGAACGACTCCAAGAACTGGAGCATCCAGACAGGAATGTGTGACCTGAAGGTGGTAGCGTCCCCCTAGAGAAAGAGGGAGGGCAAAGTGGCTTCTTGTGAGACCTGTGGAGAGACTTCTGCCAGGGTAAAGGTGTGGATCAAGAGGTGAGGATCATCTAATGGTTTGGGTTGGAAGGGACCTTCAAGCCCATCCAGTTCTAACCCCCCTGCCATTGACAGGGACTCCTCCCACTGGAGCAGGCTGCTCCAAGCCTCGTCCAGCCTGGCCTGGAACACCTCCAGGGGTGGGGCAGCTGTGACCTCACTGGGCAACCTGTTCCAGTTCCTCACAACCCTCATCATGAAGAATATCTTTCTAGTGTTTCATCTAAATCTTTTTCAGCTTAACATTCTGTCCCCTCATCCCATAACTCCAGGCTCTTGGAAAAAATCCCTCTCCAGCATTCTTGGAGCCTCTTTCAGTACTGGAGGCTGTTCTAAGGTTTCCTCGGAGCCTTCTCTTCTCCAGGCTGAACAACCCCACCTCTCTCAGCCTGTTCTCCTATGGGAGGTGCTCCAGCCCTTGCATCATCTCGCTAGTCTTCTCTGGACTCATTCCAACAGCTCCGTGTCCTTCCTGTGCTCAGGACTCCAGAACTCAGTGTATATGGAGACATCTGCAACCTGAAGCTTTAGAGCAAGTCTCTTCTTCCATTTTCATTTCCTCCTTCACTTTTTCTCTCACCCAGTTCACAAACTCAATGTTTACCTTTCCCTGATGAGGTCACAGTTGAAATTGCAGATGTTTCCCAGGCCGTGAACTCACGCCTGGTTTTCGCGGTAAGAACTCTCAAGCTTTGTTTGATGATTCCTCTTTGCTGCTGCTGAGCCGAGGTAGAAGCTGTTCATTCCAGAACTTGCCCGTTCAGTTGGAGAGCTCTTCAGTGTGAGAAGCCATCTTGGCCTGCATCGGAAACAGTGTGGCCATTGGGACCAGGGAAGGGATTGTCCCTCTGTTCTCAGCACTGATGAGGCCACACCTTGAACCCTACGGTCAGTTTGGGCTCCTCACTCCACGAGGAACATTGAGGAGCTGGAGCACATCCAGAGAAGGGCAATAGAGCTGGTGAAAGGTCTGGAGCCCCAGGATTGTTGGAGCAGCTGAGGGAGCTGGACTTGTTTAGCCTGGAGAAAAGGGAGGCTGAGAGGAGATCTCATCACTGCCTACGACTCCTTGAAAGGAGATTGTGGTGAGGTGAGTGTTGGTCTCTTCTCCCAAGTAGCAATGGCAGTAAATGGCCTCAGTTTTTTCCAGGTGAGGTTTAAATCGGATATCAAGAAAGATTTCTTCACTGAAAGGGTTCTCAGGCACTGGCAGAGGCTGCGCAGGGAGGTGGTGGAGTTCAAATCCCTAAAGGTGTTTAAAAGCCGAGTAGATGTGATACGCAGGGATGGGTTAGCAGTGGACAGGTAGGATTGGACTCACTGATCTCAAAGGTCTTCCCTAACCAAGTGATTCCATGATAAATGAGTTGTCCCCCTCAGAATGTGGACGAGATGCATGAGTGCGCCTGGAGTGGGTGTTTTGTGGCCTTGACAGCATCTCACAAGACCCACAGAACCTTGCTGTTGCAGCAGCTCTCGTGGTGTTGAGTTTCTGCTTTCGTCTCCGGGCCAAGGAAACGCATTTACTTCACTTGTCAACAGGGGTTCTGCTCCTGCCCTTTGGGGACTGGAGTTCGAGGAACATTTCATCCTCTTTATAATCCCCCCCCACACGCGTGGTTTTCAGCAAGCTTCTATTTTGGATCACGCTCGGGGTTGTTTTGTATCGAGGGAGGGCGTCGTGTGGGTGTAGAGACAGGGCTGGTGACCTGCGGGTCCAAATCTGTTCTCAAACCTCATCCCTACGTGTTATCCCATTAAGCTTGGCCTCGAGGTCTCTCCAGTGGAAAAGGGCATGAGGATACTTGAAGCTGTAGCCTGGGCTTTCACCTCCAGCGTTGATTGCGGTGTTGAAGCTTGTGCCATTGTTCATTGCACTGGCAGATGTTCTGGGACATCTTGTCCTTGGACGGGATGGATAATGCCTGGGCAAGCGTGTGTTGTGGGCTGGGATGTCCACAGGACTTTAGGTTTGACTCGAAGAACCTTCCTAAAGCACAAGGTCTGTGCAGTAAAAGAAATGAGTTGGTGTTTATTGGCATCGAGTTTGTAGCCTGGGTGAAAGCAAAGAGCTCTTCTGAAACAGAGTCAGTAACCGCTGACATTCATGGGTTCATGGAATGATTTGGGTTGGAAGAGACCTTAAAGCCCATCCTGTTTCACCCCCGCCCCTGGATCAGGTTGCTCAAAGCCCCATCTAACCTGGCCTTCAACACCGCCAGGAACGGTGCAGCCATAACTTCTCTGGTTAACCAGGGCCAGTGCCTCACCACCCTCACAGTAAGACATTCCTTCCTAAGAGCTCATCTCAATCTCCACTTTTTCAGCTTCAAACCATTCCCCCTCATCCTGTCTCTGCACTCCCTGATCAAGAATGGAGTAAAGGAGGAGAATCCCCCTCCCTCAGCCTGCTGGTTGCACTTCTTTGGATGCTGCCCAAGATAGGGAGCATTCAATGATTCCATCATTCTTATCCAAATCCTCTGCAGCTTCGCCCATAGAGAAGTCACTTGCAACCCCAGTCATTCCATGATCCATGTGAGGAGGATCCACTTGCTCTGGAGCAAGTCCAGAGAAGAGCGACAAGGCTGGTGAAGGGGCTGGAGAACAGGCCTTATGAGGAATGGCTGAGAGAGCCGGGGGTGTTCAGCCTGGAGAAGAGGAGGCTGAGAGGAGACCTCATTGCTCTCTCTAACTACCTGAAAGGAGGTTGTGGAGAGGAGGGAGCTGGGCTCTTCTCCCAAGTGACAGGGGACAGGACAAGAGGGAATGGCCTCAAGCTCCACCAGGGGAGATTTAGGCTAGAAATTAGGAGGAAGTTTTTTACGGAAAGGGTCATTGGGCATTGGACCAGGCTGCCCAGGGAGGTAGTTGATTCACCTTCCCTGGAGGTGTTTAAGGCACGAGTAGACAAGGTCCTGAGGGACATGGTTTAGTGTTTGATGGGAATNGGCATACGTAGTGGCTGTTAAGTTTTACTACGGCAGCCACCGTAAAAGGGCATTAGAGTGGTTAAATCCATAGTCTTGCTTTCCTAAGGAAAATGAAAATGCTGAATTAGACAACGGAAACGGCAACCACAGCGATCCTTGAATCTTGCGTAAATTATCAGATGAGTCAAAGGCTGGGAATTTTATCTATTGTTACAGCTCTGCTAATTAATTATTCTGGAATCATAGAATGGTTTGGGTTGGAAGGGACCTTAAAGATCATCCAGTTCCAAGCCCTTGCCATGGGCAGGGACACCTCCCACTGGATCAGGTTGCTCAAAGCCACATCCAACCTGGACTTCAACACCTCTAGGGATGGGGCAGTGACAACTACCCTGGGCAGCCAATGTCAGTGTCTCACCACCCTCATCGTGAAAAATTTCTTCCTAATGTCTCATCTAAATCTTCCTCCTCCCAATTTAAAGCCATTTCCCCTCATCCTGTCACTACAGGCCTTCAAAAAAGTCCCTCCCCAGCTTTCCTGGGGCCCCTTCATGTGCTAGAAGCTACTCTGAGGTCTCCTCAGAGCCTTCTCTTCTCCAGACTGAACAACCCCAACTCTCTCAGCCTGTCCTCACAGCAGAGGGGCTCCAGCCCTTTGGATCATCTTTGTGGCCTCCTCTGGAGCTGTTCCAACAGTTCCATCTCTTTCCTCTTTTGAGGATTCCAGAACTGGACACGGTGTTCCAGGTGAGGTCTCACAAGAGAGGAACAGAGGGGCAGAATCCCCTCCTGCGCCCAGCTAGGTTGGAGGTAGCTTTGAGCAGCCTCATCCAGTGGAAGGTGTTCCTGCCCATGGTGTTCGGTGTTTCATGGTGCACGTTAGTTCCTAACATTGACTCTGGCTCATGGGGAATCATAGAATAGAAGGGACCATGAAGGTCATCTAGGGTCACCTTCAACTGGATGTTGTGGGCTATCACCTTGTCACAGGTTTGTGTCTCTCCGTGTATGGATGGACAGGGAAGGGAGCAAGGGAACTGGGTAAACTGGTACCGTCACTTTCTTACCGTTCTCTTTACCGTGATCAAATTCGCTCCGTTTATTCCGTCTCGGAGTTAAGGATCAAACCGTAGGCGAATTCTGCTCCTGGAAAACTGCAGTCGAAACCTTTCAGAAGTGGAGCAGCGGGACTTGTTGTCACGTAAATAATTTGTTGACGGTTGGTTTGTTGTCTTAATGTCACGCTTTATGAAGGGGAAAGTGAAAAGCAGAAGAGAAGAGGAGGTTTTGGCCTTTTCGAGTGCTTTTTTTCATGCGCTTCAAATAAACTCGCGGCGCTTTGGCGCTCAGGAGGGACTTCCTCGCAGAAGGATGGTGCTGACTTTCTCAGAACACTTCCCCACCTCGTCCTCTTATCAGAAAGACGAAGGAGACAGCTGAGGGATGCCTGGAAAAGAAAAGCGCAGATTAGAGGGGAAGATGGGGATCGGTAGAGTTGAGATGTCATGAAATATTAAGTGTTCGAGTAGTGTCTGATGTCTGCCTGGTGGTCGTTGCGTCGGGACGTTCGCTCTGGGAAGTTGGGTTGGGTTGAAGCGCTTTGCTGTGCGTTGCGATGTGGGTAGTGGTTGAGCCTGCGGCTCCTCCTGGTCCTACTTTCTAGACTTGGCAAGTTCTTATCAACTTTGTGATAAGCGTTGAGTATTCTCTTTGATTGAGAGAGCACTGGGACAATCGATGATGCAGACGGTGAGATCGAGGCCACTCTCAGCAAGTTTGCAGATGACACTAAGCTTAGCGGGGCAGTTGTCGCACCAGAAGGGTGGGATGGCATCCAGAGGGACCTGGACAGGCTGGAAAAGTGGGGCTGGGTGAACCTCGTGAGGTTCTACAAGGTCAATTGGCAAGGTCCGACAGCTGCCCTGGGGCAGTCTGCGATTTCAGTGCAGGATGGGGGCTGGAACGATTGAGAGCAGCCCTGAGGAGAAGGACCTGGGGTCCTGCGGGAGAAGCTCGACGTGAGCCGGCAATATGTGCTTGCAGTCCAGAAACCAGCCGTGCCTGGGGCTGCATCCAAAGCATCGTGGCCAGGAGACCACAGAGGGATTGTGCCCCTCTACTCTGCTTTCATGAGACCCCACCTGTCCTGTTGGAATGGGTCCAGAGGAGGTCACAAAGATGATCCGAGGGCTGGAGCACCTCCCATACAAGGACAAGCTGAGAGAGTGATGCAGTCAAGGGTAAAAGAAGTAATTTCTTCCTAAAATCTCATCCTAATCACTCATCTTTCAGTATAAAACTGTTCCCTCTTGTCCTATCCCTGCACTCCCTGATCAAGAGCCCCTCCCCAGCTTTCTTGGAAACCTTTTCAGCACTGGAAGCTGCTTTAAGATCTACCCTGCAGCCTTCCCCATGCTGAACAACCCCCACGTTCTCAACCTGTCCTTGTATGGGAGGTGCTCCAGCCCTGGGATCATCTTCATAGCCTGTTCCTCCAACAGATGCGTGTTCTTCCTGTGTTGAGGACTTGAGAACTTGACACAAGACTCAAGATGGGGTATCTGGAGAGCAAAGCAGTGGGGGCCAATCCCCTCCCTTGCCTTGCTGGCCACGCTGCTTTTGATGCAGCCAAGGACATGGGTGGCTTTCTGGGCTGGAAGTGGACGTTGCCAGCTCATGTCGAGCTTCTCCTCCCCCAGCACCCTGAGTCCTTCTCCTCAGGGCTGCTTTCAATCCATTCTCCACCTACCCCTGTATTTAAACCATGAATTGCCCCAGCCCAGGTGCAAGACCATGTACTTGGCCTTGTTGAACCTCATCAGGGGTTTGCTTCAAGCTCTTGGGCGACATTGGCGAGATTATGGTTGGACTCGATCCCATGGGTCTCTTCCAACCTGGTGATTCTATGGTTCTATGATAGTCAGTTCCTTTCCAATGACTAAAAAAATCTTCTCTTAGGACTGAAGGAGTAGGTATTTTAATTAGTGAAGTAGGTGCAGCGGCAGGAGGGATCTCTTTCCCAGTACAAGGAGGAGAAGGAACATTTTTAGGATCTACCATGTGTTTGGCTCCTGTACCAGCCCTCAAAACCAGCAGCTGTGGCCCTGGAGGTGCTGAGCCCGGTCAAAAAAAAATGTGAGAGGCAAACGTGCACCTGAGGGCGTGGAAGCATCTGAGCAGAGAGCGTTGAATAACCGAGACCCTCATTTATCTCTTTGGGTGCGAGTGGAGCTTTTATTTTCATAGAACCATGGAATGGTTTGGATCAGAAGGGACCTGAAAGCCCATCAAGTTCCAACGCCATGACATGGGCAGGGACATCTCCGCTGGATTAGGTTGTGCATGGCCTCATCCAACCTGGCCTTGAACACCTCCAGGGATGGGGCAGCCGTGACTTCCCTGGACAACCTCTTCCAGTGCATCCCCACCCTCATCGTGAAGAATTTCTTCCTAATGTCCCATCTAAATCTCCATAAATGTTTTGAAATGCTTGCGACCTGGTTGTAATTCTATCTGGGATCATCTCAACCTCCTTTTCCTTCTCCTTCATGTTTACCCCGATTATCTTTCCCCAGAGCTCCAAGTCGAGCTCAGGGGATGTAGGTCACGTCGTGCTCGGGGATGGGATTCTCCTGTTGCACTTGGGTCTTCAGTTCGAGCTGACATTCAGGCCACAATTCGTCATGAATTCAGGAGGTCAACACCATAATTCAGGCAAACAGGGGAAGCTGTGGAGAGGTGTTGAATGATTTAAGACATAATTCACCCCTACCCGTCCCCTGGTTGACGGGTGCCACCTGTTAGCATATGGAGTATGAGAAAATACCAAGGAATGAGCAGAATCCCAAGCCGTTCAGCTCTGCTCCACCAACTGTGGTAAGGAAGAAGCTGCTAATGGCTCCTCACTTGCTCCAGGGATTATGTCATAGCTCAAATTGTATTCCCAAGGAATGGAGTTACTGCATTCCTGCATTCCCTGCATGAGAAGGAGGTGGAACTGTTGGAACAGGGCCAGAGGAGGCCACAAAGGCGATCCGAGGGCTGGAGCACCTCTGCCATGAGGACAGGCTGAGAGGGTTGACGTTGTTCAGCCCGGGAAAGAAAAGGCTCAGGGGAGACCT
>WAAB01024961.1:0-50990 GCA_013389865.1 Piaya cayana
AAGAAAACCCAAAACACAACAATTAACACAATTACGATTATAATACCACAAATCCAGCATGCCCAATGTGAATACCAAAAACAAGCATCTAAAATCAATACCGATAAAAACGAGGACTGACTCAGAGTGAGGGAAGGATGAGGACTAGCCCCCACCAACCCTCTCAGATTCAGATCAAGTGGAGGTTGCCCACCAACCCTCTCAGAGAGCAGTGGGGCATCCCCGCACCAGCTCCGGCTCGGGGGAAGCAATACTGCATCCAGTTTCTTCCCTAGTGAGCCTACAGATTGGAGCTCCACAGACTTACAGAGTGGAATCAGATATCAGATTTACTCACCTTCCTCAAGGAAGCTTGCTTTTCAGAATTTGAAATCAGATCTCTTGTCTCGCTGTTAGCAAATCCCGGACGAGTCTCCAAATATTAGGGTCTGAGATGTTAAGAAAAGGAGGCAAGAGTTGCTAGCAACGTAAAACTTTATTAAATGATTAAATGCACATAGGAAATCAAAAAGCTGACCGACCAGGGTTGCCCCAGTCAAAACAGGAGGACCCTGAACCAAGGTGCTGGGNACTTCAAGATTGCAGTTTCACCTTTTTTACTCCCTTCCTCCCCCCTTATCTCTGCCTTACAATGCCACGTTCTTTGTGCTGGCTAATTGTCTACTTTTGCTGGGGCCCAGTGTGAAATGTGACCTTAACACTTCCCACTATACTCCAAGCAAAGTTTTAGACATTTCTAAGCTGGGAAACACATGGGGAAAGAGTGATACTTGGGAACAAGTCTGCAGCTCAGAATCCTCTGCACTTCAAAGGTGCCTGGTTTTCATCCTGAAACCTGTTACAATAACTGGAAGCATGAGGCAGCTTCAAAAACTTCTAAAAATCTGCAAACACCCTTCAAGGAAAAAGTCAAATTTACATCCCTTAGTAAAATTTCCACAAAAAAAAAAAATCCACTGAAAATCTGTTACTTCAATGGCTCAGTCACAGATTTAGTTTATTCCTATAATAGAACAGAAACTAAACACAACACCAAAGGCAGAATAAAGAAAACAAAGCACCTCTGATTCGATTCCAAGCTAGTGGATTTTTTGCCAAGTAAAGAACAGTGTAAAACAGTCTAATTTACTGAATACAATTGACCTGGAATTTTCTGAGCCATGACTTCTTTTCTGTGGAAGCCTTTAGTTTCAGAATAATCTCAAGGCTGTCACTCACTTAAGTGTCTGAACTAACCGGATCTTGACTAAAGATCAAAATACTAATTTACCTGTGCTGCACAAGAGTAATGAGGGATGCAAAATAAAGAAATAATGTGGAATATGAAAAGGGGGAAAAAAAAATTCAGTCTATTCTGTACTGCAGAAGAACTATTAATTATCTATGAAAGGAACCCAGAGGAAACCTGATACCCATGATGCCTGGAGATTTAAAGATCCTTGTCTTCAGCTTGACATAAAAAGGAAACCCACCAAGTGCCTGACGCTTTTAACAAGTTCTGCAGTAGAGATGGCATTGGAGCTACAGGGGGAAAATTTCTCATGTATCACATCAGTTCCTAATTTGTGCTGCCGAGAATTTTTATTAACCATTTTTTTAACAGAAACTGCAAGGCTCCCCTGGGTTATGCTGCATTTAGACGTAAGTATCCCTCACTTCAGATTTGATTAGACTTGTTCACATTTACAAGCTACTTTTATTCTCACTCCTGCACTTCAGTTCACTGTTGCTAAATCACCAAGGTAACAAGATTCTTAAATATTCACAATGTTTCCATCAATTATTGTAGTCTGATTTTCCATTCCTGCTGTCAGTCTCCCAGACTTCTCACTAACACTCCTGTTTCAAATCTTCTCCCAAGTATCAAAAAAAAAAAAAAAAATCCTTGAAGAAAAGTTACACCACTGACCTAGCAGAAGTCTGCAGTGGTTCATGGTGTTAAGACAAGAACCCTGGACCTCTACCCCAGAGTGTTTTCTTCATAAGTCTTTCTCCATCCAGCTCCAAAAGCAGAGGTAGCAATATCCACAGTGCTTCATCAGTGATGTAACCAGCCCCCAGCAAGTACATTGCAGTAACACGTTGCTGCCTTTCAGTCTCTGAAAGAACAAGTCCCTTAGATGAATGCAGCCAAACAATACACACACCCTCCCGAAGACAAGTAGAAGTCTGCTGGAAAACCATTTGGTTAGCAGTATTAGCTGAAGACTGAGGTATCATCAAAACCTCCACGTAACTTCTGGGTGAGCTGGCTCTCTTTAGGGATTTGCTGACTAGGATGCCTGCCCCATGGTTGGATTTTACATTAGAAATTTGCAAGGATCTTTCCAGCTGGGAAAGAAGAAAGAAGAAGTCAAACCCTCTAGACAATGTAGGGAAAATTCATGCTAAGACTATAGTTAATGATCATGTTTCAAATGACAAGTTCACTGTTAGGTATGTGGGACAAAAGACTTTTCCTGCTACCCTCTGACTTAGGGTATCCCTGCCTTGCTTTTAAGTCACAGTAAAGAAGGGAAGGAGATTTTGTTCAGAGAAGTAAACTCAGGCACTTGTAAGGCAACAATTCTGCAGGTTTGGAGGAAACTCTCAGCTGAGTACTAGCTTTGTTAATGCAATTCCAACAGAAAGTGAACAGAAATCAGGATGATTCCCTGGTAAGTTCTGCTGTCAAAACTCACAAAGGAGCTTTACACAGGGAAGAAAAAGATTTTTCCTTTTCTAGAACCAGGCATCCTTTTCTGATCCATTGATCAAAGGCTTTGCACTCTTCATTTGAAGCACCCAGTAAAACAAGGCTAAATATTGAGGAAAAAAATGTATCTGCAGTTTTTCATTAAATAAAAAGTTAAAAATAAATCATTCTAGCCCTTTTCCTTCTTTGTCAATACCATTTATAATGCTAATGCCTCCCTACTTCCTGACTGACTTCTCTAAGGGGAAAAAAAAAGGAAGTACTCATTCAAGTAATAGGATGCCTTTGTCACTTATTTCAAAGTGTGTGTTTCTATTAAACAGCCAGGCCTTTTCCTTCACGCTACTGGAATGCCTGATTTTACTCAAACTGCTGCTGTCCATACACACAGAAGCAAATAAGTGATTTTAAGAACTACTTCACAGGTTCAAAACAGAACCGGTTTCCACGGCAAAAGCAGCAGGGCAATGATATTATAATGTAGACCAGGTCATCATTCACAATGTTGCACATAATTTCCCCATTGGTTCTATGTCCCTACGGCAGCACGTTACAATCTTTTTCCTCCTACATAAGGCTATAAAACAAGAAAAGATTACTGTAATCCTGTTCTTCCCGTGTCACACAAATACCATAATGGCTTTGCTACGTCAGAAGTAAATTTCTATCTGTAAAAGTCAAGTCTAACTTAAGAATAAGTTGCAGCAGCTTTCATTGTATTGATAAATAGTTATGTAAGCTACTTATATATTTTTAAGCACAAACACACTGATAGAAGACTGATGTTCTAGGCTGTAATTCAGTCTTTGTCTTCGTGCATTTATAAGTAACACTTAGAAGCACACTGCCTTTTCATGAAATTTCAGAGTTAATTATAGTCTGGTACAACATTGCCTGATGGGCTACGGTGTTCATGCTAGTCCTGACTTGAGAAGCATCTGAGCATTTGGATGCTTTCAGGGTGTGTGTGGAAACATTCTGACTAGAATCAGAAACAAGACAGGGGCCTGGGACAGAGCTTGGGGCAGGGGTCTTAGCTGAAATACAGCCTCAGCTGTAATCCTCACAAGCTTTTTATGAATTACATTCAAGCCTGTGGGGGTCGTGCAAATGTTAGGCTGCCACAAGAAGAGGTGATTACATGGCACAGTGAGCAGCAAGACCTTTCTTATGATCTCAAAACTGAAAGTGGAGTAAATAGGTTTCTTGCACAAAGAAACCAGAAGATACTTTCAGGGCAAGAGTAAGATTGTAGTCCAAAACACAGAAGGCTATGAGAGAAATTACCTCATGTTTTGCAAAACCACAGGGTAATCTCCATAAACTGATTGCAGAAACATTAGGCATTCACCCCCAAGCACCTTCAGCCTGCAGCACAGTGCAGGGAAATATTAACCTCAGTGAACCAAAGCACTAACATGAAATTAGAAAAATGAAAGCAAGAGCTTCCTGTCCTCTATATTGACACCGTTCCACTATTTGTCTCATATTATTAAAAGTACCCACTTGTACAAGTAGCTGTCACAGTCACAGGGAAGGTAGGAATCAGGACAGTGAGGCTGCTGGAACACAAGCTTAACAGTTGTGTTAGGCCTGAGGAGACACCTGTAACCTGACTCAGAAACATTTTGTGAGGGAAAGCTGCATCAGCAAAGTGCTTGGTTTTCACTGAGGGTTATTAGAAGATGTTAATCTGCAGAGAGCCTTCATCTTTCTCTAGACTTCCACTTCATCATGACTAATCTTGCAGAAGTATTAATAAAACATGTCTTTGTACTTTTTCTAGATCAAGTTTCAACAGCAATTTTGCAGTCCTGGCACACTTTTTGCATCAGACTGAACTGGAGACAGGTAGTCAAAGAAAGAGACAGTATTAGGTCAATGCAGGACAGCTTCAAAACCACAACAGAGGAAGAAATGGTGTCTCAAATTAAAAGCCAGGGCTTAGAAATAAATATAGGCTTAATAAAATTACACATAAGCTCCATTTCCTGCAAATCTTGATGGTTAACTGCCTTGTAAGAGCTGCTGGAAGAACAGGGGACACAGCAAAGGACATGGCAGGCTAGGCTAAACATTTTCATAACATACAGGATGACTAAGAGGAGTGAAGCAGAGAAAACACACCTGGATTCCAGTGAGTAGTGCTAAATCCAGTGAATAACAATCTAGCATGTAGAATTTCAATTTCTATTAGCAAAAAAAGGCACAGAAGTGGACCACATCTTTCCCTAAAACAGGACCACTAAAGAGAAGAATCACTAGACATTATACAGGCTTCCAGAGACTATGAAAGCCTTAAATGCCATCTAGTGTCAGCAAAATGCAGAATAAGCTGCTGATGGATCATGACAAAAGAAGTGTAATAGATGTTTCACCAGTAGCCTCAACACTGTCAAGAATTTATCCTTGGAATAATATCTAATAAGACTACACTGAAAGATGAATATATTTTCATAACAGAACTGAACATGTCCATATTCAAACAACAAAAGTTAACTCCAGACACGGCACATTTAAGTTCAGATTCAACATTTAAGGCAGTTTTACCTCAAGGGTTATAAACTTTTTCACACAACGTCTTCCTTAGGTATGGCCAGATTCCACAGAAAACCAAAACTTAGATGTGCATCCTCCTTCTCCACCAAAATCCGCACCCTAGTCCCCAAAAAGAGATCCAGCAATCAGGTGAGACAGAAGGCACAAGGTGTTTTAACTGGGTCCCCATGCTGCAACATGCATTGTCAAATCAAATAAATGCAATAAAATTAGATGACTACTTGTTCACCAGAAAAAGTAAAACTTTAGAAATCTGGCCCAGTGGCACCACTCAGAAGAGGTAGGTACTGGGGATTTGGGTTTTGTGGATGTTTCTGGAGGACAATTTCTGCAGGTGAGTTTTTGTAAGCTGAGGTTTTAGTTCCTTTAAGCAATCCTTGCCTGTATTTATAAAAAGTTGCAGTGAATGCTTCACTTTGCAGGGAAAAGGTGAGGGAGCACAAACAGGAGATCATGGTGTTTATGGTTTGGAGTTTCTCAAATGATATGTTGAATAGAGGAATCTATAGCCAGTGAAATAAAAGCAAGCATGGACAAGAACAACGAGCTGATTTTTTATCCTAGAGCTCTGTTTGTTAGTATGGAAAACTGTTTACTTTTTGGTAGCTTGCTTTCATGTTGTTGTTTTTTTTTCCACAAGTTGAACTTCAAATATTTAAAACTGAAAAGACAGCCTTTATGCAATTCATCACCTTTACTCTTAGCTCAAGGGCAAACTTATTTAGAAAGGCTGCTGCTTACCAGGCTTGAGAGAACTAATTGTTATTTTTAAAAATCATGGATCACTCATTATTCAGCTACATTTTTCAGATGGCAAGTGTTTCACTCTTTTCTACTGTCTTTGAGAAGTCATTTATTCCTATGCTGGAGTACATGCTGTATAGGATGCAGGACAAGAAAATGTTAAACCTGGCTTATTTTGCTCTTGAGAAAAAGAGAACATAATTAGATTGTATTGAAGAGATGCTTTTTACATACTTATTGGAATATAACTCTGCATTAAATGGATCTTAACTAGATAATGAAACAGACCCGTCCCAATCTGCAAAGCAGTTTCTCCAAACTTTATTATTGTAGTTTTGGGGTGTGGGGGAGAGGGGAAGGAAAATAAAAATCTTGCTGTCAGGTAAGAGAATCTTGACCAGTTCTTACCAAAGTGTTTTTTATCTTCTTTTCTGGAAGATCTGCCTAATGAGTTTTATAGTGTTACTCCGTATCATTCAAACAAATCCTCAGGGACCTAAATGGTAGTCTCTGCCCTTCTCTCAGT
Source organism: Piaya cayana (assembly GCA_013389865.1). NCBI lineage: Eukaryota > Metazoa > Chordata > Aves > Cuculiformes > Coccyzidae > Piaya > Piaya cayana. The sequence continues at coordinate 6,525 of WAAB01024961.1, forward strand.
TTAAATGACACTTTCGTAAAAGGAAAGGTTTTTCCTGGTAAGTCAATTTCATCACCTCAAAATAATACTACATTTAATTAGAATTTTCTAGCAAGCATTCTTTGTTATGACAGATCACTAAAATATTCAGTCTGTCCTGATATGGCATCACCACATCTTTTGCCACTTACTTCTCCCCTATCTGTTTAAGATATTGCTGCTGCTACTACTAAACTGAAAGAACATGAACAGAGTTGCATTTGTGATAAATTAAAAAAAGTTAAGTTAATTAATTAAGTTAATAATAAAGTCAATAGTCGGATAAACACTTCGGAGGGTGCAACTTGGCCTTTCTCACTGGCCTCAGCTCTTTGCTTCCCCCTGGCGGTGCACCACCAGCCCCTTCCCAGGAACAAGTCAGGGAAAAGATGTAGTTGAAATCTCTGCCAGGAGGAAGGGGTCGCTAATTTGTGAATAAGTTTTCTGCTGTGGGGAGACTGAGGTCCACTCTGCTGAGAGCAGAAACACAGATTTAACACATCCTCTAAGTAAAAGCTGAGAAACTATGGATTCTTAATGTCATCACATCACCACCACCCCATGTTTTCCATTAGTAGATGGGACACTGGGATTCTTTTTAAAGCAGTATGCCTCATGCAGCCAGTTCACAGTGCAGCTAAAGCACATATACATCCAGGTAAGACATCTGGCAGAGTATGACCTCAAAAAGTGACTTCTGGTAAAGCAAAATGATCAGCAGTTGGATTATTTAAGACGTATTGCTCTTTCCCCACCCCAAAAGAGCTCAGTTTTACCAATTCTGAGAACTATCTTGTTATTTCTTTGACATACATCATGTACTATAAGGAAAAGAGGTAACTGAAAACAAAAATAAATGCACTGGCATATTTCATTTACATACAAGTTCGAGTGGAAACAGTGCTGCTGAAAAAAGGAAATAGCAGGTATGCCAAGATCCCAGCATCATCCAGCACCATTTATATCTGTAACATAATGGAAAAGAGGCTCCTTTCCTAAGGTGGATCAGGATGTGACAGGTAGGAAAAGAATTGCAACATTCAAGGCTCTAAAAATCCCTCATCTTCATCTAAAGCGGAAAGCAAAAGCTTGTTAACAAAGTGCTGCACTGCATGGCTGTCTCATCTTGTAGGCAGCAAGGCTATTTGAAATGGCACTTGCTTCTGTCATTCCACCCTGTTTCCATAGGGCTACGGTAACGGCAGCTGCAGACCTGTACCACATAATTCAGATAGGCTCAGGATATTCACACCATCTCTACTCTCCAGCTTTAGAATTACTACCTTTGTTAGTTTATTACCTCTATCAGCTTACAAAGTGGCCTCTACCCTCCCCAACAATTCCTATAGAGCCACTAGCAGAAGCTGAGACTCTGATGAATACAGAGCTTACACCAACAATGCAAACATGAGATTGGATGCTCAAAGATACAGTAACGTCAAGTAACATAAGGTAATTAACTGAAGAAATATGTTTGCTACAAGCAGAAGTGCTTCTCCAAAGTTTTCAGAGGGGAAGATTTTTCCTTAGGATAGTGAAGAGTCTGAGATCTTTACTTCATTTTGGATAATTCTTTGCTCAAAAGAACTCACGATAACATCTTTCAAGTACTCTGAAAACTCACCATGAGAGACGGGGGTGTGCAAGTCTGGTCTGCAGGATGTCTGAGGGCAGAAATGAAGGGCCACACAGCTGCTTATAGTCTGCAAGGCAGTAAGATGACAGAAGAAAATCTTACGTCGTTCTCTTACAGTTTATGCAAGATTTCGCTGTAATAGTAACAGCAATTATGTATTCTAAATATGTTCATGTAACAGTGCAAAGTCACATATTAGAAGAGCACAGATAAGGCAAAGCAGAAAGCAACAGTTAAGACAATAGAAGCTTTCTTTATCTCAGATATCTTCCTTTGTGTCATATAGAAAAAACCCAAAAGCGTAAACATTTTTAAGACAAACTGCAGGTGGGAAGGCAAGGAGGGATTGTATTTATTCATTTTTGACTAATCAAAATATTTTTGCAGGAGAACTGGAAAGCCTTATTTTGATTTTTACTTCTCCAGCCTGTATCAGTGTATCTAAAGACAAAACATTCAGATCACAGCCAAAAGAAAAGAAAACATAATTTAAGAAATATTTAAATAGAATGTTGCAATGTCAGATTGCTTCTATTTCTTGTCTAAAGCAATGTACCAGTGAATCAACACAATTTCACAGAAAGTTCCAGTGTAGACAGAACTGCACCAGCTGAGCCACAGCTCCATGCAAGCTTCTCTGACAAAAAGAAACACGTCAAAGGATTCCTGCCTGGCTGGATTTTTTTAATGTTTAAAAAAAACCAACTATACAAAACAACTTTTTGATGTTCCATCTGGTAAATCTCTCACCACGAAACAGCATTCTGTACAGAAGAGCTGGCAGATTACATATTTAACATCTGAAATGCATGACACGAGCAGCCTTTCTGTCCGATATTATAACTAAGAGTGAGATTGCTACTGGCTTCTGTAGAGGTTGGAATAGTCTATACAAAGTGATCAGTGACTCTTAGTGACAACTTTTTAAAATAAACCTTTAAACTTATTCAAAGCTACAGTTCTAATCACCCTACACCCAACCATGGGACTATTCCTCTGGCAGGATTGTTTTAAACAAATGGTAATACCCCAGTGGTGCAAACAATAGCTGAGAGCTACCAGGTGTGTACAGGTTGCAGCACAATCATCTATCTTCCCTTTGGTGAAAGCACAGCAATGATTATATAGCACTCATTTAAAGTATTTCAATTACAGAGAGATGTTACACATCAAAGTAATCAAAGGCAGTTTAGGTAATGAAGTTGACGCAGAAGGGAACATTTCCCAAAGAAACATTTAATTTGCATGTAATAGTGCTATTTTAAGTTGATTCTGACATTATATCATGATAAAACACTTGTTGACATTTACAGCACTTCAGTGACAAGCTTTCTTGCATTGTGATGAATTCATCTTTTTTTTTTTCTCTTCACAATAAATATAACTCCATTTCATAAAGGGAAAAAAGCAAAATGTTAAACATACAGCTATTCTCACTGCTATATGCAAGAAGAACTGACTATCTGAGCAAATATGCCATAGAGCACAACCTTCAGGAGAATAAGAAGTTAATAAGAGGGGGCATTTTGAAAGATAGCTCTGCATAACTGCACACACAGAGAAGCTATGAAGTCAGCCAAATACCACCATCATCTGTCATTTGACAGAAATACCTCCTTTGTTCCCTACAAGTTATCTCAAACATATTAGTATAAGTCATGCACATCCTTCACTGCAGATGCAAGGCCAAAATGCCAGAGCCATTGTTAGCCAGCAAACATAAAAGGGAAAAGGTACTCCAAGTCAGCAATCAGTTCTCTTGAGAAACTCCAGGCAGTAAGGAAGAGCTCTGGACAGAAGAGGAAAGGGAAACCAAACCCAGTGCATCACTGGCACCTCATTTTTCTTCTGGCCATTGTCAGTCACAGGACTGAGAGCTTCTTCCTTTGTATTCAGGGAGCATAATGATATAGAGGATCCAGGAGAAATCTGTACTGGAACTTGGGCAGAGAGGAGTATTCCTGGTCTGCCCTTTGGAATGCAATTCAGAATACTAAAAATCTAAGGTATGCATATGTAAACATAACCACTGAAAGGTATAGAGGTGACAGAAGAGACAACATCTTAAGTTTTCTAGGAACACAAATCCCTTGCCTTTCCGTGCTATAGCCTGAAAGAGTAATGGGTCCAATTAAGCCTTGGCCTGAAATATAACTCCTGAAACATTTCCACTTATACCAGTTGATGAGTAGCCTTGTCAAAGTACATGCACATAGATCTCTCTCCTTGCCTCAGAAGCTCCCTTACCTAATGCTCATTCACTTACTTTTTATATTCAATTCTCATCACATTTACAATACCTATGAAGCCATTTTCAAGGCTAAAACTAAATCCTTTTTCTATAGAGCATGTGGGAAAACAATATACTGCTTGTACTGCAAAAGAAAATTAAATTCCATCTCTCATCCGAGTCTTTAAATTGTACTCTGCCTTAAGGCACTGGTCCATTTGACAAAGTAAGAAATCTTAATTTTCATGGAGAAGTGTAAACCAACATCTTGGCAGATATGTATATAAAAGTACATATATTAAACCACAACCAGTAACAACTTTCAGATAGGACGTTTGCTGGCAAAACTGGGTAAGGATCTTGTGAATGATTCAGCTTTACTGTATCTAACTCAAATCAGTAAACATTTATGCTTCCATTTCCTCAACAATTTGCTAGTGAGAAAAGCATGACTCTTGTGAAGTTGAGGATTTAGTTACCTAAAGCTTCCATGCTGAAGACAGACTCAGTTTGTGAGGAAAAGCCCAAGTTCCCCCGACACAGTCCAAAGTTCTCACATTACAGCTCACTTAAGATGCCTGACATGTTAGTGATTTTCTGGTCATTTATAATCCCTCCCAGGAGATATTTAGTCATTTATAGAGCATAACAAAAGCAAGCTACGAGTTACCATGCTTATCAAATGCCAGTTCTTACTTTGTTGTAATTGATATCAATACAAAACCACATGTTGTTTCATACTAATTAAACACTTAAACAATTATTTCAACACTACTACCCTAGTAAGATGGTCATTGTGTGCTCAACATTTCACTAATATTTGTGATAACACTCTGCAGACCATATCTAGCTCCTTTATACTTGCAGAAGCTCAATTTGCCATTTGACATCACTGTTTCATTACTAATAACTGCCTTAATACCCTTAATACATTTAAGCAAACCTCTATGAAATATCTGCTATAAATAACAAAACAAGATAAGTTTGTTTTAAAAACTTGTATCTTCGACTAAAGAAAAGGGAATTTGCATGAAACACACAATGATTGGCTTTGACAATTCCCTTCTAAAACAAGGTTCAGTAGTTCCTACACCTCGAAGCAGCTGCAAAAACATCCTTGTATATTAAAAAAAAGGCAGAAGTTTTGTAAGTCTACAGCACCTGCTTTCAAGGTAAGAAAAGAAAAAAAAGAATAAAGGAAAGAAATTTTGTCATGAGGGGAGGAAAAGAGATACAGGGAGGAAAGAGTAAGATATCTGGTTAGTGACAGCAGTCCCAATTCCACCATTATATCAAGGAGAACCAATCTGTACAAGCACTGTAAAGGACCTCTGTCTCACCCCTACCCTGAATGAACCTACAAAAATATTTACTGTTCTTTTAAAATTTCTCTCCCCTCCAACCCCCTCGTTTTTCAGTGTGTACCATTTTGCATCCACCGCAAAATGAAATTAAAACAGAGCTACTGAATGATTAATATTTTTTTAATCAAACCTCAATAATTTCTTCCCCACCACACAGTTCTACAGTGCTGAATATGAGATACGAAAAAATAGCAGAACTTGGGACAAACTCTTCAGATCCACATTGCTCCCAATTCAGTCTACCCAGCTCCCCACTTTATCTGTTACCTGGCTAATCAGCAGTGATAAGTACTGGAATAGCAGCCAGGCTAATCATGCATCAAAGATCTTTCCAGAGAGTGATAGTACGTCAGGAAAGAAGCCAAATATTGATCTCTTTTAATGACAAGTCCAATCCCACAGTGTAAGAACAGGTCTGTGAATAAGTGCATTAAAAACACCTCAGGTGAAACTGTTGATGCATGCTCCGCATGTAAGTCTAACATATGGCCCTTCTGTAAGACTCTCCTTCTCCAGACAGGAAAGCCTCCTCTGTAGTGCATGCTGCATCTTCTGAAAAGGCTTGTTCAGATGAATGGAAGACATCACCTAGACAGGAAAAGATTAGCAACTCTCAGCCTTGAAGGAGGCCTCCTGCAGCTTTAAGATGTTCTGCCCAAATAGCAACCCAGAGTAACCTCTTGTGCTTCAAAAATTAAATTATTTGGAAAATACACAATGGAAAAAAACCAAAACAAACCTTAGACTGAAAGGGAAAATGGAACAAAATCAATCAGAACAGCTTCAGATTAAAAACAAACTTGCTTAGAAAAAGAAGTGGAACAGATGCATATTTAGAGAATGCATTTTTACACCTTCCTGCAGGACTGACTATTCCTCTATTAAAGGCTTTCTGTGGAAAATAAAGCATAGCAAAGCTGCTTTCTAAAGGATGCATTCCATCTCTGCTTTGTTAAACAAAAATAAATTCTGTTTGTTCATTAAAAGCATCTGAGTAGCTGCAGGATGAATTGCCATTTTAATGTGGGTTGCAACTCAGTTCCTTGTTGAGTCCAACAAGACTATGAGTAGACGCTCAATAGACCATTTACTTGAAAGACAGGAGGACAAATGGTTGATTTATCCTCTCCCCAGCTGGACACCAGTTTTCTCAGCCAATCATGAAATTACTAAAGTGATGAAGACAGTAACAACCATTTCTTCTCCAGGCTAGAATTTTAATTGAGAAGGTTACCCTTGGAGCCTTCCAGGGACTCAAAGGAAAGCAATGAGCAGCACAGGCCTCAGCCAGCTTGCCAAATGACTTCACAAGTCACATGAAACTGTTGAACTGTGAGCAGTTCCGTCAGCAGTCGCAACTGACTTGACACAACCTAAAGACCCAAATGGTGTTTCTAGGAATAACAAAGAAAAGTGCATCCAGGAAACACACAGATGACAAAGCAACTGTCTTTTTTACCTTCCAGACATGACATAAATCTCAATATCATCCCTTAAAAGGGGCTGAAGCCTGATATTTGTGAAGAGTTTTTGCCTGGAATGTCATCCAAAAACATTTTCAGCTGAGTACAGTTTTGGCATCCTCACTCACGAATGCATCCACACTTCCAAAAACACACACACTGAAGTTTTAGCATGAAATCGGGTGGAAAGCAAGTCTCAACCTAAGATTCTAGGAATATTCCAGTTCCAAAGCTACTTCCCAGAAGCAGTTGGAAATTCAAACCCTAACACTGACTGCCCCTTAGATGTTTAACACTGCTATAGAAGTTCTTGATCAATTCTAAAGATCTAGATAAAGCATGAATATTTTATTGTAACAGCCCAGGTGGAAAGCAAGCAGGCAAGTATGAACTATATTCCCTCTACCTATACACCAGTCTTCACCATTGCTACAGCACTTCTTTTAGAAAACAGGAGGCCCTGGTACAGTTTTCTAGCCCAGCTGAGGGATTGCAAACCCGCAGCCCACTGCAGGCTTGAGTTAATCCCAGGACATGTCATTCTTGCAAAACAGTGAAGATGGGAGGTACACATCCAGTTAAAGCCATTCTAAGCAAGAATTGGGCAATCTATGGGACAGAATACTGGATATGCAGAAAACTGCTTAGAGCACTCAGCTCAGAAACGAGATGACTGATTCCCATTATCAATAAATATTTGACACCCACAGCCTGCTACAAGACTCATGAAATAGGACAAAATTTCAGTAGTCCTCTTTCCACAATACATCATCTTGCTAGCAGTAAGCACTCATTTCTCAGTAAGTTTGCGCATGCTTGTCTCTCTACATTGGCCCACAAAACTACCTCTATATATATGTCTACTGCCTCTATAATCAGGATAACTGAGCTCTTGTAGTTGCCTTTGTTTACCAAGTGTACTGGTGAGCTCTTACAAGTGGCCCTGGAGGTGGTTTAAACACAGTTATGAAATGCATGGATCTACCATTAAATGTTTCATAAACACAGAAGATCCTTACTCTGCCATTAAAAATATACAAGGCTTGCTTCATTCCTTCTTTTCCAAGTCTTGAGCCTGATCAGATGGCAGGAAGAAGCTCAACAGCAAGTTAGGCATTGAGTATGTCACATTTACAGTTTTCTGGTTCAAACACCTCAGCATATCTTTAACCAGCAAACCCAAGAAAGAATTAACATTAAACATATCATTAAACATATTTGTTTACCAAACTGGGACCTAGGTTTCAAGTTGTACAGCTATCTCAAATCTCCCTTGGCTTTGTAAAGACTACCTTGCAGTCCCTCATCCTTCGTTGTTACACACATGATTTTCATTTAGATAGTATTGAAGGGGCTTGCATAAAATTATATTTTCTCCTCATTGCATTCATTCACAACAGAAAGTCACCATCTGGTGTCATAAAACAGACAATCCCACAAGGGACAGCGTACACAAATGGCAGGAGACTTCAGACTCAGGACTGGACAAGTTGCTGTGGTTCAACATGAGTCCTCTGCAGTGTAAATGAAGGTTTGCATTCACAGTCAGCCAAGCACCAAACATGGATTTTTTTCAGCTAATTAATTCTATCCAACGTCTACTCACCTCCTCACTTCTCACAATCCTGTGTTGTATGGAACTACCAGAACAAAATGGTCCTGGAAGTAGCTGAAGGTTATGAGATTGTTATTGGGTTTTGGGGGAGTTTCTATTTCTTGCTATTTAAAAAAAAAAAAAATTAAAAAACCCAAACAACAACAAACCAAGTGCCCAACTTTCTTTTGTATGCTGTCACCTTGACACACTACCAGCAGTCACCTCTATGAGCACCTCACCAGAAGAGAAACAGGTTGCACTTTGAAAGATCCTGGCTGCTTTTACAATAGAAGCTTCTGTTTTTTTGGAAGAAGCCAGTTGCAGACTGGAACAGTCTTTCTAGACAGGGACAGACACAATGCAGCTGGCTGCTCTGTCCTTCTCACTGAAGCACTCCAGCCAATATTTCATTCATTACACTGAAGTACAAGTGACATTGTACAGCTGCCATTCCCTGGGATCTTCACAAAAGCAGAAAGTACCTCAACAAGCTATTCCAGCAGACAAAATTGGAAATGACCAAACAGGTGGACGAGGTGCTGAGGGGCAAGGTTTAGTGTTTTATAGGAACGGTTGGACTTGATGATCCGGTGGATGTCTTCCAACCTGGTTGTTCTATGATTGTGTTTGGAACAATATCTTGCATCCTATTTTACACATTCCCCTCCACATGTAGGGCTTGGTAGAGGTCATACGTGCTAATAATTCTGGTTATAGAGCCTGTTATTTTTGGCACCTTAAGTGATTGGCAGCTCCCAGCAGGTACCAGAACAGGATGGTGGGAGCCTCATCCCCAGGCATGACTGGGAACCACCTGTCCTCCCTGATCTGAGGCTCCACAGTTCAGAAATTGTTTGGAGCCTTGCTTCCTATGAAAACAATGCAAATGAATTAATATGTTGTTTGAGAGTACTTCTGTCAGCCAGTGCTTTTTAGTCATTTGGAATCCAATGGCCAATTTCTGTTAAATCTGACAACATGAAGTCAGAGAGGTTAAACACCTACACATTCCATGGAAGGGTGGCCAGCAAAGGAGGTAATTCCTATCAATTACCTCCTGAGAGGCTGTATCTGAGCCCAGCTCATAACAGGCAGATACTGAGTCTACACAGAGTAAATCCATTACTGATACTTCCAACAATAAAAGCTTTAGCTGTCAGTAGAAATCCAAACCCCAATACCTATTCCACATGAAAACCTGACTTAATTAGTTCTGTCAGTAATAGAGCTGCTGTACCAACTGTGTCTGCAGCACACCAATTAACTCTTTCATATTTATTTCCTGTAATTCATGTATCATTCCATACAATGCTTCCTTGAAACCAAATCTGCATTAACTTTTTCTGCTCCCTGCTTCAACAAAAGCATCGTGTTGGTGAGGTGAGACTTCCAATTCTAACAGGATTTTTTTTGTAGTCAACCTTTGCATTCATGTGGTCATTAACAATTGCAGGATCAAATAGGGAACAGAAGGAAGTCCCTCTGCCTCCTTTCCCAAACACCTCTGTATTCATCTTTGGTGGAATAGGTAAGCTTGGAGCTGCCCAACTTGTAAGCTACTGCTGAGTGAAAAACTTCTCCAATTTCTACCAGTCTTGAGGGAGTTTGGCCCTGGCTGATTCAACTTGCTGTAGTCAGCTAGAATGCTGGAATGGTGGTATGAAGAGCTCATATAGCCCCTGTCAGCTGTGAGAGGGAGCATCTGAATCACATTGGGCTTCACTTCATTTGTTTGGCCTTTTTTTTAATCAATAGCTAACAAAAGCTGTGTTGAAACCATCAGTCATCTGCATTGTTGTATTGTGCTTGTACACATGTGATTTACAGCTGGGAAAATAGCTTCCTTTATTGCTGCATACATGAGCACATATAATAGTCAAAGTGAGTCTACATACTATGTCAGCATATTGGCACATAATAGCATTTCTAGGTTTACAACAAAGCACATTACTAGTTACAATAACCTTGTCAGAAATCATGATCATGACACTGATTCTTGGTTTTATTATTAAATGTATTTTTTAATTTCTACAGCTCTTACAACCTATATAGGGCAAAAGGTCAAGGACCAAAGTGAATTCTGTACTTCTCTGACAAAGGTATTGTCTAGTGTTTGGACTACTGCTTTTTCAAAAGGAAAACTTTCACATTAAAAAGCAAATAAAAATAAAAGGAGCAACAAGAAGGAAGAGACAACTCGAGGTATGAAACATAACCTATCAAATTTAAATCAGGAAGCTTTGATTCTATCTCATGTTCAAAATAGTATTCCAAGCACAATGCACCCTCTTATTTCTCAATAAATTCCTCTGGCAGGCTGGCTGCACAGCTTTTTCATATTTTTGATCTTTTACTTTTAGCTGAGTATACCAGCTAGCTCTCTGTCTCAACACTCCCCGAAAAGTCATCCTCAGTGTTAAGATCTTTTAGCATTTGGTTCATTATTCTTTCTCTCATTTTTACACAGCACTAAACTCAAGAGAACAAAAAGATCCAGATCAACATTTCCACTTCCAGCTTGCTCACAAAAGAAGTTTGCCAAACTTGCTCCTTAAGCAATTCAACACTACATTTTGAAAACACTACATTTTGAAAACACTACATTGCTGATTAAATGTTCTTGCATTTGTAGAATTGTTAATCATCAGTGATTTCTCCAAATATCTGGTAATTTCACTTCACTATTAGGGTTTCAGCCTTTTTTCATGAAACATTTCTTCCTACGAACAAAATATTTCTTAGCATAAACATATTTCTTCTTGCACTAATCTTTCCACACTAAGCATTCACTTTCTTAATCTGGTTTTTCCATCTTGTATATTAAGCAGACTTAAGTACTCATTCTGTAAGTGTTTACACATATGCTAGACTACACTTGCCAACTATTCTACTGCCTTTGAAAGGGCACTTATGTACAAAAACAAGGGTCTGAAGATAGTGGCCTTATTTCACACAATGATGAAACATCATCTCACAACAAAACACAGCATAAATAACACCACTATATTATCCCTGACCATCTCAATGCTAAGATGAACTTTGGAGAGGGGTGAAGAAGAGAGGCAGGTAGAAAACCTGCAAGGGACTGCTGTAGATTTCTGTATGATTTTCAACACATTCAGTTTCTCAAAAGGCTTATACTATACTCCTTTGGAACAACAGTGGCTTGACAATCATTAAGCAAAACAGACTTGGTGCTGTCCTTGCCTCTTCCGTCCTCAGTGAATTTTAAAGTATTAGAATCATAGGATAGTTTGGGTTGGAAGGGACATTAAAGATCACCTAAGTCCAATCCCTTGCCATAGGCAGCGACACCTCCCACTGCATCAAGCTGCCCAATGCCTCATCCAACCTGGCCATGAACACCTCCAGGGATGACCAAGTACAGCCTGGCCTGGTGCGTCTATTGCACACACACTTTTACTGTTCGAGTTGTGGAACTGAAGATGAAAGGACAGTTTTGGTCCTACCTTCTATTGGTGTATGTAGGTTAGCCTGATGGAAGAAGTTTTAACACCTTAGTAAGCATTTGCCTTTGGGTTACAAAATAATCACTGAAGCCAAGAAGTATCTCTTGCTACAAACTGGGACAAGATCCAAACTAGTGTGTTTTGATGAACGCTAACAGAGAACCATGACTTAAACAGTATAAGCCTCATTTTAAAATAAACACTTTTTCCAAAATGTAATTTTATCTTCTCACTTTAGATTCTCAGACCCCACAGTACTAGTGATTATCTTCCCATGGTTTGGCAAGATGAAACACTGTCATTTGTTACAGATGCAAGTTGAAGCATCTGTCCTGTTTCCCCAACAGTCATCTCTTAATCCTTAACTAGAACACCTTCACTTAAGGTAAAACTCTACAGTCATGAGGGAGAAAATGAGCATCAAAAGCATTCTATGACTAATTTCTTAAACAGCTCCAAAGTATTCTTGATATGCATGTAATTGTGGCTGCCTTCTGATGCATGACAGACATCAAAATCACAATAGAAGTGACACTGGTCTCAGCAGCACTGAGAATAACTGTTTACAATCCTAAACAACTTGAATCACTGAAGAGGAGTTTGAGGCTGTAAAGCTCAGAGGAGTACTCATGCTGACACTTGATACCATTTTAAGAACTCAAACATCTTTTTACCTGAACTGAAGCCACTCTTTCCTTTTATATTTTCAGAGCTTTATGATCCCTTCTGCCACAGAAATTGTAATTTCCTGATATTTAGTAATGTTTCTATGCCTCGTAGCAGCTAATCATAGCAGACTTCCTTGGCAACATCTGAAGAAGCCTATAAATACTCATTAACTAAGGTAAATAGTAAAAGGAACTGCTTGAATCCGTTCAGATTTAAAAGCTGCTGCACTTAGAGGCTGTTCCACTGCTCTGGTCTCCTGACAGCACAATGCTAGCCCACACTGCTGCTGCGGAGCGATATGTCAGCCCATCTGAGGGCTTTGTGGCTGCCACAACTGCTCCCAGTCAGCACTCCTGGGCATCACAGGTAGGGACAGCCCTGACCCTGGCTCTGGGCCCTTGCTCATCCCTTGCTCCCCATTTCCACACTGCTCAGAGTGAACTGGCAGAGGGCCAGCACACCACTTTCTCCAACACCATAAACCCCAAAGCCAGGCACCCCCAGAACCTTCTGTCCTTCACTGCCGCAGACAGAACCATCACCTCATTATACAAATCAAATAGATACAGGCAGTGACAGAAAGAGACAAATGTCCAAACACAGTGCTATAGAGATCTACATCTGCGTGATCCCATTAAAACAACCTTCAATCCCCTTGGCTTCAGATCTTCTTGACAAAAAGAGGAATAGAGACCAATATTCAGTTTAATTTCAGGGCTTTAGCACAGCTTTCTTGGTCCTCTCTCACTCCCTTAGCAATGTAAATAGTCTGTACGTAACCAAGTAAATCATCCAAATCAGCATTCCTGCAGGTATATCCATCACAAAACTGCATGATTTAAGCTATGATGAACTCAAACTGATATCAAGATTTTTGCAGAGGAAAGTGGATATGAGCCGTCATGCACCACAAGTCAATTTAAATGCAGATTTCAGGTATTTGTTATTCTTAATTGTCCTTATACTTTTAAAGTGGACTCTGGTAAGTAAATGCTTTGTCATGACTGTACCTAATCTTATTTTTTCATTCTTGTTGTGAGAATTGGTTGATGGGTTTTGCTGCAGCTGGTTTGTATGCTTTTGTGATGTGGATCTGTCTCACGTCAGGAGATGTTGTGTGGACAATCTTCAGACATAACTGGATAACCTAAGTGAATATTCTTTGAAAACTTACACAATTCTTTGTCTAAAACTAGTATGTATACTGAAGGCAAATCCTGGCCAGCTTGCAGTAGGGAAGGATGTGATTGTAACAGGAGTTTAGCTTGTTTACTAGTCAAAACAAGGACAGTTCCCCAGCAGGAACAAAGAGCAGACCTGAACTCATCAAGAGGAGACATTGAGGAAGGAGGTAAGATAAAGAGCATCAGAGGATTCTGAACACAAAGGAACTGTGATGTACATTTGAGAGTGGGTGATGAGTTCTGTGTATGGTTAACCAATATTCCTCAAATATGTAACCAGTGTTTCTCAAAATCTGTATGAATACACATGTTCAACCAGTATAAAACTCCTGTAACCAGCCTTTGCAGTATGCCTTTTTTAGACGGGCATCTGATTCAGCGCTGAATTGTAAAATAAAAATATTATTATCTTTGCTTTGAATACTTAGTCCTTTTTAATATTTTAGCACTGATTGAGTGTTTCTCACATTGTTAAGGAGAATGATGTTCTAAACCCGAGGTTTAGATTGGTTTAAATTTAACCAAGTACACTTTCCCTTCCACATGCAGGATTCCAAAGACACAGAAAGAAGCAGTTGCACTCAGTTATGCAAGAATCCATCAAGATAGTAACAGAGATCCTGGCAGTATGATAGCCCAGAAGGCATCATAAGCAACAAGGATTCACTTTATCCCAAATATTAACACCAAAGGACTGAAAAGAGTCTTAAGACATTTGTGTGATTTCCAGACTGCTTTCTGTATACAAGGATTTCACCCTTCACTGCATTTCTCTGCATTCTTCTATTCTTCTTCAAAACTTTTCCCATATTATTACTAAGAAGGCAACTTTAATGATGGCCACAGTACATGGGATGTACTAAATCTCATCATTGCTCTTGTTAAATAATTTATTATCAGTGAAATATTATCAACGAGACATAAGAATTGAATTCCAACAAAATTAACTTTTACTGCTAACATTTGTCTCTGTTACTCGGTCCATATCTTCCAGTATTAAGGTAATGTCCATTTATAAAAATATATGGGCACACAGCAACACCCAAGCTCTGAACAAGCTGTCTTGAGCCCTAGTAGCTGCCTCAAAACCTCTAAATGGGCCAAATGAGCCTACAAAGAACCACCTGACTTCCAGCCATATCCATTTATAATACACAACTTGAGATGAAATTATCCTGCAAATTCTATTTACCTGGGTTTTGTCAAATAGATGCTTAAAATCACCCCTGCAGCAACACAGAATTTGATGGAAAAGTTGGACCTGATCCACGAATTCTTTGCATAGTTTTTTGGAGATGCTTTACAAAGTATGTGTGAGGGCTGAAGCTGCATCCCAAATCACCTATATGCTCTCTGCATCAGAGATTCTTAACGAAGTACTCAAAGCCTCCTATTCCTCAGTGAAGAGTCAACTGCAGCAAAATTCTCTAAACAGAATGCTCAGAGGACAATTTTTACTATTAAAATACTTAATACTGTGAGGTAACCATTCCCATTTGAACCATAAATGAAAAAATCTTGCTTTGTTTTATACTTTCCTAAACATACAACTACATATCTTTTCCTGTTCCTCAACCAATAGATTCAAGGTCCTTGACAAATTACAGCAAAATATCTCTATAATAAGCTCTTATCTGACCAACAGTACCCAACCCATTCCATTCTCTGCCAGAATGAACAGTGACAGGATTGGTAGCCAACAAGACATATTTAAACTCTCAAACAAGATCATTCTTGCTGTGTCATTCTATCTCAAACATCAGAGAGAAGGCAAAAAGGGAACCTTCAAATACAAGTTAAATACCTCAGGATTGTTTTCATACCCTCTACAGCAAAAGAAATGTGAGAAATAAAGGAAATGGTCTTCCTTAAATTTGTGAAGTATCACTATCTTCCATTAATTTCAGAGGAATAAAAAGGTATCTCACACTTTTAGCAGCACAACACACTTCTCAAGGAAAAAAAAAAGGAAAACAAAACTTTACCACATGTTGAAGATTAAATCCTTTGTAATATCTGTTAAAGCCGCCTTCTGAACATCCTCAAAGTGCTATTGGATCACACAGCAAAACCAAGAGTCCCATTCTATACTTCCTATTTATCTCCTTGGTGGTGGATAACCCCTTATCTTTGTCTTGAGAGTTGCCACTTCCCATTATATGATTTCAGGTAACAGAGTTCTCTGGGAAATTTAAAAACACATAGCGTTGGTCATCTACATACACCTCTTGAGCCAATCAAATGCCTTCATTGACAGCAGCAGACATATGGATGGACACTTCATGTGAACTAGCTACAGGAAGCTAGCTACACAAGCAAAGGACTTGTATCTTGGAATGCAAGTTACATTTCTAAAGCCTTTCACATACATTACACACATCAGGAGCTATAGTAGCAGAAAACTGCTGAAATTTAACCATGGTAGTATTTGGTTTTACAGGTAAACAAAATAGACAATTAGTAATCGATTAATTTAGGTAGCTGTAGAAACCAGTATGCAGCGAAAAGAAGTCACAAACCTGTGGTTTAAGCTCTGCCTAAGTTCACCTTGAGTCTATCTATGTTCCTGTTTAATGCTGCTGTTTGCATAGAATCCAGGAAACAGTGAGGAAGGCCATTTTTCACTTTTCATTCACCAAGATCTTGGCAGAAGCAAACAAAAAGAAATTTCCATACATATTAGTAATTCTGTGCAGTAAGACCCCTTCATTGTCTGTGGAATAGGAGACATTGACTTGAGAGCATTTAGTAAATTTCCTCTACTCAGTTTAGTTGCATAGAAGGTGCCTTGATCCGGGACATGGTTTAGTGGTTGATAGGAATGGTTGGACTCAGTGATCCCAGAGGTCTTTTCCAATCTAGTGATTCTGTGATACTTCCAGTAAAAATATAACAGTCTCTCGGCTCTGCCACAGAACCACAACTAATATAGAAGTCATCAACTTCATTACTATCCAGCCCTGAAGTGACAGTTTTACTTCTTTTAAACATTGTAATGATTTCTGCCACTACTTAACAATCATCATTTGAAGTGTTACCTTACATTGTTTCAATTGCATTATGTAGAATCATTCCAAAAAATCAAATAAGACTTCAACTTCTGTTGCATTAGTAGCACCTTAATATACACATTTAGGAGAGGCTTTCCTTAGGGAAAGGATGTGGGCTGTTTTTTCAGTGAGGAGAAAAACAGCAGTTAGCAAAGGTATTCCCACTGCCGAGAACACAGCCTGCATCCCCCCCTTTTTCTGAATGCTTTCACTTTCCCAAATGTTTGCCGCTAAGCATCTGTCCACAAGCTTTTGAAATCTTAACTTAGAAGAAATAACACAGATGTTGTTCCCCCTGGAGGGTCTATTGTAGGATAAAAGGTAACATATTGCACTTCCCTTTTCAGTGACCTCTTCCTTCTTAAATTTGCATCTACCTAGCCTGAAAGAAACTGCTAAACCGGGACCAAGATAGTGCATCAAGTTGAGGATTCATCACCCCTTTTCTCTCAATAAACCCAGGATCAGTGTTGACCTGGCAATGACTCTGGGTGCTCAGGGAGCAGGGAAGTAGCTGTGCCTCCCCCATACCTCTCTATCCTTGATGACCCTGTGGCAGCCCACAGAGCTTGGAGCCCTCAAGCCCTGGGAAATGGATGGACTCTGGTTCACAGGACTCTATCCCTACATACAGGGCAGTCTTGTTTCAAACTAAGCATCTGTTCAGATTTTCTCCTGTGTTTAGCTCTCACATTGAGAGAATTACTGTGCAGATAACCTGCCTCTGCATTAGAAGCTGACCACTTTCTGGGGCTGAGCCACAAACTTCTAATGGTTTTTCCATTCCTACATTCAGGTTCCAAGTCTCCTAATCTAGCACCATCAGATTTAGCTGTTGCCTGCCTGGGTTTGGCACTCCACAGTTGTTGCCTAAGGGCCACATGGTATTGCACCACTATAAACATCACCACACTGACAGTCACAGAAAGAGTTCACATCCAAAAGTCCACTCCCAATCAAGTTTAACATTATTATATGCTTGTTTCTTCCTCTCCTATTGCTGGAATTCTCTGCTCCTATTCAATTTTCATGCACTTATATACAAAATCCCAGTGTCTCTGAAGCCATTAATTATATTTTCTCCACCTGACTCCAGTATGAGTCAACAGCTTCACTACCAAGAGAACAAATAAAAAAAGAAAATCAAACTTCATGACACTAAAATAGTCCTACAAATAGTGAGGTGATACAGTGACTTTAGAGACTTGATGTTTCAATTTTTGCTGCACTACCAGCTCAAATATTTCTATTGTGATGCATGCCAAGGGAACATTTAGTAGACCTGAGCCTGGACAGATGTAGGTTTTCATTTACCTTCAAGGTTATTTTCTCGAAAGCATTACACTTCCCTCTTTCATCACAAAGCTGCCAGAGTACTTCAAGTACTTCATCTGTAAATTACAAGTTACAATTCTACTGCCAGTGCAGGAAATGGCAGACCATCTTTAGTTAGGAACATCACCCTCCCCTCCCTACGCTGGGAAGATATTGTAAATGAGTCATTACAGAAAATGTTTAGCCAGACAAGTACTCCACTATACACAATTGGGGAGCTCATTTTCCTCTCTGAGGATAATAAATTAGTGACAACCTGTGGTTCTCCAGTTAAATCTGAAGAACTGTATTTTTATTATAGGAAATATGGATCTTCTTGTATATTGCTTCTTAACCTCTTCTATTATCTCTATATACCTAGAATAGTAGCTACCATGTAAGAGAAGATAGGAAGCACAGCATCTTCACACATAGAAAGTCACAGACAGAAAATTAATCTGCATATTCACGGTAAGAAAGCAAAACAGAGGTTCCTAGACCAAAATGTACCTGAAATACTGTGTTCAGTTCTGGGCCCCTTGCTACAAGAAGGATGCTGAGGCTCTGGAGTATGTCCAGAGAAGAGAAACAAATGTGGCAAAGGGGCTGGAGAATAAGTCTTGACGAGCAGCTGAGGGAACTGGGGTTGTTTAGCCTGGAGAAAAGGAGGCTGGCTGAGAGAAGACCTTATTGCTCTCTACAACTACCTGAAAGGAGGTTGTAAAGAGGAGGGAGCTGGCCTCTTCTCCCAAGTGACAGGGGACAGGACAAGGGGGAATGGTCTCTTGCTATGCCAGGGGAGGTTCAGACTAGATATAAAAAATAAGCTTTTCACAGAAAGGATCATTAGGCACTGGCAGAGGCTGCCCAGGAAGGTAGCTGAGTCCCCATCCCTAGAGGTATTTAAAATGAGGTGCTCAGGGAAATGGTTTAGCGTTTGATAGAAGTGGTTGGACTAGATGATCTGAGGTCTTTTCCAACCTGGTGATTCTATGATTTTTGAAAGCATGCTGACTCCTTCCATCCAGAGTCCAGCAAGCGAGTCCAGCAGCAGTTACCATCAGCATATGTGAGAAACACTCAATCACTGCTAAAATATTAAAAAGGACTAAGTATTCAAAGCAAAGATAATAATATTTTTATTTTACAATTCAGTGCTGAATCGGATGCCCTTCTAAAAAAGGCATACTGCAAAGGCTGGTTACAGGAGTTTTATACTGGTTGAACATGTGTATTCATACAGATTTTGAGAAACACTGGNTACTAGTTTTAGACAAAGAATTGTGTAAGTTTTCAAAGAATATTCACTTAGGTTATCCAGTTATGTCTGAAGATTGTCCACACAACATCTCCTGACGTGAGACAGATCCATATCACAAAAGCATACAAACCAGCTGCAGCAAAACCCATCAACCAATTCTCACAAGCATAAGCCTCTCGTATTGTTTAAGCACTGTTCTCTCCATGTGGAAAGAAAGAGAAGCCCTTGACATTCAGCCCCTCTGCTAATGATAACTAAGATTTGGTAAATATGGCTAGTTTTTTCCACAGTATGGATACATGTATAAAAACCAAGTTCAAAATTCATCATGTCCACCCCCCCAAAAAAAAAAAAAAAAAAAATTCACCACTTTGCTTTCCAACAGCAGGTCTCTGGAAGGAGCTCTGCTGGACTTCTATCCTGTCCCCTAATTACCACCTAATAATCACCCACCTGACCAGCAGTTGTTCTTACCCATACATACCTTTCACCTAAAAGACCAGTAGGTTCACCAACGACTCAAACACAACAGGAGAAGATTGTTTGCAGCTGCTACATTAATATTGCACTTCTCTCAAGCACTTTAATATTTGTGCTTGTGCCCAGTCACATAGTGTGGCAGAAGACATGCTTCTTAAAAATACAGTAATCAACCCAATATATTGCCTCTGGTCCTGATTGCAGATCTCCTCAGGAACAGAGTAAGAAAATCATTCATGTAACCTCAGTCTTGTGTGGAGGCAGGTATAATGAACCTCCATTGATTAGGAAGCATCCTGAACTGTAGCAAGTTTTTCCTCTCTTCAACACTTTGTGCTTTGCAAACCACTTCATCTGCTTATTCTGTTAGTCTGGGAAATGATGCGTTACTATCTCTTTCAATCCTGTATTCCAAATAATTTCTTAAAGCAGTATAAACTGAAGTTTGTTATTCTACCTGTATTTACTTTTGGGGCTGTTAAAGGCTTTAAGTGTGTTGCCCCACATTTCTCTTTCCCTGTATTTAACTGGTCCTGACTTTTGGGCCTCTTGAGAAATTGGTTTTGGGGACACTTCCTTAGGCAACCGTTGGCTGGGTATGCATGGCTGGGGCATGTCTCAGAGCCCAACAGTGAGAAGACCTCAGGACCCCACAGCACTCTCAACCAGTTCGTTTTTTCAGTGCATCTGGTTTGTAAAGGGCATTGATCAGCATATGCTTGAGAACTGCATCTCTGGTTTCAATTGAGATTTCATTCTGTTCAGCATTTCCAGGAGTCTGTGGTTTGTTGCTCACTTGTTCTAAGCAGTCTTTCTGACAAATGTAAGGTGAGCTCAGAAAATCCCTTTTCTGTTCAGCATTTCACTCACCATTTTGTTGTCTTGTGTACCCACTGGGGTAAAATAGTTATTATATTATATTATTTTGAATGGAACCTCACCAGTCTAACAACATCCTGATGGCCATGAGATAGCTTTTCTAGCAACAGTAGCTCAGTTAAGAGTTATTGCTGTCACTCTTGGTAATTATCCACAAGAACTTGAAGAGGAAACAATTATTGCTCTATTAAACCACTCGTTGGCTCCCAGATTTTAAATTCCACTGCAGTTACATTATTTTTACATATGTCAAGCAATACATCAGAAGAAGAAAGTACATTTAAAGCTGAAAAGTACATTTACATTCTTTCTAGTTGTTTTCAGTATCCCTAAAGAAAATTAAAGCTTCACCCTCTAGCTGTGTATTTTAGTAATGACATTAAAACAAGTAGTGGAATCTAGTTTCCTTTTCACTTTCTCAGCTGCAGCTACCCATAGCCCTGAGTCAGAAGATAAATTAGGTCATAAGAACAAAAATACTCATTGTAAAATATTATGTTACTAATCAACTTCTATAATAATATGATGCTTATTCTTGCACAGAATTTTGCAAAGAAATTAGCAAGTAGGTAGCTTTAAATTAATATTTGGGTGCATGATAGTGACCAGCCAAAAAATGGGAAGAAGGAATGGTAAATCAACAAATAATATCTGCTTCTTGTAAGTCTTTGCTTTGGTTGGTTGGGGTTTTTTTTCATCTTGACTTGCCTTCTGGAATAGGACAGCATCGTTACTTCAGATTTTGCCTGCATAAACTGGGTCCTAGAGAGATACCTGTGTCTCACCACCACTCATCCATCAGACAGAATAGGAAGTATGTACGGTCTGCTTCTAGAGTAAAATGTCTTCATCACCATACATAGTATTGGAACAGCTGTTTTCATTCACAACCAGGTATACCTCAGGTTTAGTTGAATGGGCATGAGTAATCCTGAATTTAGTACGGTTTGTCTGCTTCCCTCCACAGATGCATCCTTAATGTACCCATCTGACTTGGATAAATCACGGATAAATCATAACTGAGACCTTGACTAAGGCTGAAAATAACTGAATTGTAATGGCAAGCCCCCAGATCACCTTCCAGGACATTAGGGTATATAACTCAGAAGAGAGTTATAGCCAACTAAAAGTCAATATCAGTTAGGCATGTAAGCCTCCTTGCAAAAATCTTAGCCTGGTTTTTGACGCTTTGTATTGCTACCTAATCTCAGTTAACTTCACACAGGTAAGACAAAAGCACAACACTATCTCTATAGTAAAACATAGGCTCAGCACAGTTTGTTAAGAGCTAAACATCCCCCAGACAAGGCTCATGTTCTGCTCCATTAGACTACTTGACAGGCTATATACCGTTCTTTTACTTGCACCATGACAGTCATTTGAAGGTGAATGCACCAGAGGAAACTGTGAGCATGCACAGAGTATTCAGACAGAGGAGTCAAACACTGAACGAATTCAGGCACAGCCCAGAGATCTGAATGTTTTCTTGAACAGCCTCTGGAGTTCCTCTGCTTTCTCCTGCTCATCAAGGGTCTTTCTGGTGCCTGATGAAGCTTTGAAAGTAGCAGTGTCAATGAAGTGAAAAGAGGAGCTCCAGCAATTGTTTCATTGGGCTACAGAACCCCACTGTATCCTGCAGCCACCTGGGGAATAGAGCATGGGATCAGCTGGGAGCTGGTTATGAGCTGTTTCGTCACAGCCACATCAGTATGCCCTCAGCAGAATGAAACTTGTGTATATTTGCCAGTTTGCATGCCCACACACCCTTTTCAATGCTGCTCATGCAGCAGATTTTTGTAGATTACTAGAGTAAAAGAATTAAGCATCAGATTCAGACTTTGACAGCAAAACAGACCAGGAGAACACCAGATCCACTGAACATGGAGCCAGGTCTTTGCTAAACAATCTCTTGATTTCTATTTCAGTATTTTCATTTGTAGAAAGTCAGCCTAAAATGAAGCATACAAAACACAGGTGGAAATAGTCAGGAAAAGACTGTAAGGAAAAGGTATATCTCTGGTTTTCCTCTTTTTTATTCTTTTCTTCCCCTTTTTACCTTCAAAAGGCCTTCTGGATCTGCACATAACAAATTTCTGGCTCTCTTGAGATATTAGTTACTCACTAAATCAACAAACATGCATCTGGAGCTTCATTTTGAAATTCATATATTTTCCTTGTGCTGAAATCCTCTGTGGTTTTTCTCTCATTTCTCTTGTGTGTCAGTCTTTCTATTTACTTTTCCTTGTTACCTACAGAAAACAGAAAACCAGAAACCAAATGTATTGATTTTCACCTGAAAGAAGGTGGGCTATTAAAGCCTCTGGCACCCTGAAACAGATAGTGTTTGCATGAAAAATCTGTCCCCCGGAATGCTGCCTCTATGAAGGCATCAACAAGTAATCAAATTCTGGCAGCTCCTGAAACTGACTCTTCTTTGACTATCAGTTTCAATAATTAATTTTCTGTTTGAACTTCTGTCCGGAATGAAGCCCTCATAATGGGATGAGGATGCTACACTGAACACATGGAAGCCATGGTTTGATGATTCGTTCTTCAAAATACTGCGAGAATTGGTTGATGGGTTTTGCTGCAGCTGGTTTGTGTGCTTTTGTGATATGGATCTGTCTCACGTCGGGAGATGTTGTGTGGACAATCTCCAGACATAATTGGATAACCTAAATAAATATTCTTTGAAAACTTACACCATTCTTTGTCTAAAACTAGTATGCAAATCCTGGCCAGCTTGCAGTAAGGAGGGAAGTGATTGTAACAGGAATTTAG
The DNA here is from genome assembly GCA_013389865.1 of Piaya cayana. Taxonomy (NCBI): domain Eukaryota; kingdom Metazoa; phylum Chordata; class Aves; order Cuculiformes; family Coccyzidae; genus Piaya; species Piaya cayana. Next base: position 29,921 of record WAAB01024961.1, read on the forward strand.
CTTGTCTACTAGTCTAAACAAGGCAAACTTGAATTCATCAAGAGGAGACATTGAGGAAGGAGATAAGATAAAGAGCATCAGAGACACAAAGGAACTGTGATAGTGGGTGATCTCAAAATCTGTATGAATACACATGTTCAACCAGTATAAAACTCCTGTGACCAGTCTTTGCAGTATGCCTTCTTAGAAAGGCATCCAATTCAGCACTGAATTGTAAAATAAAAATATTATTATCTTTGCTTCAAAGACTGTGCCCTTTTTCATATTTTAGCAGTGAAAGAGTGTTTCTCACAATACTAAATCCCAGGATAAATTCTCTCTTGCAAGACATACTTATACTTATAGAACAGCAAAACAATGTCATGGAGTTGAAGTCCAGATAAACAGTACATTAGCACAAAATAAACCTGAGTCACACATGAAAGATAGTTCCTTGAGTGAAGAAACTAAAGGAATGGGATTTACTCTGTTCTGATTAAGCAGTCCTTGGATAATTCTTTACCTGTCTTGTAAAATCCACACTTTGAGGGGGATTAATGTAACTGACTCATTTCTGCTGTTGCTTGAAATGTAAACAGGGACAGAATAATAAATATTATGTCTTTTAAGATTCTCTTCAAATGAAAAAGTGGACAAACTAAAAAGAGCACTTTCAAAACCCAGAGTAGTAAGACCTGCCCAACAATTCTGGAGGGTGATTGCCAGTCTCTGAGTGTAGCAGAAGTTACTGTCCTTTTAGATATCTCTTCTTGCCTCGTACACCACTAAGGTTCCCAGTCCTTCACACAAGACATTTCTTTCCTTACTTTGCAAGAAGGGTAAATACAAGGTGACAGAGCAGCATTTACTGAGTTCTGTCAGTCCCTAGTGCTGTCTTGCTAAAGGTCTCTCAACCCCAGTCAAGATGTTCAACAATTTTAGAGCTTGTCAAAGGCCCTTTCTGCCTTCAAGTTGTATTTTAACAATTCATCTCCTCTGCTCTACATCTTGGTAGTCCAGAGGTAAAACCAACTCTTTGCCAGACATGGATTCCAATGGGCATTTTTCCTACGAGGGAGGGAAAGAGAGAGAAAAAGAGAGAAATAGTGAATCTCTGCCAGCTGCCCACAGGGCTCTACAAGAGTTGGGACATGACCTCACTCATATGCATTTGCTGCTAGGCTCTGCCTCCAGTGCAAGGTAATGGGAACCCACACAGAAGAGAATACACAGAAATACAAGACTGCAGAAAGCAAAAAGGGTTGATACCTTTGTCTCTTTGATGATTCTTAGAATAGGAAACCTGATAGAGTCTCCCAGTTCAGGGAATGAAAAACATCTGACAGAACAGCTCCAGCACAGAGTAGGTTTCCCCTGTAAGAACTGTTTCTAATCATGCCTAGAAGATGCCAATTAACAGGGAGAACTCCAAGGAGGTCTAATCTCTGCTAGAAGCTAAGTATGTTGAGATGCAAGGAAAGCCATCTAGTAAGAAAACAAAAGATTCAGAATACTGATTTTTATGGGATATGTTTACTCTGTGAATTAAAGGTAATGCATCAAGATCTTCCATGATGGAAAAAGCAGGAAGCAGAGATACTAAGAATTATTGCTTGTGGATAATCTTACCATTTAAAGCATGCTCGTGGGTCTGAACAGAGATGCTGAGGTGCTGAATTTTTCTCAGCAGACCGGAAAAATGCATACACAGGCCTGAGCCAGCAATAGGTGCAGAGGTTTTGACACCACTAGTTTCTTCACCTTGGGAACATCTGATCCCTCAGATAAGATGAGCCTTTTGCTGAGGAACAGCTCCTCTAAGGTGAAAAACAATGTTTCCCCTTGCTATTTTGCAGAATGTTGACAGATAATTCGATCAGGAACACAGACTCTTTATGGAGAGCTTTTCTCTTGCTGCAAACTTGCTCTTATATTAGTCAGGATTAAGGCAGGAGGAGACCATGAGAGGCCTGCAGCCTCCCAAAGCACCCCAGTTTGCTTAAGTTACTTCATCAAAACTCATCTCCACATCCTTCAGTCTCCTGGATGACAACATGCTTGTGACCTTCTCCCTGCCAGTTTGTGGACTTAAGACTTCTGAACTGGTCAAATAAAATGCTCCCAAGCACATGAAGCATGCATTACAAAAGGCAGTCTTGATACCCCAAAGGTCTAAAACACTGGGCAAAAGAATGATGAAGACAAAATTTCCAAGTAAAAAGTTACCATGGAAGCCATTGGTGTTTTTTAAGAAATTACACTGGGAAAAAAAAACCAACCATCCTCTGGAAAAAAAAGGCACAAGGGAAGGGGAAACTGTCTTGAGATTAATTGCTATCAGTATTTGCATTATTTCTGTAACTGCAACTCCTAGCCATGGACAAGGACCTCTTGTGCTAACTACTAATTCTGAGGCATATCTGTGCAGTGTTTGACAGCCATTGGCATTGGCACATAAGGCATTTTGTGGCCTTACCAACAGACCAAACATCTCCTCGTTAGCTCTAATTGGCATGCCAGTGATGACTCTTTGCTGTCCAGAATGTCACTAGAAGCTTTGTATGTTTTGTTATAAACCAATAACTGCAGTGTGGCATCTAAAATGTTATGAGAACAACGAGGAGATACAATAGATCCCTGTGATATTTCTAATAGATAAACACTACTATTTCCCAAGGAATAGCCCATCTCATACTTTTTTGGCTTTTCCAGGTATCACTCCCACTGAACTTGCTGACTCCCTTACATTGGTTGTAAATAAGAAAGAATTCCCATGAAGTCAGTGGAATTACATAGCTATAAACCTGCAAGAGAATAGACTGTATTATGTATAACAAGAACGTAGATAGTGTCTTGCACTTTTGACTAAATCTAAGATTAAATCTACTTTTAGACTATGTCAAAACAAAGAGGAAATTTCACTTTACCTTATTGTTGAATGACAACAGATTTCTTTCACTTGCAGTCAGAAATGCCAGGTAAATGGCTAATACCATCCTGTATGTGTTATATGTGTATGAACTGCATATTCATACAAATGAGCAAGATTTTACCTCTACGTGGTTGTACAGAGGTGCTTTGCTGAGAAAAATACTCAGGAGCTGATGCCAGAAAACAAGGTGCTGCATTGGGTTAGAGGACTAAGATCCCCCTGAGCCTATTTGCATTCATCTATCTTTCACTGCTCCTGCACGTTTGTATGTGAATGTGTGTGAGGAGAGGTAGAAGTAAGTTACAATAATCTATAGCACACTGATATAATCTGTCCCCTTTAACTCTGGAGAGAGGCAGTAATTTAGATATTAAAATGCTTTGTGCTATTGTTCAGAAATGCAAGGAGTTATCTAGTGTGACATTTAGTTTCACCTGGTCTTTGTGTATGTGTGTATTTCTACCCTGCAATACAATACTGTGTCTCTTTAAAAAGTTGCTGTGGAGACACCTCAAAAAGCTGTTCAGTGGGGGAACAAAGGAAGATTTTGGCAACTGTCTAAAACCCGGGGCCCAAACATCCCTATAATGGCACTAAATGGCATCAGAAACCAGGTAGCACAAATTGCATACAAAATCAATGCCCTGTGCCAGTTTACAGCATCATCCAAAGATCATGAGGATCCTGGTTCAAAACATTGTTCAGGCTGTGTCCTTCCTGAGAAGATGTCATCAGAAAGAACAAAAAAAGCAGTGCATATTTATTCAGTGGAAACTCAATACATTCTATGAAGCATCAATAGTAATGGAAAATCTTCTAGGATTTTCCTGTTATCATCCTTAATATTTCCTGATGCATTACAATATACTGTCAACCTCGGAATAAGAGAGACACTTAGACACATATCAACTGCTTATTATGCTGCCTGTATAATTTTAGCTGCAGGTAAAGGGCAGATTGCTGAGAACTTCAGATCAACAGTACCGGGAGATTCTGCCAAACCCCAAAATTTTTACATGAGTTCCCTAATAATTAAAAAACTCTAGTTTGTTTCTGCTGGAGCATTTTCCTATTTCATTGACTGACTATGTTAATGACATCAGCGCTGCCAAGACTCCAGAAAGTAAGACTAACAAGGTTTGTCTTACACCCACCACTGAGACAGAAACTTTGTGGACTTCAAAAAAAAAGCAGACAGGCACAGCATTATTAAACTAATTACAAAGATCAGTATTGACTTTCTCTTCTCATATAGTTTGTCCTTCTAATTACAGCTACAAATGCACAACCTAGATGACCTGTTTCCCATGTATATTAACCAAATACTAAAAGACCTCTCCCATGCAATTCCAGATGCAATCAGCTTGTGGTTAACACAAGTCCTCTTTGGAGAACCACCATTTACTCTAAACACATATTAATTAAGTCCAGAGGTACTTCTGGGAGGTTTTTCATCTCCCTGAGTCAACATAACCTCATCTAATATCTGGAAGCATTATTCTTCCCACCGTGACATAGCTCTCTGGAGCTCTGCATGTTGCATATCCCTTTGCACTCACCAAAATGTGCTACTCTTACTTTTGAATCATAGAATCATAGAATCACCAGGTTGGAAGAGACCCATCAGATCATAGAGTACAATCATTCCTATCAAACACTAAACCATGCCCCTCAGCACCTCATCTACTCGTTCCTTAAACACCTCCAGGGAAGGCGAATCAACCACCTCCCTGGGCAGCCTATTCCAATGCCTAATGACCCTTTCCGTAAAAAACTTCCTCCTAATGTTTTGCAACATAATGCACTTGCTTTGGCACTTGCTTTGGAATTTGTACCCTTTCAGACTTCATCAGAGGGATGAGGATACATTCACTGACCTCTAGCTCCCTGCAGCCACTTCCACAGCAATGGGTGACATTTTCTAGACATCCTCAGGAAAAAAAAAATAGAATCATTTAATAGTTTGGGTTGGAAGGGACCTTAAAGATCATCCAGTTCCAACTATCCCACTAGATCAGGCTACCCCAAGGCCCCATCCAACCTGATGTGCAGCACTTCCAGAGATGGGGCTTATTTTTATATGTGCTTATTTAAAGCAGTGTGCTCAGCCTGAATAGTGATTTGGGAGGGGGAAGGGTGTTTGCCTCTGTATTTTGCTTGTTTGTTTGTTTGCCATTCTTAACTGCACATATTTGCATAAAAGAAGAAATGTTGTATCATCTTCTCCCAGAGCTTATTCCCTATCTGAATACTGTTGATGACAGCTTAATCATTTCCACAGCAACCAAGATCATGACATCAAACAGGGTATAAGCAGCAGGAATAGATTATCTCTCTGGAAACATAGATTCTCTTCCCTGTACATAAATACTCTGAAAAACAAGAGAAAAAAAGAAATACAGAAAACATCTGCCACAAAAATGTGATTGTTCTAACAGGGAATGGTAATTTTCTTTTAATTTCATTGTCTGTCTGTTGCTTATTAACAGTACAGCACTATATTATATTATGTGGTTTAAAAATGTATTAGATGACAGACCTAGCACTAGGGATAGACAATATCCTTGGTCAGAGCTGGTAAAGTGGATTTATATGTAGTTTCTTTGACAGACACAGCCTGTGGTTTAGGTTGTTGCAAAGGAACTGTTCTTCATCTGTTTGACTTGAGCAACTTTTGCCAAGTTTGATCTCACTCAGGAAAACAGCTGAACTCATGACCCTAAGGCCTTACTTTTATTAATTTCAGGTGCTTTTACTTTGACAGTATTCCTGTTTGTGATAAAACAGAAATCAAACCTGTGTTCTTACTAAAGAGCCACTTTCAATGTAACTTTTCTGAGTAAGCACCTAAAAGTCTGACATTAAAGTTCTTCCCAGAAATGAGTAACATGCCAGAAGGTAGCACAAATCCAGACCTGACCTTCTTGTCTTCAGGGCACCTACTGACAATAAAAGCATCAGTGCTCAGTGTCCGTGTTAAATATAAATCACTCAGTGACTTGATTTTGGGAAAATCAGATCCTTCTCCTGCAGCTCTTTGCCTATACTGTGTATACAATAGAGCACCATGCAGTGTGTAGGCTGCTGCCATACTGCTTGTTCTATGTTCTGCAGCTCCTTAGTTTAATTGGAGCCTTACAGGTAGACAGATAGAGCTGTATTTCTTGAACCTTTGGAATGGATCCCAGATGATTGCTTAGTTCAGGAATGGCCAATTGCATGCAACCCAGAATTATTTATTCCCACCTCCCATGCCAAGCTGTGCTGTGGCTCAGGGCTGCATAGGGACTCTGGTGTGTCACACTAGGGTCAGGGACAGGTGTATGGCCATGCCAGACAGAAGAGATAACACCAAACCTGCAGGTGATGACATTGCTGAGGAAACAAATGCCTAGAACAGGAATAAACTAAGTAAAACTACCAGCAGAATAGATTATTGACTGTCCTACATTGTGTTTGAAAATTAATGGCACAGAGGGATAGAGCAATCCTGCTCTTCAAGAGAATAAACCTGAAAAAGGCAGGAGCTACTAAACTTCAGATCTGTGGCCCTCATGTGTGTGTTGGGAGTAATGTCCATGGGAAACAAAGCTGCAGGCAGGTGGGCTCCCAGGCGGAGGTGGGAGATGCTGAAGAGAGACTAGCAAGCAAGTGCTGGAAGCTGTCAGGCAGGGAACATTGTGGAGTAGAGAATGTCACACCAACACAGCTGTTAAAGGTGCCAGCTCTGGATATAGACCCAAAGCAGCATCACACCAGTTAAAGTAAAACCTCTCACTCACCTGCCATGAAAGCAAGGGACAGCCCACAAGATTTCCAGATGGGTTTTTGCCTTTGACCTGGTCTCTTTTATTACTGCATAAAGTGCGCTTATGTAGTGCAAAATGGAACACAACTGAAATTCATCTCATTTCTTCAGTCAAAATGGTTATGGACTTAGATCTGGGAAATTTCAGCTGAAAAGCTGGTGATAAGATTATTACAGAAGGTTTGCACTAGCCTAGGTAAAATGCTACAGTGGCATCTCCTGCCAGTGGCTGGTAGACAGATGGGAGCTGAAGATTATACAGCAAGCATTACAAACAGGTGAAGACCAGGAATGTCTCACTAACTAGAATAAGCCATACTGCTAAAATTGGGTGCTAACTCTGGAGTCTTCATCTTCAAAACAGAAGATAATCTCTTACCTAGATTTTTGGAGAGGACCAAATATCAATACCTTTTCGTGAATTTCACCATGAGCACTCATGTTTTTAAATCTTCTGCTCTTGGAATTGGGTATTAATGTGAGAAAAGTGAGCCTCATGACAAACTGCAGGTGGTCAGCTCCTTTGGAAAAAAAAAAAAAACAAACCCAAACAAAAACCCCAGAAATTTGGCTATATACAGTTCAAGGTATCAGAAAGCAAAGGAGTACAACATTTTTCTAATCTTTACACAAGTTCCACAATGATTTTGGGTCTGGTTCATGAATTTTGAAATGTTTTAAGCTTGACATATTCCCTGATGACTTTCTGAGTGCTCAAAGAAATGTAAATCTGCCAGTTTTTTTGGTTGGCTACCCACAAATTCAGGTCATTTATTGAAAAGTGCTATGCAGGCTTACTGTAGGGATTGGCGATCGGAAGATCACGCGATGTTACGGAGAGGATAGGGAACGTGAACTGGAGCAAACATGCCTTTGTCTGCGGGCTTAGCGATAAGGAAGTAGGAAGCATCTTAGTATTGGTAACTTAGCTTGTGGGAAAGTAGCAAGAGGTGTGGCTAGATTTAGGAGACTATATAAGGCTATGTTATCTTTGAATAAACGCCATTTGTAGCATCCTCATATTGGTGTCTGTGCTCTTTGGCCCGGAGGCTGGGGGAGGTCTCCGTGCCGTCTCCCCCGAACGGGTTGTTGTTGCTGAACTCCACCGCAACAGCTTACCCAGGAGGCTGCCCCATCATCTTTCCCACAAGAGGCACTAGGGCAGCCACACATAATCATTTATTCACACAGTAATTCTGTTGCAAGTATCTAAACCTCCACTGTACCATAGGTACATATCTATGTATTCATAGATACAAATTTTTTTGAAAGACAATTTGAGATACTGAAACATGAACAGAACTATACACAAAGCCAGGGACAAATCTTTGTTTTGAATGGACAAAACAAATCTTTCTGGCCAACTCTGTCTACAATTCAAATGTTATCGTGTTTTTCACTGATTTTTTCCTTGTGCTCCAAGTGGCAAATGTTGCTTCCTGGCAGAAGGTATCTTTTCGAATGGCTGGTACAAACTAGCATGAAATTGGTCAGGAGGGTTTTAGCAATGATAAAATATCCAAATTTCCCTTAGAGCAATCCTCCAAATGATTGGCTTTTTTTTTTTTTGTACACACAGTTCAGGCAAACACTATAGACATTTTATGCAAAACCAGTTCCTTAGTAACCAAAAGAAAAGTGTGATGTGCAGCACGATTTCCCAGTTATTATTACTCTTGTCCCAGTGTACTTTTCATGTTGCCTCTCATTTCCATGTGTCTGCTTAATTAGCCATACTGAATAAAGACCCTCTGACCTGCGTAAACAGACATAGCTATGAAGCATCCTCATTTCTTTATCAGTGTTGCTTCTGTGCAATGAAAACATTTAGTTTACTAAGTTAGACTCTCTGCTAAGAAGCCCATTATCAAGATTTCAGTGGTGGAGTAAGCCATTTGCTGTAGCTGTTTGCAGAACAGCTTGGTTTTCCTTTAGTTGGAGACAGTGGATTGCCAAAAGGTCTTTGTTCTCTATCCACATACTTAAACAGAAGAAAAATGTGATGTTCTCCACTAGTGTACTGGAAGAACTGTAAAACTCACAGCAAGCCTTGCTTATCTCAAAGCTGCAGGCCACTGTTTCAAATATACCTCATTGTTAGTAGATTGCCCAGTGTTTAGGCATCTAAGATAATCTTTTCACCTCTTTCCCAGTCACTGAAGTTTCTTCCTGAATCAACTGACACTATATCTATACCTGTGAGCAAAACCTTACATGCAAAATGCACAGCCTGCAAACTCTATAGCCTTTACCCATAGACTCTGTTTAACACAGGAGGCACTCGCTGTGCACCGAGAGTATCTTCAGCGGGGGCATCTTATCTTCATTCTAATACACAGCATCTTGGTGGCAGAGCAGGAGGGATGCCTACACAGTTGTGGTCCACACAAACAGGTGTGTGTAGCTCTCGTCAAGTCTATTAATAAAAAAGAACTAGATAAAGAGATCCCAGTGCACCTCATTTCAAGTACAGAAGGGATCAGATATTTAATGAGGCACAGTTCAGCAGCTAAATCAGTTGGACATTGTCTAGTGATCAAATTAAAGCACTAAAAGTAGGAAGATGGGTTTACTCTCACCTCTGTCGGAGAGAAGAAAAAAAAAGGGCGGATAGTCAGTGAAATTTCTCACTGCTTCTATACCTAAAATGTACCACAGAATTTTTTCTTGACCTCAGGGAAAACTGCGGGGTGTTTGTAACTGGAGTGTGTCAGCAGCTGAGTATGTTCATATAGAAAGAGGTAGAACCAAAGAGGATCTGTAAATGCTATTGAAGATAAGAGCTCTCCAAAGACATGTTCTTCACCCTTGTTTTATCAGAAAGACACTTTCCATCTAGTGTCAATGTGAGCATCAAGGTCAACCCCCACAATCCCAATTTCCCTTGCTCTGGAGAAATAATTCAGATATTGAAGTATTTCTTGTATGAAGTGCTAGAGAACAAAAAAAAGAGCTAGACTTCCTAGAGGAACAATGAATTTGCATAACGTAACTTAAATTTGTGTAATAAATCTATTTCATCAGCTTTTACTGAGGGATCTGGTCTGGGACTACAGATTTGTAAATAGCTCTACAGTGTTCTCAGTTTGTAACAACTGGTATGGCACAACTCTTCCTTCAAAAACAAGTTAATTTGCCCTCTCTGAAAGATACTTTATTCAAGTGAAAAAGTCAGACTGTAAACAAGGAGCTGAAATGTATTTTCATTATTAAATGACACCAGCTGCCTTTTACTGTCTTCAAAGTCTCCCTGAGGTCACCCATCTCTGAGAGCGCCTGTACAGAAAGACAGTCTCAAAAAGATGTTTCACATCTGCCAGCCCTGCCTTCTGCATGACAGAGAAGGATGTTCTGAAGCACTTGCACGTTGGCTTCTGTCTCTGCCAGGGGAAGGGATGAGTGCAGCCACTCAGACCTATGCACAGAGAAAAGAGCATTAAGGGGACAGCCAACTGGATCAGTCTCACAAGGTGCCCTCAGAGCCCTTTGGCCGTACAGCTCCTGAAAATGAGACAGGGCACAGTAGCTGCAAAAGGAGGCTGTTTGTCATGCAAACCAAAATACCCTTCAAATTATGCAAACCTGCAATGCCGCAGATGGCATGCTACAGGGAGAGCTATTTTCAAGTGAGGCTGTTTCTCAAAGCTCTCATGGAGAGCTGTTCCTCTCAAAATACTTGTACCACATCTTCCCCTGGCTCAGCCGGTTCCAAAACCAGAAATGCTGTATCAAAGTGCCAGAAAAAGAAAAACATACAGTTATTATTCCCCTTCTGTTGATCTCACATAGGTGAGAAACTGTCAAACATTTTCAACACTTCAGGAAGATGTCAGCTGAGTTTCAAATGCTGTCCTGCAATAATTTGAACTAGTATGAAATACTGACAGTAGGCAACACATGCCTTTGTCTCATATCAGATTGTATGACTTTCAAAAACAAGCTGAAATTTTAATGAAACTTACCTAAAACCTGTTCCTTCTTATTTCTTTCATAAACATTATCATAAAAGACTTACATGACAATCTAAAGCAAGAAAGAAAAGAGTGGATCACAAAGGGCTGCAGCAGAACTTGAAATAGGTGGATGCAATCAGTCAAACTTGGCCTTTTCTGAATCTTATTAACACCTGTGGTTTCTGCAGAACAAGAAAAGACAGGATGGAATAATACATGCCAAAGCAACATCCTTTCCTGTCACATACAGATACTTTCTGTGAATTCCATGGGACTCTAGGTTGAAAATGTCAGTTGTAGTAGTTTTTTGCTGTGCAGATAGAGATGTATGGGGTTATATTAAAGCAATGGGAATACAGTATGTGACATCCACCTTGTAGAGAATGACCAGTGCCTTCCAAGGAATAAATGCAGCCATACTCAGCTACAACAGAAGGGACCCTCCCTGGAAGTGAAGTGAAAATTCAGCATGAGCCAAGGCCATTTCAAGCAGAGCCTATGGCACTGAAATGCTGAAATGTATTTTCAACAATCAGATGTTGCAAACCTCCAAGGATTTGAGGACAAAGAGACAGACCAGTGAAATGAACCACCAGAAACTTCTTAATTATTCTTTGTTTGTTGGAGTGAGCAATTCAAGTGCTAACATTGCCAGGAGAGTTTGTAACACAGCTGGACTCTGCATTTAACTCTCACCAGTTTGGTTGTCCTTCTGTAAACGCTAAGGAGGAAATCCTCCAGCAGGAAAAATACCTGCAATCCCCACCACTCCTGTTGAATGATGCCGACACGCCATAGGGTTTCTTTATCTGCTGCCTCAGAGATCAGGCTAACAGTACAACAGAATTTTGGGACAGCTGAGCCTGGAGTTTGGACTGGTGACACCAGGACTGTTATGAGATTATTTCCGACATGATGATAAAAAAAGTTAAAAATAGCTTGTGCAATAGCTAAAGCAGAACCATTTTTAAATGCAAGAGGATCCTGCCCTGCCAAGAAACATCTGCTGTGTTCTGTTATGTGTGTGCTTACATTCACTTCACATAACACCAAGTGTAGTACTTGGATCACTGACATTTACAGGGATACCTCAGCCTATTTGCTACTGGATCTGTCCACTGGAATCAAATCTGAGTTACTATAATAAACAGATAGACGACAGAGGCAGCAATAACAAAGTTTGTAAAAGTAGATTGATTTTTTTTTTCTTGTTTTTATAGGACAATTTTAGAACTATTTCAGGGACAGTCAAATGATGGTTAACATATATATAAATTTTTGCATGAAAAAGCAGCAAAGATTTAATCTCCAAGTAGTGGTGAAATCGCCACTGCTCCAAGGACAATATTTATGACTTGATGCTTGGTCTCTTTATCCAAATACCCCACATCAAGTTTAGTGGAGGCTTAATTTACAGAACAGATTTTCAAGGATTTGCTAAACTCTCCTTGTCTTAATTTATGTAAGTTAAATGTTAGAGTTGACTACCACCGTGGAATATTTCTCTGCTCTTAGATGATAATCATATTTACATAAGATTGCCAAACCCCCTCTGTGTGTCCCAGGTACACACACACACACAAAACTACAACCACGGCCATGGACACAGACACAGGCAGGTTTACTTCTTCAGACTTATTTCTGGAAGGATAAGCTGGCAAAGACAAAAGAGTACCAGTGTCAGGAGATCAGTTTTGCCATAGGTACCAACATAATTCAAGGAAGAAACAGTCTTCTGAAACATTAATACTTAAGCAAAAAGCAGCCACTTTAATACGAGCCAGATTGAATAACAAATTCTCCAACCTTCTTCAACAAGTAGACAGGAAAAAAAGAAAACCCTGCCTCCGTCTCTATTCTCCTTTTTCTTTCCACACTTTTGATTTCCCCAAAGGCTGTCAAAAGGAATAACATACCAACCTTGTTTGTCTACATTTTCAAGCCCAGGATTTATCTAGCTGCTCAGAATTAGACAAAGCACCTGGCCCTAGTGGTTTACTCCAGCATTTTCCCGACAAAAATATAGAGTCACAGAAAGGCATTAACTTGCTTCTTTCTTTCACCCCAATATGCAGCATGTGTAGAAGATGGTGTGCTGATCTCACTACCTTGCAAGACATGAATAGATCAGGAGAGCACAAGTAATGGCACCTTTTCAAAATAAAGACAGCTTTTTTGCTTTTCATCAGTATCATCCCTTGTTACGATAAGAGCCCACACTGCCATCGTTCACATGTGATCTCATTCCTCATCAAGCCTGTCACAGGTTCTCTGGCTGTTTTGACCACCAGTGGCAAGAAGAAAGGAAAGGGCAAATGGATGTGTTGTCCACACAATGGACAAGTTGCCTACCAGTGGTAATGACATACCTAAAAGCAAAAAGATTTTCTGGGTTGGAAAATTCTTTTCATTCAGAGTGACAGTTATTTGATTCTGTGTGGTGTATCAACAGTCTGGATAAATTAATGCATATTGCTATGGCTATATTTAGGGCAGGAATGTCTTCTAATGAAAAGCATAGGTTAAATGGACTACATTATTACAAACTATTCCATTTTCTTCATGTCTTTAGCAGTAAGGTTTATTTTAGCTATTTTAGCTTAGGTTGCTTGTTTTTTGTTTTATAGGCATCTTATTGCAAGTCCCCAGGAAAAGTTCTGGATAAAGAATCCATACAGGCTCTCCTCAAACCTGAAGAGACCCTGTTACACTCATTAGAAGCTAGTTCAGGCTCCCATATCTGCTGAGATGATTAATAACACACCAAACTCTCTGCCAGTTCACAGATAGCATGAACACTGCGGCTCTAGTGTATGGGTAGAAAAAAAAAATTACAAGACAAAATACAATTTTCCATTAGCTACTGATTTTTTTCCAACCTCAAATACCTCCTGGAAATGGCACTTGATCCATACACATCTCAAAGCATTAAACAGCTAATATCAGCTCTAGTCCTACATCTTACAATTACAGCTTTCCCTAGTACCTCCAGTAACTGCCATCTCATATGAAAACCATGGTATGTTCCCTCCTCATTCCAGAAGTACAGCTACAGTATATATATATACACACACACACACTACTGGAATTGTCCATCTCTGTGACACTTTCTTGGACTCAAACATCTCTTGTCATGTCTGTCACTTAAGACTACCATTGCTTCAAATAAAATACCTTTCAGTTTTTGAAGTGAACTTCATACTAGACTGACAGACAAGCAGACTGACTCCTTTTCTGTATTTCCAGAAAATGGATACAAATGGCAATGGCATCACATCACCTCCTGCCTTTCAGTCCTTGCTTGCCAAGGCCACTTTTATCACATTTCCAAGATGACCATCATTACATTTCCTGGCTTTTCACTTCAGCTATTTGCTTCCTTGGCAAGGGTAAGAGTAAATGAATGCCATGAATCCTGTTCTTTAGACACTTACCTGTCAGGAACATGAAGAGCATCCACTTCCACAGAACAAACCAAGACAATAATCACTGGTGGAATCAAATTTAGGAAGGAAAGATGTTGCAGACTGTTGACAGTCTTCTGAGCCATCTCTACAAAGGTTTCTTTGTAGGAGGAACAATGGGTGAAACACAGATAGAAACAAGTAAAGGTTGTAGTTGTTAGATTGACAGGATACCGATAAGGACCAGGGCTTTCTCATTTTACAGGGTGAGAACATGCAAACTGGTGGAGTTTTGAATATATCTCATTGGAAAGGACAAAACTATTGATCCATATGGAAGGGGAGGGGAATGCTGGTGGGAAAGGAAAAAGAGACTAAAAGTAAAATGATAATTCTGTTTTTCAAGCAGGAAGAAAAAAGGAGAAAATATCTGTTGCTATTCTACTCAGCAAACCAAAGACTCAGTAATTTATAACCAGAATAGGCGTAGTTTCTAATCTGCCGAGTTCCTCACTTGCTGTAAGTCTGCACCTGATCTGTCAGCAGCAGACATGAAAATGATTGATCTGTGACCTCGGTGGCATAATAAGTGCTGGGGTACACAGATGAGGATTTTTTATCATGAGCTACCTCAAATCATACCACTACCAAATATGAACACAGATAATTTTTTTGTTATTCTCTGTCCTCTGCTGGGAACACTTGGCTGCCTGCAAGGGGTTGCAAGGCAAATGAGAGGGACGACGTGCCTTGGTGAGAGTGAGGGAGGCAGACCAGCACAGACACAACCTCCATGTTTGATACAGCTGTTGAGTTTTTAATTCTATTTTTGTAATGACTTTCAAGGGCTAAGCATTTCCCTTCTGTACCTCTGCCACAAGCTAGTACACAGCCAGACTTAAAAAGATAGGAATTCCATTTTCTTAAAGCAACCAAATACTGTCCATTCAAAAGAAAAGTCCATACTCTTCTCTGAACCTTCAACATCCTCCCTTCCTTTCCAGTGCTTTCCTCCCTTTCAGAACTTTCCCTTTTCTGACCCTGCACCTGTTCTGTCTCAGTCTGGAATCATTTGAAAAACAGACTGGGCTCCCTTTAAAAGCCATCAGCAGAACATATTCTTAGTCAGAGGAGCACGCATGTCATCAATCTTTACTGCAGTTCATATTTTCACAAAACCTTCTAAATGAACAGGACACAAAACGTAATAAAAGCAGGGTCAAAAGACACACATTTCCTGTTGCCATTTCAAAGATTCAAGCAGAAAGCAGCTCAAAATTAAGCCCCTGGTTCCCCTTCAAGATAAGTGTTTTTAAAAAGCCCCGAAAGTATAACTGCAATAACAACAGATACCGTTGTTTCAAATGTTTATTTCTCTCATTCTTTTTCTTAAATTCTTCTCGTTTGTGTTTTGGCAGAATATTTTACAGAATAATTCTGTGCCCTGGAATTGTTCTGCAGTCTATTAATGTCTGTGACCTTGTATAGCAACAACAGCTCTCCTTTCCAGTCATTTCTTGAAGTGCTACCTAATACACGTTTAAGATGACTGAGGCAGCCTCCTACACACACACACACACACACACATATACACGCAGACACTCTCTTTTCACCCCCTTTCTTAGACATGCAGAAGCATGTTTCATCCTACACACATATAAAAAAAAAAAAGTCACTTCATTAAGAGAGGCATAGGCTTTGTAAATAACTGTCTTTCAAAGCAATGGGGAACAACCTCTTATATTACAACCTTCCTAAGATCTCCTGGGGAAATAAAAAGACTGATAGTACAATGGGATGATTTCATTATATAAGAAAATAAGATCTCATTAAGTCTGAGCCATTATAGGGTTCTCCTTTGAGGTAGCTGCTGCTGCTTTTACTTTTTAAGGGTCTGTAAAGAAGCCATATGTGATCAAACGGATATCAAGGGCATTTTCTAACACCATGATCAAATGCATGCATATATCAAGTGTGTCTCTAATTCCTTTTAGATTCAGTTAATCAAAGAGGTTAATAGACTAGAGTCGACTTAGCAGCAGCACAGTGCTGCTGCAACAGTCTCCTATGATGGAAGCAAATGGCAGGTATCATGTTGCAAAACAGAGGGATAAAGTAGGTAGCAGATACGCAGGATGAAAGGGCTTCAAAACCAGACACTTACAGGAACCTTTTATGAATAATCACAAGGTATACCTCCCTTCACTTCGGAACCAGACAACTCAAAAGAGTTAGCAGTTTATTTGGGATTTTTTTTTTAAAGATTATATTAATTTCTTTATCAGGTCAAGAACTAACCAGTTTAACTTCTGGCTATGATTTTTTTTTTAGATGTCAAAGTTAAGTTCTTAAATGTTGCTGCTCCAGTTAAAATTAGAAGTGAGGTGTTAAAAAATGCTGTAGAGACCCACCAGACTACAGCACTGCCTAAAACCAGACATGAATATTGTAGAGCAGTAAGTGCCTGCATAAGCTTCCTTTGGAAGAAACATAGATTTAGGCACTCCAAAGTTTTGGGGCTTTATTCCTGTATTTTAATTAGCTATGTGCCTTGCCAGTTGCCAGCAGACATTAACTTCTTTGACAAACTTTTTAGGGTCTCTGTTTCTCTTGGTTCAGGCTTTTCATTTGTTTCCAGTCATACAGATTAATAAGGAGAGCCTTCTGCACAATTTCCTCTGAAATCCATTTGTCAACATGAAATCTGTCTTTCTCATGATTTATATAAAAAGTTCACAATAATCTGTTCAATTAAATTCTTTTTAGATGAAGCTCTTCATGTTCTCTGATGAGAAGCTGACAATTTGTAAGGCAAATGAAGATAAAAATTGTTGTGACCTTGTTTGTGTTTCATTCTTCTTGGAAAAATCCCTCATCACACTCATCTGTAGCAACTGACTGCCTAATCAGAGCCCCACAATAACAGGAAAAGCAGACCTGATGTACTCCTGGGAAAAAAAAAGTAATTGCTCTTTCCTATTATGAAGTCTTTAAAGTTGGCAATAAGGGAGGTAATGTTACATATGCACAGGAACATTTAAAGACTCCCAAGAACTCTCTAGTTCCTGGAAATGAGTGATCCACTCAGAAACACATCTTCCAGAGTGGAAGATAACTGTGATTTCTCATACTGTGTATACAGCATATTCAACAATGATAATCTCTCATCTGGAAATTATTACAACATACATTGTGGATAACATAATCCAGAACTTTTCTTCCTCCTCCCAATCACCTACATCAGAGCAAACTTCACATCAAAGCTGGTAAGACTAACTCAAACAAGGAGTTACTGCTAACTAATACCTTCTTGACAATCACTTTTAAACTCTTGAGGAACAATTATTCGGATCACCACCAAGAACAGTTGCTCTTCTGTCATGACAGGAAAAGGCATGCACACCTCTGAAAACTGGTACATGGCAAATATTAACCCATCCATATGGCTTGGTGTGGATTGGTTCGGCAGAGCAACATGGAGATATTAGCACATCTGCTGTCTGTCTTACACTTGTTTTAAAGTGAGGAGCACAACTCTGTTGATGTATTTGTCAGAACTAACACACTGCAAAAAGAAACTTTAAAATGTAGAGTAGTTTTTCTGTACCTGATGTGTTCTTGTCTCTTGTCTAAAAAGCCCATCTGGTCTAAAAATATACAGCACCTGTGAAAAAATTTATGTATTGAAGCTTGAAGTGCTAAATATTCCTTGGTGTGAAAATAAGTTATGGATATTAAGGGGAATTTTTTTTCATGTTTGCAAACTGATGCACCTCTGACTTTATTAAACACCTATTTTCTGGATTCTTTACTGAAAGGGTTTTCACATAAAAATGGACATGCTGGTTAGAAGAGTGAAATTTAAAAGATCAAATAATGGACAAAGGACTGATCCACACAATTCACCTGTCTTGTTGATAGAACTGTCTAAGCTGAGCTTCTCCAGCCCTTTTCTGATAGCAGAAAATATTATTCTCCATGTTTCCTAAAGATATCTAAGTCACAGAGCAAAGAAAGAAATTAAATACTGCAGTAGTCTACTTCTCACATATACAACAACAAATCCCAGATACTGAGGATGCTATATATGTATTTTTTTCTATCCCAACCAAGGTTTGTGTTTCTTGCTCTTTTCGCTGCTGTAGTTTCACAAGTCAGAAAACTGTAGCAGAACATTGATATCCAAGATCTTCTGATCTTCAGAATAAAAGAATGGGAGAGAATGAATGGCTGCTCTTAAGGTTAGAAACAAACTCAGTCCACACTCATTTACTAAGTCAAAGAATGCTACTAGAACAGGACACTACTGAAAAATATGTCCACTTCCTAGCTGGTTAATATGTAGTTTATGATTCGATTATCTGCTTTCAAAACATAGCATGGAAACCTACTGTGAGCTGTATGATTTGTAATTTCATGCCTCAGAGCAAAGAATAAAGTCCACTTTGAGTTTGAATGATAAAAATGCAATTGTAATGATGGTATTTAGAAAGAGATATGAAGACTGGAGTTTGCCAGGGAGACAATACCCATGGGCTGGGAACCAGCTCAGGCCCCTACTTTAAACTCTGCCCAAGGAGAGCCAGGGACTATGCCAAACTTTGCCGTGTGTTATGATCATCCAGGCTTTTCCTACAATTTGAAAACACATCTAAATACTCTGAAGAAGGGATGAGAGGACCCTTCTCACATGGGCTTACAGGTCTTCTGCTGTTGTTCAGAAGGGGAATCAATTTACTGGTTTGGTCTGTTTCTAGCAGAAAGAGTTTTCAGTTAACTCACCAGGTAATCCCATGCAAATTCAAGTAAACCAACAGCAGATTAAAGACCTAGATAGCGGGTGGAAGAACAAGGGTGAAGGTGATCCTTAGTGTCCTGCTCAACTGGGTTATTCCAGCACTGCAATAGGATTTAAATAAATCAATTAATCACTCCACTTATTGTCCCTGCAATTAATCATTGGATTTCTAAGGCGGCACCACTTTGCTAGTTAGCATTTCATGACTCTTCACCTTCCTCATTTACCAATATTTTAAAAACATATCTTGGGAGTCTGTTAGTTCCTAAAGGCTCTGTTATGCAATTCTTCATAATTTCAACTTTCTATATGTTAAAATCCAATTAGAGGATAAACAAATCATGAGAAAATCTAATGGCTTAAAAGAAATTTAAGAGATTAAACAATTTCTAATTTATATTTATATTGTGTAATGTAATGCAGCTCACCTTGCCAAATGGCACTATTAGCATTTAAACTTCAGAACAACACATGCAGTGAAAGAATATTGATTACTACCCACTGCTGGAAGTAAAATTAAAGCTAATAAAGGTATGGCAGTTCTGAACAAGGTGTGCTTGCAGTCATCTTAACCCAGTCTTAGGGACTAAGGAGATCATCTCTGTATGGTTGAAGTTGTTCCCTCAATGGTAACGTATGTGCAAAACTAAATAATTCCAGATTCCTCTAAAAAGATCCCTGTGAATGCATTTCAGATGAGCAAATAATTTGCTTGTCTCTGATTGGACTTTCCAGACTCAACAGTTCTGGCTGAAGAAGTATTTTTGGGTGCAGGGTTCAGAATTGAAAAGGGAGACACGTTCATTTGCTACAGCAAGAAGTAAAAAGAATTTCAGATATCTGAGAAGAGGAACTAAAGGAGGTAACACAGGAGAGAGTTTAAATAGAAAAATAAGAACAAAGGAATTAAGAAAACTTGTAAAAAATTGCATTAAAAATACATAAACCTTTTAAGTGAGTGTTAAACATCAGTTTAGTGTGTAAAATAGAAATTTAGTGTTTAATCATCTGGGCAAAAGGAAAAAAAGGATGGAGAAGCAAATAACTGAATAAACACAGACAAGAGGACTTACACTTAAGTGGAAGGGGTTAGTGGGGAATAAATGCTAAAAAATGGTTCAAGAGAAGCAACCAAGAACTGCACTGCTGAGGTTAAACTGGTAAAAGTATGGATTTAGCATAGTCCAAAGTTTTATTCTGCTGCTGTCCTGTTGTAATTAGAACCAGCTCTTTTTAGCAATAATGCTACTAAAGCTGTGGCTAGAAAGAAATCCTTAAATTTTTAAGCAGATGCAACATGATGTGTGCATGAAGCAAAGAACGGTTGTGGGAGTTTTAAACTCTCAGGTCAGCTGTCAAAGCAACTTTACTCGGGGCTCAGAACCAATGATGAATAAACCCAACCAAGTCTAGATACAAGTCCTTAACTTTGATGCAGAGCAGAAAAATAAGACCACATATTTTAACGTTGTAAGTCTTGTGAATGTTCTTACAGCTCCTCTTCACTCACTCTCGAAACATTGTCTTTCTGGCAGAAACTTATAAGCGTGCATAGATCAAATTCAGAATTTATTTGTAATCTTTAACGTGTATTTAAGCATAAGTAGAGCAATGTAAGAAAGATGATTTATTTCTTTTTTCGAAAATGTTACATTTCACAATTGGAGCTAATTGAAGCTGAGATAAATTGTACAATGCTGCCCTTCCAAAATGGAGAGAACAGAAAGGTATCAAGAAATCCAGCAGGAAGAAACCATCTTTAAAACAAAAAAGCAAAAGAGACAGAGGTACTTATTTACTCATTGCCTTTGCACAACAATATAATACAAATATTCTGCAGGACAGTATGCAAGCTTCTGGGAACACCTTAAACTGTGATTTTCCCAACATTGCTTATGTGATGGGTTTAAGAACTACATCTCCCAGATATTCCATGTGATTTTTTACATAAGATCAGGAAAGTCAGATACTGTGTTTTTTCCCTTCCTCTCCCGGCTCTCACGCTCTTCTTTCTGCTTCCGGCTTCCGGCTTCCAGTTTCTGGCTTCCAGCTTCTGGTTTCTGGTTTCTGTCTTCCTGCTTTGCTTTGGCTTGCTTGCGACTGCTTTGCTTGCTGCTTGCTTCTCTCTCTTTCTCTCTCTCTCTCTCTCTCTTTTCTTCTCTCATTTTTTACTTCTTTCTCTCCTCTGGAGCCGGA
>WAAB01024963.1:0-77280 GCA_013389865.1 Piaya cayana
GGCTGCGAGCGCACATTGCTGGCACATGTCAAGACTCATCAACCAGCACCCCCAAGACCTTCTCTGCAGGACAGCTCTCAATCATCATCATCAAGTCCATATCTCTCCAATTTAGAGAGAAGGATGTTGTGGGGGACCATGTCAAAGGCTTTACAGAAGTCTAGAGAGATTTCATCTGTCAGTTTACCCATGTCCGCTGCTGCAGTTACCCCATCATAGAAAGCCACTAAGTTGGTCATACAGGATTTGTGCCTGGTGAAGCGATGCTGGCTGCCATTAATCACCTCCATGTAACTTTGTAAATCAATGACTAATGTAAATCAATCATTAATCACCTCCAGATCTGCCACTTCTGTGTATTCAGAACCCATGTAATGACTTGAATGACAGGAAAGTTTTCACTGTTACTAGCACTTAAGCTTCCACATGTGATGCATATAACAGAGCTAAGTTGAACTGAATTCCTCCTTTTGAATAATAGGCATAGTTTTTTACAGTATTCAAGAGATGGCACGGGTCAGCAGAAGTAAGAAGCAATCCCATTTGACCTTCAGACGCCACTAGAGACCACTAAAAGCACTAAAAAACATCTGCCTCCTTTTAAACTAAGGAGAGTTTACCTCCTGGTGCTGTTCTTTGAGGTAGAATCTGTATTTCTTCAAGTCAAGATCAAAGAAGCAGTGGTAAATAAACAAACCCAGTGGAAAAATAAATGACCTGTGCTGCAGTCATGGATCTTTACACTTATTGGGCTGGTAGACAGAATTCAGTTGAATGAACTGCAAAAGCAAAGAATAAGAGCCTGCAGATCATACAAGAAAATACAATGTTGAAGAAAGGAACAGAATGAGTTTAATAAAAGATATTTGTGAAAACTTTCTGGTGATTGAAGATGTACCTGCACATCACGAGTGTTGAGAATAAAGACAGAGACATGTCAATTGTAAAAAAAAATTTAAAAGTATTCTGTCCCTTACTTCTGAAATAATATACAGTGACTTATAATATACAGTGACTACAGAGACTATTGAAGACTCTGTAGGCTTCAATATTGAGAAGAATTAAATCCTCAGCCTTGAATAGCATTTGCAGTAAATTAAACCAGCAGTTATCCAATGCCTGGAATACATCTTAACCACCTCCCGATAGACAGCGAAACACTGTCCCCAAGCAGGCAAAAGTCCTAGCTGGGATCAAATGTTTAGTCTCCTTTGACCTGAATAATTTCACCACCCTTACTTCAGAAGGAAGGGGAAAGTTTTGTTGCTGTGAAAGCCAGTGCAGATACCTGGGCCAAACCTAAGCCTAATGTAACTCCATCGATGTCACACCAAGGATGGATTTGGCCTGGAATATCTGGGGAGGTCAATGCTCTTTCTGAACTGGAGATCAGTGTTACCCCCCTCAGTTCTTTAGCTTTCCATCAGCTGCTACCAGAGGTCCAGCTTGAGGGACCAGAGGACTAGGTGACCTGGTTACTGTAAAGAGGGAAGCCTAAGTTTCTTGCTGCTGGGTCATTAGTGCTTTTTGTACCTTTACAATTGTGACAAACATTTCATTGATTTACAAAGTTATATTTCTTTACAAATGTGACAAAACCTCTCCTACCGGCCTCTCTTTTAGATCCTTTCTGCTCCAAGCACTGCTGATGAAACCCTTTTGTTAGTATCATTTCAAACTAACAGAAGCTGTGGCAGGTCACAAACTGCACCTCAGCATTTCCTTAGCAATGTTTGCTGCCATATCCCCTGCACTAATCACCTTCATAGAAACAGAACTATCACATGCTATTTTAAGGGTTGGATTCTGCTCTCTTATCCCAATTTGTGAGGTGGAAGTGGTGTGGCATCATTATAACCAAGAATGGGATTTGGAATTTGTGCCAAAAATGCCATCTGGTCAGGAGAGCTTGCCTCCTGCATTTCAAACGTTCCTTGTCTGAGCATGCATCCCAGTTGAATAGCTCCACGTACATACAGATGAGCAATAATCATTTCTCATTTAATGTCCTTTTCTCCCCAGACAGTTATTAATGGTGAAAAGAATTGTAGATTTACTACAAGTTTGTTGATGCATAAATTACAGGAAAGGTACAGAGAGAGCCTGGATGTCCTATTGGCAGTGCTGCCACACCTTGCAAGAAAGCTCAGGCAAAAGAAGTACGTGACTCATTTGTAAGGCAGAAAGGGGAAGCTACTGAGTCTGTGAAATGGCTTATCTCTATGGTCCTTACAAATGAAAATACATGGACATTGACAAACTTGCAGGAGGAAACCTTTGGTCCTGTGGCACAGACCCTCCCCTCCCTGGAAACCAAACTGAGTAGGTCAGGACAGGAAAATGAAGGTGGCTTTACATTGCGTTTATGCTTTCTTCACCCCAGGGCTGGTTAAAGAACTGCTTTATCCTGAGTCAAAGATGACCCATGGCCTGCCCTATGTCTACTGCATCTGAATCTCAGAGGAGTGTTCTGGGTACACTGCAGCACAATTTGTTGTGTACTTCCAAATGTGGTCCCCTTCTACTGGAGGATTTTGAGGAGTCTAGAAGAGAGGTAATGATGCGACCTAAACACCATCTGAGGAAATCCTGCTTCATGATCACCTTCAAGGTCAATCATCTGTGCAGCCATGAATCACAATGAATGAGTCTCACATTGCTGTTAGCCAGAGAAACAGCTGGAAGAAAGCCCTGCTTTTAAATTGCAGTTGGACAAGGACACCAGGTTAACTCACAAATCCCATGGTATTGATCAATCCAAACCACCAGAATCCTATCTAGTATTTAAATTATATTTTAATAGTATGGTTAATAAGTTACGTTCCCAGTCAGCTGTAAAGTATGCAAGCTTTTTGTTTGCCACGGGAGAATTTCCCAATTCTGTTCCACAGTTAAACTGTCAATACACCTGCCCTTGCTTTCACAATGTCACAACCTTTTAATCTATTCAATCCCTGCCCAATCTCACCATGTAAAATGCTGTGACGTAAATCAGTTACTTTTCCTTCCAAGTGAGGCAAAGTACCTACAGCTCATCTACTCCTGTCTCCCTATTCCACATCCCGTCTACATTTTCTCTCTATGTCCGACCTTCAAGTGAAATTCTTGGGCTGCAGTGACTTAATTCTAACTGCTTTTCTCATGTGTGACATTCTCAACCTGCAATAACCCTCACTCTAAGACACCACTCCAAATCTTGGTCATAGGGGAGTATTAGCTTGCTTCAGCCAGCAGTGAAAGGGCTAAAGCCATGAAAAACATTGATGTTGTCTTATCATAGAATTATAGAATCATAGAACAACCAGGTTGGAAGAGACCCATTGGATCATCGAGTCCAACCATTCCTAACAAACACTAAACCATGTCCCTCAGCACCTCGTACATGTTAAAGTAAGTTTGTTTTGTCTTTAAATTGTACAGATCATGGGAAGCCTTCTTTTTCTAGTCATAAGTGGTACCCCCCGGGGCTCAGTATTGGGGTCAGTTCTGTTTAATATATTTCTCAATTATCTGGGTGAGGGGATCAAGTGCACCCTCAGTCAGTTTGCAGATGACACCAAGTGGGGCAGGCTGCTTAACAGAAGGAAGGTTCCACAAAGGGATCTAGACAGACTGGATCAACAGTCCAAGGCCAATTGTATGGGGTTCAATGAGGCCAAGTGTCAGATCCTGCACTTCAGTCACAATAATCCTGTGCAACTCTACAGGCTTGGGGATTGTTGAAAAGCTGCCTTGCAGCAAAGGACCTAGGGATGCAGGACGAGAGCCAGCTAAACATGAGTCAATATTGTGCCCAGGTGGCCAAAAAGGCTAAACGTATCCTGGCTTGTATCAGAAATGGTGTGGCCAACAAGAGTAGGGAAGTGATCATCCCCCCATACTCAGAACTGGTGAGGTTGCTCAAATACTGTGTTTGGTTTTGGGCCCCTCACTACAAGAAGGATGTTGAGTCACTGAAGTGTATCCAGAGAAAGGTAATGAAGCTGGTGAAGGGCTTAGAGCACATGTCTTATGAGAGGCAGCTGAGGGAACTTGGGTTGTTCAGTCAGGTTGTTCAGAAAAGGAGGCTGAGGGGAGACCTTATGGCTCTCTTCAACTACTCGAAAGGAGGTTGTAGTGAGGTGGGTCTTGGTCTCTTCTCACAAGTAACAAGTGATATGATGAGTAGAAGTGGCCTCAAGTTGTACCAAGGAAAGTTTAGATTGGATGTTATGAAAAAGTTCTTCACAGAAAGGGTTGTCAAACATTGGAATGGGCTGCACAGAGAAGTGGATGAGTCACCATCCCTAGAGGTATTTGAAAGATATGTGAATGTGGTGCTTAGGGACATGGCTCAGTGGTGGATTTGGCAGTGTAAGATTTACAGTTGGACTCAACAATCTTAAAGGTCTTTTCCAACCTAAATAATTCTGTGATTCTATGATTCTTCCTTTCTCTGAGAATATTTCTCAGAAGATGTCATGTGAATCCGTAGCATTAGTCACAAGAATGAACAGAAATTTTACAAGTACCAGAAAGGGAGTAAAGAGTATAATAAAAAGTAGGTGTGTGCCACTATATGAATCCATGTTGCGCTCATAACCTGAATAATGAATGTATTTCTGGTCATTTTAACCCATAAATATTATAGCATAACTAGAAAAGGAACAAAGAAGGGCAGAAAGGATGATCAAAACAATGAAAGAGACTAAGACTCAGAGAAAACACAACTTAGGGAGATTATCAGATAACTAAAATACATAGAGTAGCAAGCAGAACAACTATTCATAGTTTCTTAGAAAAAATAGAAGCAAGAGCCCCCACTGGAAATCATCAAGCCTCGGGATCAAAAAATCACAAAGGGAAGTGTTATTCCATGGACTACAGAATGAAGCGGTGGGACTCATTGACACAGGATTTTGTGGAGGTCAAAAGGAAAAACTAATTAAAAAGAAGCAGACCAATACATAGAAAGGCATTAAATGTGATGGTCTGGATGTAAGCCACAAATCTAAAAATCCCTCACCACCTATTGTTAGAAGATGGAAACTTATGCCACGGGAAAAGCATACTTACCTTGTTTATTGTGTTTCCCTAAACATCCATTACCAGCCTTTATAACAGGCTGAAAGCTGGTTTTCCAGTCTCATCTACTAGGGTCATTTGGGGGGGGGTTGGTTTCTTTCTCCTAGTAAGACTGGAAGATGTGGCCAAAGTTTCCCATGTCCTTTACTGAGCCTCCCACAGCAAGGAATGCCAACGGTACACATTGCGCCAGGCCTCTCGCTCCAAGGCTCTAGCAAACACTCTGACTCATTACATGCATGTGATGAATCCCAGAATATATAGGACGATGTCTCAGCTTTGCCCTTGGCCTGCTGCATGCCTTGCTCAGTGATTATCCTGAAGCTTAGTATATTCTGTGCAACAGAGATTTTTAAAAAGAAAAAAAACCCCACCTATGTCAACCAAGAAAATACAGCTTTCCCTATCATGGCAGTCAGTGCCTTGGGAGAGACAAGCATAGAAGAGTAATCCAGAGATTAGGGTGATACACTAGCCACAGATGGTTTTGTGACTTTGGATTCACCTTTTCTATGCCTTGGCTCTCCATTTAAAGGATAAGAACAATAGGGTGGTTTTGTGTTGGTTTCTTTGGGGTTTTTTTTTTATTTTATATCTGTCAAGGGTTTTATGCAGCTAAATATGTCAGTTGTTTTAATAAGTGAGATAGGAACTGTAAAAATACCTAAACTTCCATGACATGACTGCAAATGGAGCTGTAGTTAAGTCCAGCTCTGACGTTTTCAAATTGCTTTTGCTTTCCCCAATTTAAAGCACATAGCCTTTTCAAAAATAAAAGGGAAAGCTAGCATGGTTCACTAAGAGTACTTCTGAAGCTAGAGGGTGGATTTGCCCCACTTCATATCAAACCGTTCATACCAGATGGTTGCAATGTCAATGTAAGGACGAAGTCAATGCAGATTTTAGAAAATAGCAGTGTTGTGGAAAAAGTGCTCCCTCTGGTTATTCTGCTGGAGAATTAATTGCTTACAGCAGAGGACAAGTAGGGCAGAGGGCAGTTGGGTTTACCTGCATTGTATTCACCATTCCAGTCTGGACGACAGTTGTTTGTCAAACATGCATTTTTGCTTCCCCCCCTGCCAACAAGGGCACACGTTCCTGACATGCTGTGTTAGTTTTCTGAGGTGACCGCTCTTTCTCAGATGCCATGCATTTTCTGGGTGCAGTAGGGAGTGAAAGAATATAGTTTCATACTCAGTATGTTCTACCTGCTACGTCAGCCATGTTGTTAGGAGCAGAGACCTAAAATGACAGACATGACGGAGGCAGCTGCTGGAGCTAGCACAGCTTCCTTCAAACCCCCCTCATCTGACACAACAACAGTGCAGCGTGCTGGCAGTCCTGGTGGATTACAGCATCACTGCTGAATTTTCTGTTAACCCTTTTGAGCTCACAACCTGTCAAATAATGTAGTGGATTGTTAGGTGAAAAACAATGACAACACCCATCACTCAGAGGCTAAGTGTCCGTCCAGAGACAGCTCCTCGAATAACAACACATTTGTATAGCATCTGTTGCTAGTTTGGCACAGTCAATCCTACATTCCTTAAAACTATAACAAAAGAAAAAGCTGTCTTTGCAAAAGGGAGAAAACCCAACAGGTCATGCCAAGACATTGAGGGGAAATAACAGCAGTAACTTCAAGGGTTATTCCATCAGGAGGAGAGTTAGCCTAAATCATTTGTGCATCCATACAGAGAAACCATGGGGCTAGTTTCCGGGCAACAGCATTTAGATGGAGTCAGAAGGTACAGAAAATCCAAGTGCAGTGTGCTTGATAGCTGAGAAGAGATCTTCACAAACCATCAACTGTGATGTTAAAAAAAAAAAAATTAAAAAAGAAGTTGTAGTGCCCTAGAGAAGTGCTGAACTGAAACTCTAGAGAGTAAGTATGATATCAAAATGTATCTTTGGGACAGTTAGGTCACGCATCTGCTCTGAAGGGACCCACCAACACTAATTTCAATCTACTTTGCCTATCAACAGCAGAGAATTTTTGGATCATGAATACTCATTCTGGGTGCCCAAGACACACAGTGATTCCAGAGTGCCCTCTCTAACTGGGTGGATACTAATGGGTGTTGTTATATTACCTTCTAGTTAATGGCAGTCACACCTCTGGCTGCTATATGATTCCACTCCAGAGCAAACATATCAGCAGTACTATATTTTATCTACATGTCTACATTTTAGCAGAGGGTTACCACTCCTCCCAGCAATGCTTGCTTCTCATGGGAATACTCTACTGATAAACTAAGGAATGGCCAGGAAGATGGACTTTAGTCCATACCAGTCCTCAGCTACTTTTGATGTTGATGGCATGGGTGTTTTTGCTTTTAATAGGTGTTATTCACTTTATGTTAGATAGCGTTACAGAAAAATCATGGACTTCTGTTATAGGCTGTACCTATAACATCCTTCAGTCTATGAGGAAAATGTGGCTGTTTTCCACAACAACCTGTAAGGTTTTACAGATAACGAAGATGAAAAGTCAAGACTATGCTACTGTGAATACTCAAACCAGTTTGGTTGCAGAATGTAGCATTTTATAGAACATGTGATTTAACCAATACCTTTATTACTGCTCGTTTTGCTCTTCATAATCTTCCTTGCTCCTTCAACACTCGTATATATGTATGTATCAGCAGGTCCTTTCAAGTACCTGTCATTCAACACTTTACCACTTTACCCCGCCTTTTCCTTCTTCAAGAAATTGCCCCATCTTTCCTGTTTATAAGGACAAGAGCCCAGTTCATTTCCCATGCCAATTCTTTTTTTTGTTGTTGTTGTTTTTCTTCTGAAACCATCCGTTATGATGACGTTGGATAACACTGGTTGGAAAATGCTACACTACGAATTAGTCATAGACCAGCTGACATGTAACCCTCCTTTATTCTTCTCTTTTTCTTATGTTTTTCTTTGAAAAAGAAGACCATTTCCTTAAATTCCCGAATGCACGAATCCATGAAGCATTCCAACAATGAGGAAATGAATATTTAATTACTTTAATTCTGCTACGTTATTGAAAAGGCAGTTTCAAGCAAGTTCATTTTGCTTGTGATATTAAGGCAGTCAGTTTCAGTCCCCAGGTCTCATCACAGCTACTGAAGCCGTGAATAGATTTGGGTGTATGTTGCATTGTTTCAGCACATTGAAATTCTGACTGTGTCTCTCATTAGCATTGTTCATTACAAGTGAAAACCAAAGTTCCTGCTGCCCCTCCTGATTTGTAAAAACATGATCAGCACATCTTTGCTGCTAATAAAATATACTGCATCACACACAAAGCACAGGTACTGTTTCTATATTTTGTCCAACAAAAAAAGTTCAGTTAGGAAGCACTACAAATCTTCACAGAAGTTGGCATTTCCAATTATATGGGCTGGATGATTCTGGTGGACCAGTTGTCAAGCACAATTTGCAAAGACTCCTGGCACTCTGACCAAAGGGGAATTCCCCAATTTGTGTTTTAACACAGAGAGCAGCAGTAACATTTTAATCAGATGGTGGAGCCTGCTGGGAAGCTCCATTACAAAGCATTGTTATACCCAACAGGACCACATTTCTCTATGGCCAGGGAGTCTACAGTGTTTCCTTAGTGCAGCCACCATAGTATCAATGCAAAAATAAACAAAATATGTTTCCTCTCTCTCGACACACTGCAGTAAGTGGCTGTAGTAAATTAATCCCTCTGCATAACAGTATAAGCTATTTTAAGATCTATCTGCTCTGAAGCTATATCAGGGAATACCTTGTATATTAACAAGGGAAGTCCCATTTAGGAAGCAGAGACAGAGGCCTTGATCTGGAGGACTCACAAAACAAGTGTGAAAGATGGATCCTGACAGTTCACCTCGGGGACTTAAATGCATATTAAGCATGAGTTCTCCATCTATATTAAACTTCAAAGATATGTGAGAGAACATATTTTTGCAATCAGGCCTTTAAATTGATGAAGAGTTTATGAGTAACTTTTACGTCAAAATCATGATATATCTGCGGGAACATTTTACAAAGAACAAGGCCTGGATGCTGTGAGATTGTTTGATACTGAACAACTCTAACAAGGCCTTGAAACAGAGAGCCGAAAGATAAACGGGGCAGCTGGGAGGAATACAGCAGCTATTTCAGTGGGAACAAGTGCCAGCTGAGAGAAAAACAATAAAAGAGAACTATCAACATAGTTAATTTTAGTGTAACTTGGTTTCTTAGCATGTGCGGTAGTTCAGCCAATAATATGTTAGTAATAGCTTTATGGACAGCTACCTTTAACCAATAATACACTGTAGATACCCTCGTGGGCACCCAGTTATGTAACCAAGAAGGTTTTATAAAGCGACAGCTAAGCTCAATAAATTGAATACTCACTGATCATATCGATCTCTGCGTTTGATTCTGTGATGTATCCGTCAACATATATCCTTCAAAGACACTAAGGAATGGAAGGGCAACAATATTAGCCTTCATCTCATTGTCTAGTTAAGGAGGCGTAAGTATACTTCAAGTGAAAGGGAAGGGAAACAAGAAGAATGGATTCAGTAGAAAAAGAAGCAGCGTATTACAAAAAACCCACAGTTTAAATGAAAAATATAACCCTGTAATCTATATCCTCTAAGTACAATAATACCTAAGTTCACGTTTTAAATATATGAACTAGAATTTTTCTTGAAGCAATTACAGTATTTCCAATGAAATTGTGGGTCTTGTACAGTAATGTCAATTAGCTCTTACAGTATAAAATTTATCAAGGAGACAACTTGACAACATGGTGGAGGCAATAAAATAGATCAGTCTGTAACACCCACTGCTTGAGAGAACAGACTTCATGCAGAAGTACACAGACAGTGAATCTCCACTAACTTCTGTGGAGCTGCACTGATTCACTCTTCTCAGGATGGCATCTGCCTTATTCATGCTAAAACTTTCTTCTTTTTGTGTTCTGTTGCCTTTTTTATTTATTCACCACCATGAAGAAAACCATATTGTCATGTATGATCTGCAATGAGGTTGTATTGTAATGGGTTCTTCTTTGCTGCAAAAATGCTTTTTAGCATGAGGGGAAAGAAGGGCAAAAAATAAGTTTGGAGAGAGAAAGAGAGCAGAAATTAAAACAAAACAACACAAAACAACTTCTGCATTGGAAGGTGTTTTAGCTACTGATAACAAAGTTTCCAGATGAACCAGAAAAGAAAGGAAGAGGATTAGTAAGTACCTCTGAAAGCTCTTTCTGAATTGCAGACAGATGGTTGGGGTGACTTGCATGTGCATAACAGCAGTTACTCTGTGGAGTAATAAAGGAATAACGTACAACTAGTTGATCTGCTGGTAGCAGAGAATGGTCTGCACACAAAGTGGCACTACATTGTGTGAAGGAAAATGTACAAAAACTCCAAAGAAGAGGAATACAAAAAGTGCAGGAGGAAAAGTAGGACAAGCTTCCCCTACCACCACTGAAGTACGTATGCCTCAATCTCTCTTTGCAGCTCCTCATTTACCAAGCTATTACACTGGCAACTTTATTGGTAGTTATAGATCTAAATCAAATGTTTGGTGAATAGTTCTCTCAGTCCTCATTGTTACATCTCACCAATTTTGTTATTTATTCTGTTTCTTCTTTTGACTATATTTCTAACATCATTTCCTTTAAGCATCCTTCTAGAGACAATTTCTTTAGCAGGGCCAAACAACATCCTCATTTGCAAAGGCGTCACCTGTGTGTTTGTGGGTCAAAAACCAAGCTCCGATTCACTTCGGTGTTTGCCTGCAATGACTCACTGGTATCGACATACACCCACTTTGGGCCACACACATAAAGCAAAACATACAGCTCCACCTGCTGCTGGAGGTGCCTCCTGCTTGGCTCATCACCACTCAGGTTTCCTGAAAATACATTTAGGGAGGACTCAGACTCTCTTTCAAAGACACTAAGGCACACTTTCTAAACTGGAATATATTTTATTGCAGCTGCCCTGGAGATGTGGAAAGACCAAAGAAATTAAAATGAAAGTCAACTTCACACTTTGAAAAACTGTTCATAAGCATCCAAGAACAACAACAAAAAAATCTGATCTTCTGATTTGGCAAAAAAATATTAAATATTGATTTCTACCAGGTTTGTATAAAACTTATTTTCTTAAGAAAATGGGAGAAGTAGCGGCGGGGGGGGGGGGGGTGTGGAATAAAAAAATGAGAAGAGAGAACATTCCCTCAGATGAGACATGTCATTTATTCAAAGGCTGGAATAACAACAAGGATCTGGTTCTCAAGAAGACTGGAAGAGACACCATGCTGTTCTGTGGCTCATTACTGCAACTGGAAGCCTCTAAGCCTGGCTGGGTCTTCAGTAGGAGCAGCCCCAGCTCAGCTTCCTCCCACCCTGGGAAAGATTGTGACAAGCTCCAGGGGCTGAGGCTTCTGCCCATGAGCTCTGAACGTTTGATAAACATTGTCTTGGGTATATATAAAAAATATGGTTTATGAACTCGCCTACATCAACTTAAATTCTTGAGTCACAGAATTGTCAGTTTCAAAGGGAAAAAAATTGCAACACTGGAAAACTTCTGATGCATCTTTATGAAAAAATCAGGGGGTGTTGGTGACAAAAGCCACATGAATTCTCTGGAATGTGATGTAGGAAAACAGTTCCCACTATTCCAAATTTCTTTGAAAGAAGCAGGCATGCAAGCAGAAGCTAAACAAGTAATCGGAATAAGCCCACAAAATATTTCAGCAGAAGCATGAATAATACAAGTCAGACAGAAATTTAAGGTATAATTTTGTTTCATTAAAATTTTCTTCCAGGAAAAGCATTTTTCTTTAGAAGGAAACAGCTACCTGGCAAGACTATTTCCACTGTGTTACAGATATCTAAAGTGAAATGAAATAAAACAGAACTATTAAAAGTGAGAATACAGATTTGGAAGCAAGGTTTTTGTGGTGTAAGTGGTCAAAGCAACCTTACTGAGAGAAGTAGGTAAAACTTTTTCAAAACAAAGTGGCTTTTCGCAAGACTTATTAAGAACCATGCTTTCCAAATGGTAGTAATAATAAAGGCATACATAATACCTAGGTATAAAATCGTTTTCCTACTTTAAATTTGGAGATAATCACAATATGGGGCAATGATTTTAATGTGGCTGCGACAATCTGTGGTTCCCCATGACATTCCAGATAATCAGATAAACTTCAAAGAGTTTCAGTTTTGGATGAAAGCCAACATTTTTGGCAAGCTTGACCAGATATGGAATGTATAAAATTTTGCATCTTCAACTTATGTATTGTGAAGTATACTTTTAAACTATCTCATTTTGTAGTAAAATCCAAAACCATCACTACTCCCATAACAGGATCAGAAGGAATTAAGATTGTGAAAGAACTAGTCTAGTACACAGACAATCGCTATCACAAAACAGGGCTCTGCAGCACAAACTTCTACAATTTGCTAAAGAGAAGGAAATAAAAAGAAGACGACGACCTACCAAGCTGAAATGACTGGCAAAAGTACATAAACCAAATGGTCATTGCCAAACAAGTTTGATCAAATCCAGGAAAGATGGAAACAATTTCTCAAATGGCAAAGCTCCAGAACAGTGATGCCTTATGTAAGGTTCAGGTAATGTTTCCTTTGTAGATAAAAGTTACTCAAGTATGAAATCTGTGCTCAATATAGGAAGCAGAATGCAAAACCAAACCAACCACAAACAAAATTTTCTGATGGCATTTCAACTCCACAATTAGGAAGTACCCAGGGAGAAGACAAATGACTGTATATATTTTAAATAAACAGCATGTAGAATATATAAAGTGTTCATCCTTTATTGTATGCGTGTTTCCTTTACCAGCTAGGGGCTTGGTCATTTGCATTTTATTTTTATTCTCTGAAGTCTTGAAAGAATGAGATTTTATGAAATTAAATACGTCTACTCTTATTTGCTAAGGAGTATTGCCACTGTTTTCATGAACATTTAGAAGCTTGATGTAGCTATAATGATTTTCTCTTGGAGCATTTAGCAACTTCAGTAACTATTATCAGTAATTAGAAGAATGCATTGAATTTGGAATTAGATGGGATAAAACTTGGTGCTATTCCCACTGAAATTTCTCAGGGTGAAATATTGGCTGTATGATTGCAAGACCTGAATCTCACTGATACAAATAATCCAGTTAGGGAAAGCCTATTGAATCATCTGTATCAGCGTAAAACTAATTTTCCCACTGCTATGTCATTCAGAAATTAAGCACTACTGATTGCTCTTTTGACTAGGGTCAGACCTAAGAAACAAAACCTTGCTTCAAAGATCAATTTTACTCAACACTTGGCAAACATTTGGGTTTGATTTTCTGATTTGTTTTCTAACTCCTGAAACTGAAATACAACTTTAGTCATTTGAACAAGATATGTTTTAGCTAATGTCTGCTTTGTTGCCAGTTAGAAATCAGAGTGCTTCAACACCTCAAGTGAAGACATATTTAATACCCTGTCCAATTTTAAGCATGTGTCTCATTGACACATGCTCATTGATTTTAATAGAACAACAGTCAAAATAGTATCTATCTCTTGTGTCTCCTAACAAGACAAAGAACAGAAGAATGGCTGACCTCCGGGGGCAAACGCAGAACAGAGACAGTAGTCCTTTCTGATGTGCAGTAAGGCATGGCAGGAGGCTGTTTTGGCAAACATCATTCCCATTTGATGAAGAAAGATACTGTAAGCTGCAGGCTGCTCAGTCTTACCTCAAGCCCTGAGAAGAAAATGTAGCCAATCTTCCTGAACATAATTTCTGGACACATGAAGCAGATAAAGGTGATCAAATGACTGATTCAGTAAACAATGGGATGGAAGTGGATGTCATTTACCTTCACTTTACTGAGGTTTTTATCACAGTCTCCTAAAGCATCTTTTCAACCTATCTGGGAATGTATGGCTTGCATGGGTGGAAAACTAGCTGAACTGCCAGCCTCAAAGAGCTCAATGTCCAAAAGACAACCAGTTACTGTAAATGTCTCTAAAGTGTTGATCTTGGTATTTGTACTGGTACTGCTTAATATCTGTATTAACAAACAGGATATTTGTTATTGCCTTTTTTCCCTTTCTTTAAACTTATGTATAGTTTTCTGAGGTGTTAGCTCAAATGTCAATACATGTGTTGGGAAAGGAATCCCTTGAATAAAGTTATTTTTCTTAAAAACTAGAAAATAATTTGTCTGGAAATATTCTTTATTATTCCTAGGGATGTAAAAAGCATTAAGCAAACAAACAGACCAACCCAAAAGATGCTCCATGCCTCTCTGCCATGACTAAATAGAAGGTGACTGTATGGAAGAACTCTGAGTTACAGGTGGCATTCAGCAGACTACCTGGCACAAGCCTCTTCAGGTGTTGCCCACTATAAGAGATGCAGTATGCAAGGACCTGTAGTCTATGAAATTGTTTAGGTCTGTTTGAAGGTGCTGGAGTACTGCAAGTTCTGTTTGTTCACTGTATTTCTGCCCTAAGCCTGCATGTAGAAAAACATTGTGCACATTTGATTAGCAAGTCCTCTATGCTATATGCATTCAGAAAACCTTGAAGTGTATGCAACTCATCCCAAAGACCTCCTTCAAGCCAAATGGAGTCATCTACAACAACACAACAAATACCTATGGATGATTTGAGGCTGATAGAAGATTGTTGTGGAGGGAGCTGTGGATGAAAAGTGCCTTGTTCATATCCAGTTTTAGGTCTGATTGTTGACTTTGTATCAGCGGTGTGCACTAATGCTCATACTATAGAGAAAAATGTTCGACAGAAAGCACTGTCAGACTGAAAGCATCTGTTTGATGCTGGATTCTACTGGAATTTATTTTCCTTTAACTATAAAATAACATCCCACCTAATTTTCTTATCTTGTTTATAATTTGAATTTATTCATATAGGAAGACATAGACTCAGAAAACTGTAAAGGCAAATAAATGAATCCTGCAACTTACCACTAAGAATAAAATCAAAGCAAAAAAACAGCCTTCAAGAAAAAGAAATTATACCAGTCATGTGGTGCACTGTGTAATACATATACTACAAACTAAAGATTACCTAGCTTGTGCAACTTATTTTGAGATCTATTTGAAGGTCTGTCAAAAGCAGTTGCTGATCTCACCAGATCCATTGATTTCATTGGAAGTGCAATCAGGACAAAAAGAAGCACACATGAACAAGTGTATATTTTCTATTAGGCGCTTGACTATATCAAAACCAGAAGAAATGCACTGAGCTTTTGTTCTAATATGAAGAAAAAGGTGTGATTTGTTATTACTCTGCTCTTTTAAAGTAAATATTAAGTAGAAATATTATACAAATGGTAAAATAATAATTATACTAAACACAGCAGTTTCCAAGAGTTCCCATTAAAATGTAACCTTACATGTTTATCCATGCAAATAGTATCACCAAACTTACTAGTTTAAGTGGAGTTCCCTCAAAAAGAACACCTAATCTTCAGCCAGCAGAGTGAAATTTCCATTAAAACTGAGGAATATTGAACTTGGGATCAAATACAAGGCTATGGATTTACCTTTAGAAGTATTCAAGGGACTGACTGAAGCCACTTTTTTCAAATTTTTTTTTTGAAGTCACAATTATTGGACACCAGATTTTGTAGTTATAGGTGGAATATTTGTTACAGCTCAGGAAGTTTTTTTTCAGAATAATGTACTCTCAAATTAGTCCTGCAGTTTACAAAACATTAGTACACTTGACTTTAGTAACTAAAGTTTACTGTGCTTTTATTAAAGTGTTCACTGCCAGCTAATGGACAGGAGAAAAAATCCCTTGCATTCGAAAAAGTAAATCAGCTTTACTATATTTTAGGTATATATATGAAATTAACTTAAGAGAAGTACAAACACTTTAACATTTGCAATATTCTTTTTCTCACTTGCTCAAAAAGGATGGAAGGACTCAAACTGGTCTATGATTCATTCATAAAACTATTCTTATCAAATACAGTTATTACTGATTTCAATGGCTGAACTGAGTACAAGCCAAGTTGTATTCAAGTAATCCTTCTGGAGCCGAGAGCAAGTCAAAGAACTAGGCCTTAAATTTATCCAAAATATTAATACTTCTTGAAAGTTAAACAATAAAGTAATCTGATTGAAACTATAGGATCATTTATAATAAAGCCTGCTGGTTCTCAAGATCTTGGCCCTGATTACCCTTCTACCAGCATCAGTGATGTGTAATTTGACTGGAGGCAGTGAAAAATGAGCAGGTGAGACCACAGTCATGCTTTGAATGCAGTATCAACCTCTTCACAACTTTTATTTAAAACAAATTATTTCCCCTTGATTCATATTACAGTTTTCTTCCTAGAAATCTTGGCAGAAAAACAGTCTCCTATTTTCTCTTTTTTATTCTTTTTCCTCAGAGGTACATAGAAATTACACGCCACTTGGAGAAGCTGCCAAGGACAGTTCAGCTATAAGTGTCATAACAGGCATCGTATTTCATGTGTTTCTTAGCCAACCTTGATGTAACACAGGAAAGATCAGATGATCTTTGGTATGTGCGAGTGGAGGACAGATCAATCTACCAGGTCAAAGCTACAGCAGGAGGAAGCTGGTGTGAGTGCAAGGAGTTTACTTCCTTGAAAATATTCCAGCCCTGAAACTCATGGAAAGCCCCTCAGGAAGAGCTTCAAAGCTTAGAAAACTGCCCAGGGAGCTGACTACTTGCATCTTTTGCATCTCCTAGACTCTCTGTGACTACCAAAATTGCAATTGCCAGTTTATTACACACCAGACTGACTCCTTCCTTCTGCCTCCTGCCTTCTTGTGTACAGGAACCAGCAGACCTTGAAAGAGAAGAAGTCTATTAAAGACCAGGCTGCAGGGAAATCCAGCAGGGACAGCATAGAATCGTAGACAGTAAGAAAAGGGAAACAGGGAAATGTATGTGACCTTAGTTACAACGCAAAGCACCTTCAACCTCTGTAGGTATTACTGACAGCCTATGGTGAGCATCTGGAAGAACTCAGGTTAAAATAAATATAATCTAGCTGCCTTTTTGTGCCTCATCACCACTTGGAGGCCTGTCTGGTTCCCTTACTCCATCACTTCATTGTGCCTGTCAGACACAGCTCCATCACCAGGCTGTATCTACTGCTAAAGTGCTTGAATCCTACTTTTTATTAACAGCATCAGTTTGCATACATGAGTTTAGGAGAATTCCTCATTGCTTCAGAAAATGGCAGTTATTGGCAACTACTACAGGAACAATCCCAAAACTTATGCAGAAAATTTTGGGGCTAAGTAAACAGATTAAGAAAGGGCATTTTAAAACTTTGGTCCATAAGAACCTCAGTAAAAGGTTACTGTAGACAGACAAAACACCCTAGTGCGAAACCTCTGCAGGTGCTGCTACACTGCTTCCAGATCTCAGTTGATATCTTTACTTTAGACTAAACTACAGTCTGCACACAGAGTGGCTCAGGGGTCTATTTTGGAGAGTGCTGGGTTGTTATCTGTGATATAGGCAAGCTATGAGCACTGTTCTGAAACAGATAGAGATGGATTCTGAAACAACATTGGTACCATCACAGTGCTAGTCAGCTGACAACAGTAGGTTTTTTTCCAGGAGACTTTACGAGAATCCAGGAAAATATAAGACTGTCCCTACATCAGTCTATTTGCAACACAATTCCCACAGTTTTCATCATCTCCTCCCACTACAGATCTTAAATATTCATGTATCCAGCTTCATTTTGCTGCATCTTAGGCTCCTATGAAGGCTTTTCCACTCTTTCAAAATCTCCTCTTTCTACTGACAGTTTTCAGGAAAAACAAGCTATAGAATCAAAGAATTGTAGAATAGTTAGGTTTAGAAGGGACCTGAAAGATCATCCAGTTCCAACCCCTCTGCCATGGGCAGGGACATCCTACTAGATCAAGCTGCTCAAGGCCCTATCCAACCTGGCTTTGAACAACTCCAGGGATGGGGCATCCACAGCTTCCCTGGGCAGCCTGTGCCAGTGCCTCACCACCTTCATCATGAAGAAATTCCTCCTTATGTCTAGTCTAAATCTGCCCCATTCCAGTTTATAGCCATTGCACCTAGTCCTATCACTATAAACTGTTGTGAAGAGTCCCTCCCCAGCTTTATTTTAGGCTCCCTTCAGGTACTGGAAGGTCACTATAAGATCTCGTCAGAGCCTTCTCTTCTCCAGGCTGAACAAGCCCAACTCTCTCAGTCTGTCCTCATGTGGAAGGTACTCCAGCATCTTCGTAGTTGTTCTCTGGAACTGTTCCAACAGCTCCATATCCTTCTTATGTTGAGGGTTCCAGAACTGGACACAGCCCTCCAGATGAGGTCTCACAAGAAAGGAATAGAGGGGCAGAATCACCTCCCTCAACCTGCTGGCCACACTTCTTTTCATACAGCCCAGGATACAGATGCCCACCTTGGCTGAAAGTGCATATTTCCGGCTCATGTCAAGCTTCCCATTAACCAGCACCCCCAGGTCCTTCTCTGCAGAGCTGCTCTCAATCACATCATTCGCCATCCTGTACTGAAATCAGGGATCACCCCAACCCAAGTGTAGGACCTTACATTTGGCCTTGTTGAACCTCATGAGGTTCTCACAGGCCCATTTCTCCAGCCTGTCCGGGTCCCTGTGGATGACATCTATCCTTCCAGTGTGGCAACTACACCACTTAGCTTGGTGTCATCTGCAAACTTGCTGAGGGTGCACTCAATCTCACTGTCTGTATCATTGATGAAGATATTAAACAGCACTGGTCCCAGTACAGACCCCTGAGTGACACCACTGGTCATGGATGTCTATCTGGACTTTGAGTCATTGACTACTACTCTCTGAATATGACCATCCAACTAATTTCTTATCCAGTGAACTGTCCACCCATCAAATCCATATCTCTCTAATTTAGAGAGGAGGATGTTGTGGGAGACCATGTCAAAGGCTTTACAGAAGTCTAGATAGATCGCATCTGCTGGTTTCCCCATGTCCACCACTGTGGTTACTCCATCACAGAAAGCCAGTAGGGTGGTCGTATAGGACTTGCCCTTAGTGAAGCCATCCTGGTTGCCATTAATCACCTCCCCATCCTCCATGTGCTTTAGCATGGCTTCTAGGAGGATCTGTTCCATGACCTTCCCAGGCACAGTGGTGAGGTTAACAGGTCAGTAGTTCCCAGGATCGCTTTTTCTACCCTTTTTTAAAATGGGCACAATGTTACCCTCCTTCCAGTCACCAGGGACTTCTCTGGATTGCCACGACTTTTCAAATATCATGTTTATTGGCCTGCTTACAAGGGTCTTCCTACATGGAATAAGGTTTCTAAAGCACTAAAAGTCCTTCAGATTTTCTTTAAGTAAAGTGAGTCAGTGAGTCTTTAAGTAAAATGAGTACTCACAATGAGTACAGAGGTAGGTGGTTTC
This sequence comes from Piaya cayana, assembly GCA_013389865.1. NCBI lineage: Eukaryota > Metazoa > Chordata > Aves > Cuculiformes > Coccyzidae > Piaya > Piaya cayana. Next base: position 19,499 of record WAAB01024963.1, read on the forward strand.
TGTTGTGACTTACTCTCTGCACAACAGTTGAGATAGGTTGAGACAGGAAGGACAGGTTCTTACTGCACCAGCTAGAGCAGCAGAGAGGTTTCAGGGCACGTAAGAACAGAAAGAGGGACAGAAGGATGGAAATGAGGAGTGGGAAGCACCACTTTTAAAGACAGGAAGAGGACAGTAACCTCTTGTCTCCTTCAGCAGAAAAACACAGGTCTAGATGGAACATCATAAACTAGTACCTTCAAGTGCTCCGCTAAGGTGTTCCTGCCAAACACAAGATTCTTCTGTTGATCATCAACTTATAAACATTTGTTCCTAGGACAGGATTGGGAAAACCCATATGCCTTCCCCTTATTTAAAACTCAGCACTTCCTTGATGATAATTGAGGCAGATAAACCAAGATGTTTGTTTCATTTTTAATTAAGCAACCATTTAAATTAATTAAATCCGGTTCTTCCTTTCTCCCTGTAAACTTAAGACAAAACCAAAATAGTCAAGATCATCTTTTCACTTTTACTTTATTAAAGAGGATGTGATTTAAAAAAACATAATCAGGATTTTCTTCAAATGTCAGGGAAAGTTAAAAATAGGAAGGTACCAGAAAAGCCTTTTAGAGTGCAGTCATAACGGTACCACATCATTGTTGAGCACCACAATTAAAATGATACATTATGACAGTGATGTGATACATCTCTGCATTTGGTCTTTCAGGATGCAGAAAAAAAAAAAAGCACAATTTTTGTTCCATGTACCAACCTTCTTTTTTCAAATGTTGTGCTCATATACTTGCTCATATACTTTGAGACAGTTGCTTCAAATGTTGTGATATGGGTATATTTTAAACAATTTTTTCAGGTTATAAAGTAGCATTTTTCTGTAGCCACCAAACTTGCCAAGACAAGAAGACGAAGACAAAGACAAACTTTGGGAAATACAATAGGCTTAGCAGGACTCAGGAGCCAGAGTTTGTTTGGAAGTCTGTGGCCAGGACAGTTATGTTGCCTTTTTGAATTAAACAAGAGCTGCAGGTGTGAAATTACTTTTGATATTCAGATAATTAAATTAATCTAGAATACAAATTCACGCTGACATTTGTGAATGTGGATTCTGTTACAGTTTGACTGAAAATGAAATGTGAAAACTCTTTAAAGCTGAAGCCATTTAAAGAGGTGTTTGAATTACATGAATACTGTGTTTTCTTTACAGTGAAGGACCACCACAAAAGAACTGCTTTCTTCAAAAGCCAATTCTGTTCTATAATGCATATAAGTGTCTATGGTACATTAAAACATAAATCAAACTTAGTTTATTACCAGCCTTACTAAGATATTTATGATATTTTGTTCCTTTATACTATGTGAATTAAGATCAAGGAAAATGGAAATGTGAAATTAATTTTCAGATGCATTTCTTAAGTAGATAAAAGGCAAAAAAATCATCATGGAACAAAATCTTGAATATGCAATGAAACATGCCAGTGAGTATGGATCGAAGTTTATGCACTCACAGGTATTTATGAACAAATACTTGTGCTTATTTTTTTAATTTTCATTGTGGTAAAAAAATCAAAGAGAACCCCAACGGCCAGCCCATTTAAAGGCCATGCTCATAAAGTTCCCTTCTAAGTTGTTTTGGCCATGAAATCAGCTGTTTGTGATATGATTGTTATGTACTCTGGGAAGTTTGATTGATATTTCTTTGCAGTGAGGAGTTTCTGAAATGGCAGATCTGCTGCTAAAAGATGTATCTACCTATACAAATTACACAAACTTTTTAACATCAAGATCGAGGTGTCTAAGTCAGTAGTATTGCACAAGTGAAAAAAATGGTGTAGGGAGGAGTAATCTCAGAAGGTAAGAGTCTAATTGCTGTTTAAGCAATGTAAATATTCTTTATAACTCTAAGGACTGGGAAATTTAGATTATTTATTTATCCAGGATCAATAAATCAACACTACAATTGGCAACTCAACTCAACAAAAACAGTACTGAAACTAGAAGGGAGATGCTGCTAAAGACAGAGGCAAACAAATTATTGAATACCTTAGTGTTATTTTTATCTGCTGCCACTAATTTACCCATGCCATTTAGCCAGGTGTCTACCATTTTCCTCACTTATTCTTTCACTGCTAATGTACTGGTAAGCATACCCTTTATGTTTATTGTGGTTTTCAGCTCTAGCTGAACTTTTGCCTTCTTCCTATCTCCCATGCCAGCCTGGGCAAATTCTACACTTCTTGTTAGTCTGCTCCTGCTTCTACTTCTTGGGTATGTTAGCTTTGCGTTGGAGCTCAGTCACATGTTCCCTATTTCATCAAGCCAGTCTTGTGATACATATGATCATTTCCCCAGATCCTGGCATGGACAAATTTTTACTCCTTACGAACAGTATCTTCTAAGTGAATCAGCTCACTTGAGCTCCTTTGTCCTTCAGACCCACTTGCTATAGGATCCCACCTACCAGTTCCCTGAATAAGCCAAATTCTGCTCTTCTGAAGTTCAGAGTCTGTTCTCTGTTCTTCCACTATCTCACCCCTCTCAGGATTTTTAACACTGCTGTTCCAGGGCCATTAGGGACGAGACTGCCATTGGTCTCATCAACAAACCACATCATCTAAGATCATGTGTTTGAAGGGCTGAGGTACTCAAAAGAAAGGTTCATTATGCAGCAGAAGATATGTTTATTTTCTTTTCTTTCCTGAAAAAAATGTAAGAAATAGCAGAGGCTGTACCGTGTGCACATATGTATTTCATTATTCAGGGGAATTTGTATCAACTTTTACAAGATACAGTTATCAATCCTGACATGTCACAGAAATACATTTATTCTTTATAGAACGGGCACTAGGGGATTTTGAAGCTGTGCTCTTATCCACTTTCTTTTAAATGCCCATCAATGACAACTGTACCAGTCTCCTATGAATTCAGAGGCAGCTGTTTATTGCTTTATGCTTCACTGTCTTTCTCCACCCTGTTGTCTCTTAAATTGTAAGCTCTTTGTGGCAGAATATCCTTTTGTTCATTGTTTTGTGGTGGGATTTTTTTGAACAGCACCCAGTACAATGAGGAATGAGGTTCCTAAGCTTTACCATAATACTAAGCAACACGTGTTCATACATTTTTTTCTGGTTTTGTGTCTAGATAGGTGACATTTTAGATCTCTTTTACCCAGCTCAGCCAAACACCAGAAACTGCTACATACACATCTTCCCAAAGATGATTGTTTCAGCTGCAGTGAGCAGATTGTTCTGAATGTTCTTCTTCAGCTATGTGTAATGTAAATACTGCCCAATACATAACCTACTGATATAATCAACTTTCTGAAGAGGCAGAAGCACAAAAGGATGACCAAGTTATGGGATGCTACTGCCAGAGGGAGCAAAATTATCTTTGCTACAGTCATTGGTTTTGTTAAAAAAATAAACACAAGTTAGAAAAAAAAAAAACCATTATATTGTTCTTCATGAAAGGGGAATAGAGTTCTTATTAATCTCCACTGATAAACTGGCATATTCATACTTACATTTTTACAGTATGCACTTAGGCTTAGTGAAACTTTTTTTTTTAAACCTTTGGAACACCAGAACACTGATGTTTCATTATGCCTTTAAAGACACAGTCACGTAGAATAAACTTTGCCTTTAAAAAAGTTACAACTCCTCACAAGCACAGGTGAAAATGTCATGGATGGTGAAAAAAGTTTAAAAAAAATCCTAAACACTCTGTCTCTAAAGGCTTTGTTTCCCCTTTCTCTTCGTCTTCCTTTTCACAGGTACACACACTGTCCCTTCTACAATTAGTTGGTAAGCTGAGTTCCTTCCAAAGCTTAGCATGCGCCACCAAAGGTGCCACAACCTGCTTAGGAGAGGCAACAAAATATATGCCTCTGGAGATGACACTATTTGGGTCAATAGAGGGGTAGTCTAACTACCTGACGTGTGATCCATGTTTTTCAGACAGTTCAGTACTGACAGTAACTCTCATCCCAACAGCTGCAGTGAACAGACTAGAACACAGTCTACAGCTAGGTAGTCTATTCAAGCGTTATCAAAACAGCATGTGATTTTGGGGATACTGACAAATGACTCTATATGGTCATCTGTGCCTATACATCAGAACCATTTAATTGTGTTGGTACTTTGTGTAACACCTTTTTTCCCAGCAGTGACTTTCTATTCTGAGCAAGTTTTGAATAAATTAGTCCCTCTTTTCAGCTATGTGAATAAACTCCCAACACTTTTAAGCAACTACAAAATTAAAAACTAACCTTTCCTTAAGCCTGACTTGCACGGTATCTTGTATTTGTATATTTTGCTCGAGAGAATCACTTGTGCTCTGAAACCTGGGGTTATGCTACATTAATCTGTTAAAGTTTGAGCTATTTAGGCCTGAAAAGTGTTTTAAGTGTCTGTCATAAACTTCTGAAGAGAATTAATCATATTTACCTTACCTTCTGCAATTCTACCAAAGATCGGAGAAGTATTATGCCTAAAGTGTAACTGTAAAGCTTTTGCAGCCTGCATGTGCCAAATATTTAAGGTCTGCCTCTCAGAGTTTATCATTTAATCATTTGCTCTTAGGTCTGCTAGTTTTTCTGAGGTGCTCATAATAACCACTTTACTTTAAGGCATGACTTTCTTTTACTGCATGTGAAAAACTCAAAGAAACAGCTAGATAGCTTGAACTAATTTGAAATGATGCTGCAAATAGCAAAGAATTCTTGCACGGCACTGTATAAGGCTGATTCTTCTTAATTTTTTTACACTGAGAATAGGGTCTCTTACATTTACACTATCTTGCAGTACTCTCATGTTTCAGGTGAGGACTCACAAGGAGAAAGAGACTGATGAAGCAACAATTTCCTATCAGTACTGGCCATACCAGGACATCATGCAAGACAAAAGACTATGCCGCCTTCTAGCCAATATCGAATTCCTGACTGTGATAAAAATCTAATGAATCATCACCAGTGCCAAGTCTATCTATAGAGATTATCAGAATCTTTTCCATAAGAGCAGCTTTTCCAAGATAGCCTCCAAAATCAACACTGAGCGCAGTAAACAGTTTTGTTCCTGCACCTACTGTTACTGCAATTATTTCCACAATACAAGCAAGTAATTGATGTTGTTTACAATAATACTGAATACATGTTTGAAGGACAAGTGACAGAGGTATGGAAGTAGCAACGAAGGAGAATCTGGTGCATGAACAAGTAATATAAAATTCACAAAGCTTCAGAAGATCCAAGTGTCCACCTAGGGTTACTCCAAAGCATTAATTCATGGGATAGTCTTCTAAGACCTCCACAGAACCTCAGTTATATTGTAAAGCCACATGTTGTTTGAATACTTGAACCAGACTTAAGAAAAACAGGTTAAATAAAGTTCTGTACTCCTATTCTCAGTTAAAAACTGTTCAAATGTTATTGTGTCAAAAGAGCAAAGTAGCTATACATCCAGCTAGAAATAATTTTCTATGAAGTAACAAACAAATTTCATGTGAAACAACAATATAGACTCAGAATGTTTCTTTTGTCAGACAAGAAACAAATGCTTCAAGGCACAAAGGAATCACAAAGGATTAATTACTTTGCTGGCATTGTCTACTTGAAGAGGGCACTCAACTGATCAGCTGTACTTATGATGACACCTACCAAGAAAAACTGAATACCATCTTTCATACTTACTCATTTTCACACATGATACCTTTACTGAGGCATTCTTTGCTTATCTGTGAGATAGTAGTAGTGGAAACCTAGTAGTTCTTCAGATGTTTCTCCTCAGTATAGTGCCCATCATGTTCATAAAAGTAGAGGCAGCTGCTACAAGGAACTAGATGCTAGAAATGTAATTACTAATGGCACAGATGGTCAGACAAGCTGAACTATCTGTGATACCTGTTTGAATATAACATACATACAAACCCTTGTCAGCCAGCTCTCTGATTCCCTACACATAAATTAAAATAGAAGATTTTTATTCAGATTGTATTTCAAAGCCCTTTTGAATGTACGCCCTTAATCCAAGTAGTAAATAAAGCTGTCAGACCTCAGGGGTTTTAAAAGGATTTAGTCTTATGAGGGGACTAGATATCACAGAACTGCTGACCTCCAAAGCACTTGTTTACAGACATTTAGATAAACACAATACAATTGAATAATTAATCTGAACTATTGTGTGTGACAGAAGTCTGGGACTCAAATAGATCAAGAGGATGTTGTTATCTTTCTCAAAATGCTCAAGAACAACTGTACGGATCCAGTAAGCAGTGACTGGGCAACTGTCAACCTGTGAAAGTAGTCCTGCCATATAGTATTTAGAAGCAAAGAGAAGACAGCTCTCAAGGAAAGAAAATCATAGTCAAACAAGACAGGTTTCTTTGGACCATGTTGGCTGTTCTCTAAATGCCCTGGTTTTGATCCGAGAACTGCCTTCCTCCCCCCATAGTAGGTTTAATTTCTACAGATCATGATAATAAAAAAACCAAACAAACAACAACCAACCCCCAAAATACCCAGAACAAAGCAACTTCAGGAAAAGAAACAGCAAAGAACGCCAGTCGTGTTACAACCAGCCCCAGGCCAGGTTACTATTATTGCTGGTGTAAGACTAAGCCAAAGCACAAGCACATCTAGTAGCAATTTGCAGAGTTTGTGGAAAGTGCCTGGTCACTGGCAAAGCAAAACAGTGCAAAAATTTTTTAAAAATCAATTAAAAAAATCAAAAAAATCAAAATCAAAAATCAAAAACTGATACATGCTGGGGCATATCAATAAAATGTGCTGACAGGTGCAACATAGACTTAAGAAAGTGCTTTTAAAAACACAGGTGCAGATTACAATAGGATGCATTAATACTTTTTTGTATAGTTTCATCAATAATCTGCATTTTATAAAAAGCTTGGCCAAAAGTACAGGTAAAAAGATGTTACAAGCATAAGCATGGCAAAGTTATCCATAATACTTCTGTGATACTTCACGCAGCTCCTCTGCTTTCACCTAGCCAAAGATCACTGTGAGGAAGCCTAACTCCTCATACTGTCTATAGGAAAGAGCTCCACTCCTGTTATTTTGCTCTCGGTAGGTATACATAAATCAATCATTTCTGAAGACACAAAAGTCCCTGCACTTCAATTAGGGGAATACAGCAATGAAATCCTGCACAACATACTAGAAAAGGAAGGAGTGAGGGGAAAACCAAACTAAAGTTTAATGAAAGAGTATGCTCCCTTGGAATTGATACCTGCAAACCAGTGAGTAGCATTTGCAGGATTCCCATTTACAACCTGCATCCACAATGCAAGCGAGAAAAGAATATACCATCATTTTTGCAAATGGATGGATTTATCAGCAGACCTCTTCTGGGCTTGAGCAAGTCTGGCTTTTTTCTATGTCTGTCTCAGAATTTTTAGGAATTCACAAAGCATATCTACGTCCCCAGAAGCATAGCAACTTAAACTAGTGAAAGACTTTTGCGATTCTTCTGCTCCAGAAAGTTGCTGCTTTGCTTCAGACAGCTGCTGTTGTGCAGAAGCTACCTATACCACTTTGTGCCTATGAAATAGTAAAACCAGATTCAGGAGATTTCTGCTGTATTGGCCCACAGTATCAGTTTCAGACAACTAACTAGCTAGCTGGCAGCAAGTGATCTAGAACATAGAGCTGTATTAGCCCAAACTTACACTGTTCAAAACACCAGGGAAGTAAAGGGTGCTATACATAATTTTGAAGTGGATTGGAGGGAAGAGAATTAGTAGGTTTCTCAAGTTTACACTTAATTCCTTGTAATTGACTTACAATACATCAGTGGCCTTTCTCCAAGAAGAAAAATATTTGGTTTATTTATAGTGCATGGATATGTGTTATGTTTTCTAGGTCGTGCTAAGAATCCTTAGTTACTACACAGCTTAAGCATTACAGCTCGGATTTGCCAGTAGTGGGGAGGGAAACATCATTAAAAATACTCATCAATGCTGCTATGTCCAAAGTTTCCAAAGTCTACTCAACCCTGGGCATAGAGATGTATTTTCAGAAAGGCTCATTAGAATTTATGCTTCAGATGTTACCAGTTGCTGATGCTTCAGATGTTACTCATTTACTTACGGGGGTTGTTTTTTGCCCTGCCTGTTCTAGAAGACCATGTACCAATTCTTTGCAGTTTGCAATCTGAAAGTTATTCTAGAGGACAACAAGCCTGTACAATACTCTTCTTTCTCCACACTCAGTTACTTTAAGAATTTGACAGATTATTAATCATTTGATTAGGGCTTGTTTATGTATTGCATTTTATTATCTGTGGTGCTCAAGTACAAAAGATATCATCTTAACATCTTCCTTGTCCTCATTTTGCAATGATTTACCACCAGGAGGAGCTGTGAGGTTCCTCGTAGACATAGAAAACTCCTGGACATTTGTCTTCGAACACACAAGTAGTAAGCATTTGCTCCAGATACAGCCGCTATTGGAAACAACTATTTCAGCTCACTGCGACATTTATAATCAGAATACCTATAGCACAGCTGAAAATCAAATGCTGCACTTAGACTCTTGTCTCCTAAAATTATCCAACACAATTTTTATTTTTTTAATTAACATTTTTGAGGTTCCTAGATTCAACTTCTCCCAAATGCCGGATAAATGGAACCAACCATTAGCATTGGGATTCATGCATAGTGACATGTGCATGTGTATATGCAAAGGTCCCTTCTGTACGAGACTGTTAGTTTTTTTCAAGCAGGCAAGTCTACCACAAACTGAAGCCTGTACTAAACTGGTTGAGTTGTCTCCAAAGAACAAAATAAAATGGATTAGCATATATTACATTCTAGTATCTTCTAAAAAAATTATCAGTGTACATATTTTTTTTTAAATCTCAGAGGAAAAATCAGTCAAGAATCTTGTTTGAAGCCTGTGGAATTTTATGTTATTTCCTGCTCAATTTTACAGCAGCTATACTATTTAGTTATGGAGATGTAAACCACTGACAGCATGCTGTGAACTTACTATTCAATGCACTAGTCATAACAAATATTTTACAAGCCAACCATACTTTAAAATGTTTTAACTGTTTTTCCTAACTTAGGTTAAGCACACTTCTTTGTGAAGTAGAGAAAGATGAGAAAATTACTACAAATTTTTCACCAATTAACAGGAAATAAGTATAAAAACTAAATAATAACTCTATAGCCTTCTTTTCATTGTATTTTCTGTGTTTCAGCATCTAGCCTTCTCCATCCTCAATCACAAACTTAGCCGTTATCCGATGTTTCTTCTGTCCCAGTCTATCTTATTCTGCCAGTGTATGAGCAGTATAAATCAGTTCACTCTTCAGGTCTGTGGATCCTTTTGCTTTTCTGCTGTGTGCGTCTGTCTCCCAACATGACATGGTGCTGTTGACTGTATGATTTAGACATCTATTTACTAGGAATTAGAAGCAAGCTTAATCTAATTCCATTGTGTGCCTGTTTAGGACTGCATTTTACTTTGCAAAAGAAATCCTTTTTACCAAACCTGACATGTTGTTCAAATACAACATCCCAGAATATTCAGTCAATAATGTAGTTTCATTTTAATTGCAGGAACTTTATAATTTTGCTTTCAGTGTTATAATGAACAGGATAATTTGGAGCACTGAGATGTTTTACTAATAAGTTTCATCACTTATGCTGAGGGTCCCTAGGCCCTCATATGAACTGCAGCTATACATAAAAAAGCTGCTGTCGTGAATATAACTGCGTACACCAGGTACTCATTCAATAAACTAATGCTCCATTTTCTTTGCTTATTGCCAAAACAAATCCTAAATCCACAACAGATACATTTAGGGTCTCCAAAGATATATTAGTTCAAATCTTCCAAGAGCTATACTATGGCCCTGCACCTTCCAAATAAATAATAGTTCAATGTTAAGGCAAATAGCTGAAAAACATTGTGCAAAAAACACATTTTAGAGACAGAAAATGAAAGGATATCCACTGTATATTGGAAGAAGAACGCCATTATCTTTTGCTCAATCGAGTGTTTCCATCACAACAACTACTGACCTATTGCAGCAACACTAAGTTCTTTGTCAGGCAAGGGTTATGTCTTTAAGAATGCTTAAGGCTCATGGTGTTTATAGCACAGGTGTGATGCACAGATTGAGCACATATGTGCAGGAAGAAGGCATCATGTTTTTCAGCAACCTTTACTAAGTTGTTCGAGAAACAGTCTTACTTATTGGAACAAAACAGGTGACATTAGGATTTGACAGGATCTCAAAAGGCAATTTAATATAACATTTTGCCATTTTTAAAGCTGCTGTTGCAGTCATTTGCTGGCCATCTTCTATTACCCGGCATGCTACGAAGTCCATGAACCACAGACTGAAAGATGCTAGCTTATATTCGCGGTTATGCCAAATCCATCTCATACAGCTTGGTCTTCCCTTTCAAGAAAAGCAGCCTTGCCTTTCATTTCACCTACAACTCAAGACCATTTGCTGGTGATGCTGGGGTTGTCTCAATTAAAAGTACCATGCCCCAGGATTGCCATAGTTCATTCTGTAACCAAGTTGTAGCCCAAGTTCTCACTTCATTCATAGTCATGAGATCCCTCTGATTTCATTGGTGGTGCTTCCATGCAATGGAAAGAAAAGTAGCAATGGAGGGTCAGAACTTTGACAGACAGATAAATGCAGTTTTCATTGCAACTGCTTAATGATTTAAGAGAGGGGAGCACAAGAGAATAAAGACTGAGAGGGTGGTTTGAGAAAAGGACAAAAGATAAAGGGAAGAAAAATCTGCAGGAAGAAAAGAGAGAAAATACTTAAGAGAAAGCAAAGGAAGACTAGATTTTAAATACAGAGATTTGAAAATTTTACCAAGTATGTTAAATTTTTACTTGAATTGACTCTCAAGTCAACAGGATTCCTTAAAAAGGGGGGGGGGGTGTCTCCTAATGAAGTACTGCTGCTCTTCTAATGATTAGTAGATTCCTTTATAAGACCTTCTTATCAACCCAATTTTTAAAGAAAACTGCAATTTTAAAACAAATTAACTAAGACATTCAGATTAATTATGCAAAATATCTCATCAGTTCAGAGCAAAATAGCTCTAGTATCAAAGCATCTAGGTAGCATGTATACTTCCACTTAACCTCATAAGACGCGTATGATATAGAGGCATTTCAGTCTAATTCATATACATGTGGAACAGAGATGCAGGGTCAGCTGTTCTAATTGCTATAAAGCACAAAACTGGCATTACCATGGAACCTTCTATTATAACTCTAACTATTTGCCTATTCTAGACTCCTCAGTAGAGGACATGCTGGAGAAAGTCCACCATCTAGACCGATTAAAGGACTGGGACACTGGATGTACAAGGAGGGTATGAGAGATTATCGAGCAGAGAAGCCTCAAGAGTATCTTACTGAGGTGTGTAAATATCTGATGGAGGATATGAAGATGGAACCAGACTCTTCTCAGCGGTGCTCAGTGACAGGACAAGCAGCAATGGACACAAACTAAAACACAGGAAATTCCATTTAAACATAACCACCACCCCCACCACCCCAACTTTTTACTGTGACAGTAATCAAATACTGGCACAGGTTGCCCTGACACTTTATAAAGTGTCCATCCTTGGAGATATTCAAACCCAATTGGATATGGTCCTGAATAACCTACTCTAAATTTACCCTGCTTTGAGCAGGAAACTTGGACTAGATGATCTCCAGAGTTCTCTTCCACACTTAGCAACTCTGTGGCTCTTTAGAAAGAACATATCAAAACAACATACAGTATTTTTCTATATTCTTACTAATGCTATTTTTTTAACCATTTCTCTCAATCTCACTTAATTAAGAGATCTTTCAATAGAGATTGACTAAAATCACATTTCAGAGCTAAACTTGCTTTAAAGCAAGAAGACAATGCAAACAAGAACTACAAAGGAGAAATATTATGTGTTAAGAGTAGCTTCCAAGATCATCAACACAGAGACAAATAAATCACCAGCTCACGCTTAAATAAGGGTGAACAACCTCTGGCACCTGAACTTTGCCAGTAGTTCAAGCACAGCTCCTGGCACGGACCTACATCATACCATTGCCAAAAGGTTTGTCATGACCTAGAACCTGCAATATGATCTAAGCCCAAGGCTGCTGGAGGAAGTGAATTACCAGAAGACGTCCTCCAAATCACACTGGATCCTAGCAGAACATCCTGCTCCTCTAAAACCAGTTGTGATTTACTGCTGAAATTCATTTTTTCCCCAGCTTTATACCCATCTTTTATCTCTTAGCTTCATCAAATTTTTGATACACAGTCATGAGAACATCAATTATCCTCATGCTACAAGTGATTCTTATACTTTAGATAAATATCTAGAAAATATTGCTATTATACAAACAATAAGAATGAGAGAACACAATTGCAAAACAACACTCCAAGAAACCTGTGTAAGGCTACTATGCTGCTAGCATGCATGTATTTTATTTCATTCAGCTGAATAGTCCCACTGAGAGCAATAAAAATAGAAAGTGTGTTACAATTCTGTATTTTACAGAATTGACAACTTAGGAGAATTAATCAATTGGAAATTATGAACTATATAGCACAATTACAATCAAAAGGAAAGACCAGTGTCTTCCAGTGAAAAAGGCTTAACTGAGATCTGGTGGCAATTTTGACTTGTTAATCAATACAGAAATCCTTACCTGAAGGGAAAACAAATAACTGTTGTCTTCTCTTGAGCTTGCAAGCAGGTGCTGCTGGCAGAAAATTTGTTGCCATGGCCTCCAGCCAGCCCAGCAGTGGCTAATTTAATTTGTCACAGGTGCAGCAGCCACCAGCCAGCAGGATCAGGGCAGCGACCACAGGCAGACAGCAGAGAGCGGCCACTACCCGAACGCAGAGAGCTTGAGGAAGTCAAGGCTGAAAGGGTAGCCCAAAACATATTTGCCCTTCCCTCAAGCTACAAAGTTGTTTGGTTCTCTTTTCCAGTTGTGATATGCTAATTTTATTGCCATTAAAAGCGGTGTAAGAGGATAGACGATACATGGATTAAGTGCTGAGAACACTGTAGAATGCTACCAAAGCAATGTTTAATTAAATGTAAGGCTCTTTCGAAAGAGCTGTTCAATTAAACTTTAGTCTCTGAATACCTGGCTGGGTACTTTTCAGTAGTTGGTAACACAAAAGATGGGGAACACCTACTTTTCCTGCTCCATTCCCTTCCTTCATTCATGTGTTAAAATAAAAACAAACTCTTTAAAGTTTTCTTGAGGAATGAAGACAGGTACCTATCCTTGGGGCAATCCTATGGTCACCCTCCGTTTACTGAAGGGTGATCCTATCTGTAACCATATGTAAGCTCTAGAGACAAATGGGACTGAAAGCATTCCCCTAAACTTAATGGTTCAAGCTGATGAGCTTTAGGCAGCTCCCTAAACAGCAGATGATTTTTAATGTTATTCTTCTGAGGTCCTTTTTGCTCATACAAGTGCACAGGGGATTAAGAGCTAGCCAACAACAGGTGGCACTTCTATCTCTTTTAGATATAGATCACTTAAATAAAATGAAAGCAACTTGTATGACGCTTTTGGATGCTAAACCTATCAGCAGGTACATAGACTCCCATGGTAATGTGGCTGTAGTTATAGATGCTTTTCCACTGGAAGTCATGGAATCATAGAATGGCTTGGGTTGGGAAGGATCATAAGCATCATCTAGTTCCAACCCGCCTGCCATGGAAAATGCCTTAGAAGATCAGAGCTTGGAATTGATTTAGTTGGTTTTTTTTTATTTTGCCTTTTTCCATTTGGATAAAAATTTTTGACATTTCATGCATATCTACCATCACTCCCTCAGAACCACTGTTTCACTACCTTTTCCTAGTGCCATCTCCAGGATGCCTCAGAATAGATCCTGTTCTCAATGTAAAATAAATTGAGGCTACAAAACAAATCAAATGTAAGTATTTTAATACTCTCTTTTGTACATAACAAATATGATGTAGCTGGCATGGTTAAGAGCATCGCTTGCTCCTTTGACCAGTGCAGTCGCTGTTAAGCCTTGTCTCATTCATAACTGTACGTTGTCTCTTGATTTACAGTCATAAAAGACACTGCAAATCTTACTCCTTTTTAGATAGAATGTCTTCTTGTCCTTTATCTGTACACAAGCTATTAATATTGGGAGTAGCAATGTGACTTGTGCTACCATGAGACAACTGTTAAACAATGAAGAAACAAAACTTTGGCTTACCAACCCACCAGAAAAGATGAGTGGTCTGTCTGGTACCCTTCAGAAATTCAGCGCTGTTCTGTGCTAAACACAAACTAGACCATGCATGTGTATTGACCACAGGGATGATTTAAGCATGCACTTAAGTAAATCAAAGAGTAATTAAAAATCACCTAAATATTAAGAAGTAAAATAAATACAAGCACTGTAATCTGAAAATGCCAACTGGAATGCCAGTCCTTATTAAATATATATATATATTATTTAACTAGAAATTCGCTACCATACAAGACCACTGTTAAGTAATAAATACCAAATTGTGTAGATTCCAGCAACTGCACTGCAGCAGATGAGCCAAAAACATTCTGACAAATATTCTTTCTGAAAAAAATTCAACATGCCTCACACTAACAATTACTATTTTTCAAAGACATTGTTTGTGATTACTTTGGCTACATAGTTCAAAAAAAAATTTTACAAGAAAGCAGGAGAGACGCTATCAAGGAAGGTGAATATCACGGTGATATCCTGATTTAGGTAAAAGCAGAGAGAGATTAAGGATTGTGGAGGTGCAATGTAGATATCAACAAATAATCATCAGGATACAATATGAAACCTGTTTAGTGAAGTGACATTATTTTATAGATTGTTTAAAACTTCTGGGGTTTCACTGTAAATTGACTGTGTGAATGTATTATCCAAGTCTTATGCCAAGTAAGGTGAAAAACTGCAGCAAAGCACTGTAACAGATCTAAATATTTAACTGTCCATCAGACTTGGTGGGACAAAAGGGAATAGCAAACTGAAGTTAAAAGCAACATAGACATATTTTGCTAGACTGCAAAGTCACTGCTTGAAAGAATGCCAACAGTTAAACTATGTTGGGAGATTATATGATTACCTATGGCCTAAAAGCTAATACAGTGAGAAATGGAAAGGGGTCTGTCCTCCCTCAAATGAGAAGGACATTACTATCTTAAAGAGATCCACAAAGGAAGTTTTGAGGTTGAATTTTGCCCTTAGTGAAACACAATTGCCCTAGATGAAAATCAGATCAGAAATTCTACCTAAGCAAAATGGTACATTAAGTACGAACTGAAGTATTTGGGGAACATGCAGACAAAAAACATGTTGAAGTACTTCACAGTCCAATTGAGATCATCCATTAAAAACAAACAACAAAAAACCAAACCCAACCTCTGCCCTTGACAAGCAAACTATTCCTGCATAACAGGTAGATTGCAAAGCAAATTACACACCTCACAGCCAGAAGGCAGCATATCCATCCTGCAGCCTGAATGCTCACGGGGCCAAAATAGGATTGCTGAAGTGCCCAAGTTGTAGAAAATGCAGTCCAACACTGGTAGACTTAAGTCTTAAATGGCTTAACTGCTATAAGTTTATGCTACACTGAATTCAGCAGCTTGGTAGGAGTCATTAGGTAGTTGATACCTTTTCCACTAATGTTCATGCTAATAAAGCCAGGCAAAGATCTACCCCAGGTAGCTTGTGGTCACCACATGGAAAGTGAGATATACTAACTTAGTAAAGGAACTTAGTAGACATATGGATGTAGTCCAAATATAAATGTTTCGGCAATAATGCCATGTTTAACAGTGACTATGGTCTGAGCTCTGTCAGCTCCACTGGTTTTGTGGACAAAGTAAATCAAACTGGGAAATTGGTCCAGCTGATGGGTTTTCTTGAGTAGGTTATTTGATAAACTGACAAAGTTCTCTGATCTGGTTTACTGAATACCTACACAAATACTGGTGTCAGCACAGCACAATAGGCTATGCAAGGGTGAACACAAACAAGCAAAGGTAGAGAGTGCTGTCCCCTACAATACATCATGGCCCAGAGAATTCTGTACATGAGAAAAATGTTTACTGTGACAATTGTATGGTAGAGAGTGAAGCTCGTGATGCAGTCTTTTGCTTACTGGTATCACTGAGTTACACTTTCCTCTGTCAGCCAAAAAAATGTATAGGGACTTAATATCTTCCCTTACCATTCTGTCATATTTGGCTTCAACAGGCTAATCATAGAATCATAAAATCATAGAATCATAGACTCACAGAATCATAGAATCATAGAATAGTTTGGGTTGGGAGGGACCTTAAAGATCATTCAGTTCCAACCTTCCTGCCATGGGTAAGGATGCCTCCCACCAGACCATGTTGCCCAAGGTCCCATCCAACCTGACCTTGAACTTCTCCAGGAACGGGGCAACCTATGCCACTGCCTCACCGCTCTCATCATGAAGAAATTCCTCCTTATGTCTAGTCTAAATCTGCCCCTCTCCAGTTTATACCCATCATAGATGTTCATCACTAACACTTTATAACTTACTTCCTAGAGGAGCAAGATAAGAGCCCCATTTATACCTACTTACAAAGACAACTTCTGCGATACAAGAGTAAAACATTTTAGCAATATAAACAGTCCAAAATAGGAAGAAAGTCAAATCCCTCAGAGGCTATGCTTTAATGCTTTAATGTCATAAGCTGATGTAACAAAGCATTGCCACTGAAAGAAGCAATCCTACTGCCTGTCAGGCTCCTTTGTATCTCCCTTCTTGGCACTGACACAAGTGTACATTCAGCTGTGTGATGAAAAGGATCAGGGATTTGATCTGGGTCACAATTAACCTTTATTCGTTCACTTACTTGTTTTTTCTTGGTTAATTGTAACTCAGATAAATTTCCTGAACCTGTTCAATGCTCGACCATGAAAACAGCTGTGTCAGCTTAAAAGAGGGTCACAGGACTGAATCAGGAGGGACAGAGGGAAATATAAAGACCGCTCCTTTCAGTAGCAGTATTTTCTTATGCTGGCTAGAAGTTCAAACACTGAAATGATGGCTCAAAATACTTTATTTTTTTTAAATGAAAGTACAAAAGGTACAAATTCCAGTACTTTGGTAAGAGTCTGACAAGCCAACAGCCAACACCTGCATCATGGTTCAGGAAACTAAAAAGGACTCCAGCTTAGGAAGATTTCTATTCCTTTAATTAACAACAATTCTGTTGTTAGTTGATTCATATGTCAAATAAGACTCCTGTAACCACATCTCCTGACTGAACTCCTGCTAATAATCTTTCTTTCCCAGGTACTCTTTATGTGAAAAAACAACCCAACCCAACATACTGCTTAAGGTGCATTCAAACTGCACGTTCTCTCTTTGTGCACTTCACAGGTTAATTTAAAGTGGATATCTTTCCAGTCTTGGCAAAGAGGGTATGATATGTAACTTTTCACAAATATTTGTAGCAATTCAGAATAGCAAGCTGAGACTATACACATTCCATAGAGTGTTAATAGTCCTTGCAAATCCACAACATATTTAAAAACATATTCAAAAGCTAAATATACAGATTCACTGGTTACCAGGTAAATTTTTACAAAATCTCTTTGAGGTTGTTTTGTATGTTATTTCCTTAAAAAAAAAAGTTATTTGTAATGGTACTTTTGTTTCTATTCTTGGTAAATACCTTAAGAATAACACTCCTATGAAGTTAAATGTTCACTCAATACACTGAGCAACCCGCTGAGGAAAGTGCAGCAATTTCTGAACACCGACACACCAGTTACAGAGAGCAGCCTCAAAACAAGATTACCAAATAGTTTAAACATGCAACAGTGCCCGATAAAAGCAGCTTAGTGCTGCTGAGAAACAGCACAAAAGTTTTTATGATTGCAGAGTGTACAGCCTTCTCCTGTCTCTGAATACTGGAAGCAAATGGTGAATGACTGAAGTAAATAGGAATCTGTCCATGTTCTAACCAAGGAAAATTGTACTAGAACCTGCACAACACCTCCTGTAGCTGTATTTGAATGTACAGTGAAGTACTGAGAGAAAACAGTGGAAGACACTACAGCACATCGAGAGGAGGACTAAGCAATAAAAGTACAACATGACAGCTTACTTCATTACACAATTGAGGCAAGTCCTTCAATAGCCACAAACTGCCTAAAAAAATTACAATACTTTCCAGGTGCAAGGGACTTCCAGATCCTTCAGATTCTCATTTGTGAAAATATTTTGGTGACATAGGTCTAAACTTGTAGTCCAGAACATATGATCTTAATAAAAAAGATATGTGTTTTCCAGCTTTAATGAATGCTGAGAGTTTCGGAAAGATTCATAAATCAAGATTGAAAAGATTATGTTTTTATCAGTTTAGGGTAATAGCAGCTAGATGGGGTCAATTAATTTGCATTCAGGATAAAAGAACTGCAATGAACTGGAGTAGCAGGGATGGTTTTGGATGGAACATTACTGCAGAGTGTGACAAGACAGAGACAGCTCCAGGCATGCATCAGTGGAGGTGGTTGATTGATGAGAATAATGGACTAAGAATTTGGTATTTTAGATCTGAACCAAGAACAACGTGGCTAAAAGGATATCCCTCTGAATTACTAACTGCCTGAGCATGAACCAGCAATGAAGCCAGGAAAAGTGGTTCACTGGATAATTTCATCCTGGGTGTCAAGAAATGAGCAAATATTTCATGCTGAGCGAAGAGCGTGGCACACATAACCATGAGGTTTCAAAACCAAGCTTACAAAGACATCAGTGATTCACGCCCTTTGCCAACATTGTAGTTTCCTACACTGCAGGAGCAAAACTATGAAAACCCTTTTCCTACATGTCTGAAATGTTTTTTTGTCATCGGTACAAAAACCATAATATCATCACACAAGCAGGTCCTGAAGAACTTATTGGGCTCATTTTCAAGGGGAAGGTGAAGAAATCATCAAGGCAACTTTCTGTTAAATACGTATTAAGCTTTCCTGTAGTGATAATTCAAAATTGTTTGCCACGGAAGTAAAATTCGGAATAATAAATTGCCCAACACCTCTGCTTCCTGGGTAAACAATTTCGATCAAAGAGAGAACAGCTGCCTTGTCATGGTAAGGGGTGACAAACATTCAACTCTTTTAACATGGAGTTCAGTGACATTACAGAAAGCATATTTCAAAAACTCTATGGGAAAAACTGATAAACACCTAACTTAAAGACTGTAGAAATAATTGCAAGAAAAAGAAATATTGTTATGTTGGTCAGATTGTAGAATATTTTGCAATCTTGAAGAAACTGCAGATGCAGATGATACAGTGACCACTCTGATGTATCAGAATCAGCTCCCATGATGTCAGCACCATTCCTCCTTTCCACCATGAAGTTATGGAAAACAGCTTTTGTTCAGACTTTGTATAAGCATGTCAAAGAACCTGCAATTATGATGAAACATATAGCACATAGGTATAGGTTACAACAGCCAAACCACTCATTCTGCAACCAAGAAGTTGGGATCCAATGATCTGAAAATTACTGCATGATTTTCTGTTTCATAATAAGGGCACAGTAGTTTCTTTAGCATATACATGGCTTACAGTTATTGCACTGGGATATATATGGTAAAATTTACTTACACATACAAAGAGACAAAACAAAACCGTGTAAGATGAAGCCACATTTAAATGCCATCCTGTGAGGTATGTGACTTCTATCCCCCAATATCTCTCCTCCACAAGCAAGAATACATTGCAAAAAAGAAACGGTTAAAGACATGCTAAGAAAAGTAATATCACATATGTAAGGAAAAGGTAACACCATTGATAGAAGAGAAAGATACTTATGTGACATGCCATTCACAGAATGCTTTTTTAATATTTAACTTACCTGAACAGCCAGATGACTGCAAAGGAGCTACATATAGAGTAATAGAATGCCAGGTTGGAAGAGACCTCAAGGATGATCTGGCTTAACCTTTCTAGGTGATCAATAGTTTAAATGAGGTGTCCCAGAAATCTATCAACCTGAGCTTTCAAAGTGTCCAGTATAGAGGAATCTACCAGTTTCCTGGGGAGATTATTTCAATGTTTAACTATTCTAATGGTGAAAAACTTTTTTCTGGAATCCAATCAGAATCTCTCTAGGAGAAACTTATACCCATTTTCCTTTGTCTTTTCCATGTGACTCTTTGTAAAAAAGGGAGTCTCTATCCTATTGGTAGACACCCTTTATGAACTGATACATGGTAATAAGGTCTCCCCTAAGCCTTCTCTCAAGGTTGAACAAAACCAGTCCTCTCAGCCTTACTTCATATGGCAGGTTTCATAGTCCTCTGATCATCTTTAGTGGCCCTTCTCCAGACCCTTATCAGCCTGTCTGCAGGAAAAAAAAGGAGGAAGGCATCTGGAGATCTGGATTTCTAGAGACATTGCACTCTTGTAGACACAGTACATGGATTATGGTATGTGTCTTAGAGAGGAGATGGGAAAAAGAGGTAACTGCAGTTACTATTTCTCTGTGATTCTCTCTGGTGAGCACTGAATACTTCTGGTGTCTGTATTTAATTCCTGTAGCATACAATTCATCTTCGACTGAACCTAAAGATGCTTTTTTTGCTGTTTTCAGGTAAAACTGGAAAATGTTAATTCATTCTCAGAAGTTTCAGGGTGACTTCATCTAAAAGGAAGGCTTATTAAAACTGACATACATTCAATAGAAAGAAATTAAGAAAAAGTCTCAGGTATTCAGTCTCAGATCTTTAACAGCAAAAGCTTTTTGCAAGTGCTATTGGATGAGAAAGAAACTTTCAAATAAAGCACAGCTGCTGTGCTTTGCATTCACCTGCACAGAAGCAATAGAAAACATACTGCAAGAGACTATTTTGCCTTGGAATTGAAATGGATGAGCTGGGTCTAATGGATCTATTTCATTGCTGTTAGTTATCTTCAACTAAGCAAATACACAAAAGGCTTTGTGTTTTTAAGCGGGTAATCATTTAAAGGCAAAGAGAATTCAGCAGAAGTGCATTTTTATTCTCTCCTCATGTAGCTTCTAGATGGTGGAACAAAATGTGAAGCCATATTATTTTGAACTAAAGGAGAGAATATGAGAAATTTACACAAGAATGAAAATGCAGCCAGGAAAAAACCCTTTGTTTTACCATTAACAATAAGATGCTAGAGAGGGCATTGTCATTAACGACTTGTTTGTCCAACAATAAATCTAAAGCATTTTACCAAATTAGTTCTCTAGGGAGTCCTCCCTAGATTCATTACATTAGTGCTAACAATACTACTACATTAAGCTTTCAACTGATGTTCATTCTATTACATTTGGGCCTTTTCAAACCACAAGACAAAAACTGTTGGGTGCATAAGCTTTGAGTAAAAAAGGAAAATGTTATTTGACAAAACAATTGCCAGAAATTTAGAGCCAAATTCTCCTCTTTCTTTTTCTCAGAAAACTTCACTCCTGTATCTCTGAGAAAAATAATAGCCCATAGTTTGGTTTTACACATTTAAAATACTGTCTCTGTCTAACAAGGCTCATATTTAAAAGTCATGAGTTTTGCTTGATTAAGGTTAAGTAAGGATAGAGATTAACAATGGCATGTACTATAACCGCCTTTGGGGAGGGTGCTTTCAAAGTCACCACACAGCCTTGTGTAGCTGAGAAATAAATTGCCACAGAAAGGCTAAAACACAAATAAATACCTATTTTAAGTAGGTCAGGTAGAGGTGCAAGCCAGTAAAGTTTCCATCTGAAACTGATAAATGTCAGGTTTTTGGGTCTGTAATTATAAATAAAGTTCAAGGTGTATCAAGTTCAAAGAAAAACACCTGTTATTTAAATACAGGGCTATGTTTGAATAAGTCAGTTACATGTGATTTGACCAGGGTCACACACCACGAGCTTCACAGTGTGAGTAAAAAAAGTGCCATCCTATCTGCTGGTCTCCAATGGCTATCTACACTTCTGGAAAGGTATAACGAAACAAGAAAGGAGAACCCCACAGTTCATTAGTGGCTTTGAAACATTTATCCTTGAGGGAGAATTCAAAGTCTTAAAAGCATTTACTTGCAGGGAGAGGAAACAAAACAAACTAAGGACTAAAAGATGATTTTACTGGCTGTGTTTTGAAAGGAGACTGACAGAGCCGATTATTCGAATAATGAAGATATTCCCAGCACCTGCTTGAACACAGAAGCGTTTTTCACAGATCATATATATTGACAAGTAAAAATTAAATGTACTTAAGAAGCTGCAAGCTGAATGAGCAAAATCATCATTAAACACTGATGTCTTTTGCTCTTAAGCTAGTTGGCCCTGGTGCTAGTATTTGATACCTATATTACACCTACACATTTATTACAGTAGCCCTACTGAGGTGCAAACAGGAGGTTGTTCAGTAACCTGCTAGATGATTCTTGTGGAAAAACAATGGCACAAATGTTTTTACAATCCACCTAGCATGCAAAACCAGAAAGATAACACAAGTAATAGCTGTAATAAATAATGTGTTGTCTGTTACAAAGTACTTTTGTTGAGGGCTGAGTCAAGTTCATGACTTTTCTGCATGGAGGGGTTCTGGGTTTGCATCTGTTCATTTCTCATAGACCACTACGGTGACTGTGGCTGCCTGACAGATTTGTATAACACCCTGCTTCATTCCTGACCATGAAAACATTTTCCAGGATATGGCTTCATAGAATCATAAAAGTATTAAGGTTGGAAAAGACCTCTAGGATCAGCCAGTCCTACCATCAGCCTAATACCACCATGCCTACTAAACTATGTCTCAAAATGCCATGTTTGCACATTTTTTTGAACACCTCCAGGAAAGAAGATGCCACCACTTCCCTGGAGAACCTGTTCCAATGCTTGATCACTCATCTGGTAAAGAAATTTTTTTGTAATATCCACTCTAAACCTCCCCTGATGGAACTTGAGACCATTTATTGTCATCATATCACTTGTTACTCAGGAGAACAGACCAGCACCCACCTCACTACAATCTCCTTCCTGGTAGTTGTAGAGAGTGACAAGGTCTCCCCTCAACCTCCTTTTCTCCAGGTTAAACAATCCCCGTTCCCTCAGCTGCTGCTCATAAGACTTGTGCTCCAGCCCTTTTGCCAGCTGCTGCCTGTCTCTGGATGCGCTCCAGCACTTCAATGTCCTTCTTGTAGTGAGAGGCCCAAAACCAGACAGGGTCTTTGAGTAGCCTCACCAGTACAGGGGCACAATCATTTCCCTACTCCTGCTGGCCACCACTTCTGATAGGATGCTGTTGGCCTTCTTGGGCACCTAAGCACACTGTTGGCTCATGTTCAGCTGGCTGTTGACCGGTATCCCCAGGTCCTTTTCCGCCAGACAGCTTTCCACCCACTCTTCCCCAAGCCTGTAGTTTTTCATGGGGTTGTTGTGACTGAAGTGTAGGACTCAGCACTTGGCCTTGTTGAATTCCAATGCATGTGCTCTCAGCCCACTAATCCAACCTGTCCAGGTCCCTCTGCAGACTCTTCCTGCCCTCAAGCAGACCGACACTCCCACCCAGTTTGGTGTGATCTGCAAATTTACTGAGAGAGCATTCAATCTCCTCATCCAGATCATTGGTAAAGATATTGTGAGAATTAATTGATAAGTTTTGCTGCAGTTGGCTTGTATGTTTAATTATCCCATCATATAAATCTGCCTTGTAATATGTAGCTATTTTAGGCTAAGAGATAGCCTGTCATAGGGCTGTGAGAATGTATCAATATGCTTAGTTGCCTTGCAAGATGCAGCTGTTGTAGGAGATAACCTGAAGGGAGTCTCCAGACTTGGTTGGATAATCCAAAAAAACAACAAGCATTCTTTGAAGATTTATATGGTTCTTTGCCTAAAACTAGTATATATACCCACTGCTTTTGTAAGATACCATGCCTTTTTTAGAAGGGAATCCAATTCAGCTCTGAATTGTAAAATAAAAATATTATTGCCTTTACTTCGAAGACTCTGTCTTTTTCAACATTTTACCAGTGAATGAGTGTTTCTCACAATATTAAACAAGACTGACCACAACACTAAGCCCTGGGGAGCACTACTTGTGACCAGCTCCCAGCTGGATTTAAATCCATTCATACAATCATAGAAGCATAGAACCATTTGGTTGGAAAAGACCTTTAAGATCATCAAGTCCAGCCATACCTGTCCACCACTATCTGAGCACCTCTTCTACCCATCTTTTAACTAGCTCTAGAGATGGTGACTCAACTGCCTCCAGGAGCTGCCTGTTCCAGTGTCCAATAATAACCCTTTTGTTGAAGAAACTTTTCCTGATGTCCAATCTGAACCTCCTCTGGTGCAACTTGAGACCATCCCTCCTCATCCTATCTCCTATCACATGAGGGAAGAGACCAACACCCACTTCACCACAACCTCCTTTCAGGTAGTTGTAGAGAGTGATGAGGTCTCCCCTCATCTTGCCTTACTATGAACGATGAGACAAAGGTGGCACTAAATACCACAAGTTCACCCCAAATCTCTGGGCTGGTCCGTCCAGCAATTTTTTACCCAGTGAAGGATACACCTGTCTAAGCCATGAGTCACCGATGTCTCTTCAGAGTGCTGATATGTAGCTGTGCATGTCTGCTTACAGTGATGGGAAAAGGGATTTGCTGCCCCAGCCTCTCTTGCTGGCAGAGATCCCACCACCACCTCTCTGCTTCCACCAAGCCCACCCCAGCTTAATAAAAGAAGTAGTTACTATTACGGAAAGTGGAATATTTTTTATTGAAGCTAAGTAATGTTTCACCTAAGTAACTTTATTTTTTTGAAAGTTAGCATGTCCCTCTGATAGCATGTGTTCCTTCAAACAGTGTTTTCCTGGACACTGTTCATTCTTCGGAGATGATAATGTCTTGTGTTCAGTGTGATCTGTGCAGAACAGATGTGTCTTCTCCTGTAGTCACCTCTGCTGGCAGCCTTTCCTCATCTCAAAGGCAAAGTCAGGCAAAGCTGGAGCCACCTCCAAATCTGCAAGAGATTTTGCTGAAGTTCTTAATAACATTAAAATTAGTCCTTGAAAAGTAATGGAATATGTGACACAAGAAGTAGTTACTATAACAAAAAGTGGAATATTTTAAGCTAAAGTTCATCCAAGTAACTGCTTTTTTGTAAAAGCTAGACAGACTGTCCATTTGGTAGCGGGNCTCAAAATGCAAGGCCAGGCACAGCTGGCTCCAAAGCTCCAACTTAGCAAAAGTTTTGATTGCTGTCAAGTTTCATAACAACATTAAAATTAGACCTTAGAAAGTAACAGAATAGGCATAAGATTTCTGGGGAAGTTTATACATCTGCACGTAAGCGGGAACAAATTCCGTCCCAGCTCTTGTCTCGCTGCAAGCGACTGACGGAGATGGCTCCCTCGCGTTGCCCAGGCTCATAAACGCCGCTCCCTTTCTAGAACGCCAGAACGGGTCTTCAGAGACTTTATTTGCCAACATTGTCGGCTCCGTCCCCTGGGCCGCTCCCGGCCGGAGCCCCCGCCCCGTCCCCGCCTCCCGCTGCGGGCGGTGCCGCGCAGGCACGGGAGGGGACGCTTCGCCGGCTCCTCCCGCTTCTCTCGGGTCATGGTGTTCCCGGCCCTGGCCGCCGTTCCGAGGTGCTGCAGGCGGCCGCTCTGCGAGATAAGGTGAGCCCCGATTGCCCGCGCCGCGTCCCTTGTGCCCGGGGGGTGCGGCAGCGCCCCGACAGCCGCTGACTCGCACCGCGGCCCCGGCCTGCGGCCCGCGGGGCCTCGTGTGCGGGAGCCACCTGCGCCTCTGCCGTGACATCCACCTGATCTCGTGCCGCGGGAGCCAGGGCTGCGCCTGCCAGTGGAGCCATATGCCCACATGACATGGGGGCCACGAGCCCTCATGCCATGGGAGCCAGGTGTCCTCATGCCATGGGAGTCAAGTGCCCTCGTGCCACTGGAACCACCTGTGCTTCTGCTATGAGATCCAGGCGTCCTCGTGCCGCGGGAGCCACGTACTTTTGTAGAGTCATAGAATCACTAGGTTGGAAAACACCCACCAGATCATTGAGTCCAACCATTCCTATTCCTGTTCCAGTGCCCAATGACCCTTCCCATGAAAAATTTTTCCTAATGTCCAGCCTGAACATCCCCTGGCAGAGCTTGAGGCCAGAGAAGAGCAACAAAGCTGGTAAAGGGAGAAGAGGAGACTGAGGGGAGACCTCATTGCTCTCTACAACTACTTGAAAGAAGGTTGTGGAGAGGAGGGTAATGGTCTCTTCTCCCAAGTGACAGGGGACAGGACAAGAGGGAATGGCCTCAAGCTCTGCCAGGGGAGATTTAGGCTGAACATTAGGAAAACATTTTTCACAGAA
The DNA here is from genome assembly GCA_013389865.1 of Piaya cayana. Taxonomy (NCBI): domain Eukaryota; kingdom Metazoa; phylum Chordata; class Aves; order Cuculiformes; family Coccyzidae; genus Piaya; species Piaya cayana. The sequence goes on from WAAB01024963.1 coordinate 45,893, forward strand.
AAAGTCATTGGGCACCGGAACAGGCTACCCAGGGAGGTGGTTGATTCACCTTCCCTGGAGGTGTTTAAGGCACAGGTAGACGAGGTCCTGAGAGGCATGGTTTAGTATTTGATAGAAATGTTTGGACTCCATGATCCAGTGGGTCTCTTCCAACCTGGTGATTCTATGATTTTATGATTCTCTTCTTGGCCACCTGGGCACACTGCTGGCTCATGTTCAGTTGGCTGCCAGCCAATACCCCCAGGTCTTTCTCCTTCAGGCAGCTTTCCGGCCACGGCTTTCATGCCGTGGGAGCCAGACTTGCTCCTACTGTGGGAGCCAGATGCCCTCATGCCACGGGAGCCTCATGCTAGGGGAGCTGGGTGCCCTCACACTGTGATGGCCTTGTGTGATGGGAGCTGGGTGCACTTCTGCCATGGAATCCATGTGCCCTCGTGTCGCTGGAACCATGTGTGCTTCTGCCACAAGATCCATGTGCTCTTGCCACAGGAACCTCATGCTCTCATGTCGAGGGAGCCAGTTGTACACCTGCCATGGGAGCCATATGCCCATATGATGTGGGGGCTGTGAGCCCTCATGCTGCAAGAACCAGGTGCCCTTGTGCTGTGAGGGACTCATGCCGTGGGAACTGGAAGCGCTTCTGCCATGGGAGCCACATGCCCTCGTGCTGCTGGAACCAAGTGTGCTCCTGCCATGAGATCTAGGTGCCCTCATGCTGTGGGAACTACATGCTCTTGTGCCACGGAAGCCTCGTACTGTTGTGCTGCTGGAGCCAGGTATGCTACTGCCATGGGAGCCACGTGCCCTCATGCTGATAGAACCACGTGTGCTCCTGTCATGAGATCCAGGTGCTCTTGTGGTGCGGAAGCATCACACCCTCGTGCCGCAGGAGCCAAGTGCCCTCACACTGCGGGGGTCTCATGCTGCGGGAGCAGGGTGCGCGTCTGCAATGGGAGCCACATGCCCTCATACTGCTGTAATTGTGTGTACTCCTGCTGTGAGATCCAGGTGCCCTCGTGCTGTGGGAGCCTTGTGCACTCATGCTGCAGCAGCCAGGTGTGCTCCTGCTGTGGGAACCATCTGCCCTCATGACATAGGGGCCATGAGCCCTCGTGCCATGGGGAGCCTTTTGCTCTTGTGCCATGGGAGCCAGGTGTGCGTCTGCCATGGGAGCCTCGTACCCTCATGCCACAGGAGCCTCATGGCATGAGAGCCGGGTGCCCTCATGCCATGGGAGTCTTGTGCCATGGGAGTTGGGTGCACTCCTGCCATGGGAGCCATGTGCCCTTGTGCCACTATAACCATGTGTGCTCCTGCCATGAGATCCAGGTGCCTTTGTGCCATGGGGGTCCTGTGCCCTTATGCCACAGGTGCCCTCTTGCCAGGACCCAGCCCAGAAACCAGGTCCCCTCCTGCCTCGTGCTACTTGGTGAGCTGGTTTGGCTTTCTCTGTGGCCCATACAGGATGAGACGTTGCGCTCATCCTAAGGTGAGGAAGATAACTTTCTGTATAGGAGAGGTACCCTTTCAGCCCTACCGCCTGCCTTTTAAGTGTTGGAATGCACTGCAAGAGTGAGAAACCTGCATCGGGTTCCTTCACCAGGGCCTACACACACTTAGGATCATAGAATGTCCTGAATGAACTTGATGTGCCTTGAATTTTACTCATGATTACAGATCATGGAATCATAGGATGTCCTGAGTTGGAAGGAACACACAAGGATCATTGAGTCCAATTCTCATCCCTTCTCAGGACAACCACAACCTTCATATCGTGTGTCCGAGGGCGTTGTCCAGATGCTTGAATTTTGTCAGGGTTGGTGCCATGGCTGCTTCCCTGGGGAGTCTGTTCCAATGCTCCACCATCCACTGAGTGAAGATTCTAATATCCAACTCAAACATGTTGCTGTCATTCTCTCGGGTCCTATCACTAGTCACCAGATAGAAGAGATCAGTGCCTGCTCCTCCTCTCCTTGTGAGTAAGTTGTAGACCATGATTAGATATCTGATCAGTCTCTTTTCCAGGGTGAACAGACTTACCAAAGAAATTGTGGGTTAGGCTGGGGCTAAGGCATCTGAAACCATACTGAAATACAGAGAAGAATGTGTCATTCTATGTTTTCTTCCTTTTATTTTTCTCCCTCTCATCAATCCTACAAAACCAGCTTAACTGTGTGTCCAACTAATTAAGGCTCCTTGCTAAGACTAGTCTGTCTTTCCAAATCATGATGTAATATCTCTTGCCTGTATTACTTATTGCTTTTAAGCTGTTTCCAAATAAAGTGTCACATGCAGTGGTGTGCACTGTGGCATCTGTGCCCCTTCAGTTCTAGCTGGGCTCTGGGAAGCAGAGATGTTGGCTTGACTGGTGAATAGACTTAGAATTGCAGGACTGATGTCTTATTTTAATTGGGAATGCTTAAATTGGAAATTGCACTATAATATTGTTTGTGTATGAATAATAATCACAAAAGAAGTCTAATAGTAATATTTCATCTTCCTATCAAAAATAGCTTAATAAATACACTGTTAAAGAAAAGTCAGCATTAGATGTGTTAAGTATTCTTGGTAAGCAAATTCCTAAGTAGAATAGTGAATTGGGCATCATCATTACCAATGCATTAAAAACCTGTGATACTCTGGTTGTTAATGATATGCAAATTTTACTACTTTAATGCACGCTTTTGTAAGTGAAATGCTTTTACTCAAGTATCCAATTATGTCCATTAAACATGAGTGCATCTTGACCAGAAAATGGTAGTCGTTTATGCATTAAATTGTGATATTTATCTCCCAAAGTTTTGTGCAAAATTATTTGGAGTATGTACAGGAACATCTTAAGATATAGGGAGAAACAAAGAGAATGCAAATTGTGTTATCAACATGACTTCTGCCCTCATTTCAAAAGAAGAATGCTCTAGGCGAGCTTTCCATAGGTAAATAATATTGGTTTCATATAGCTGAGTTGTTACAATGAGAAGGAGAGAAAGCAATTCTAAATTGGAAAACATGCAACAGACTTGCCTGCTGGACATCATTAGGCTAGTGGAGTTAGATGTATTTGAAATGACAAGAAATATGAAATATGGACGTAAGTCAGTATTAATACTATGTTAGTGGTTTTAGTCTATAATCAGATATAATACAGAAAAAATATGCAATTTTTCTAGTAGTGGAACACCAGACGGGTGGGCTTTATTTTCTATATCTGCAGCATACTAGCAGAATTATATCAAAGGGTCTGGCAGCCTTGCTGCACTAATGAACTTAGGGAGCTTTTTTTGCAGTCTAAACCAAAAAAAAAGAGGCTAATCCTTTGAGTGCAGGGAGAGGAAGACTCATACAAATATAAAGGCAGAATTCAAGAATTCCTCTTACTTTGTTGTTTTGTTGTTTTTGGGTTTTTTTCTAAGCATGACATTCCTGATTCCAGTCTCAGTGTTGTAAGTTGTACAGGTTATTATCCTGCCCACTTCTTATCGTGCCCTGTTGCAATACATAATTTTTACAAGTTTGAATTGATGTGAGGAGGGGAGGTGCTGGCACAAATGCACATTCTTAGGAGTATTTACTTGGTAGTGCAGTTTCATTCTATGGTCATTATATCAAGGGCCCTTTGATACATTTATTGCACACGAGGACATTACAAGTCTTTACTTTTCTATCAGTCCTATTCAGATACCTGTGGATATGGACATATAAATGTTAGTAGCTTTGTTTGGATATTCTTATGCTGACTGAGGAAAAAGGACACTATTGCCTCTTTCCTGCTGCCAAGCCCTATTTCTGTATTGCAACAGCTGCTTTAATTATCTTTCCTACTGTCCACTGTCACCCACAATCCAATCCACTTTTACAAGGAGGATTGGATTTGTGTAAAATTGCTGTCAAGTAACTTATCAGTCTATATTCTCAAAATTCTGTTTGCTGACACTCCTGATTCTGCTGTGGGTCTGTACCAAAACCTCTGATGCTGGCAGTAGGAGGTGCTTTTATGCCTCAAACTTTTGCCCAGATATTAGGTCTTGCCTGGCTTAGATATGGTTTCCCTTCTGATCCTAGTATGGCATAGGCAGCAGGTGCCCTGCAGCCTCCTGAACATCCACCCATCCACTGGCAATTGAATGGGAATGCATTCTGGCATGTTGACATAGGAAATGTGTCCATGTTCAGGACTGTGTTTTATCCACAGGACAAAATGCATACCCTGATCCTACACCAGAGAGACCCCGTGGAGTGTGCATTTTACGCCTTGTTGCTATTTTACATAGGCTCTTGTGTTTTGGTTTTTGGGTGTCTTACATCACGCCCCTTGATGCTGGGTCTTAGTCTGTGCTAGCTTGCCTCGCTCAGTTGTTTGCTATTCCCTATCAGCCAGACAGCATTTTTTTAATGTGATGGATTTCTGTTTATCAGCTGTCCTTGGCTTATGCTAGACTCTGTAGGTCTCAGGTACTCTGCTGTGCTCCTCCTGCTAGCTATGGACCACAGATCCTTGCCAGTAAAGCAAGCAGAACACATAACTGCCTCTTTTCTTTTTCTTTCTTGGTGTAGGTGAATAAGAAGTTTAGAGAGCTGCTTGTATCTCCCTTACGTTGTATGCAGTAATAATTTTCTCTTCATCTATATTTTTTAAAAAATTAAAAATCACCTTCTTACTTTTGAAACCTTGCCCAATTTGACTTTTGCAGTACATTTTGCAAAATACTGATAAAATCAGCTTCTGCTAACATTGTGACTGTAAGGTAACTTTCAGAGTCTTTCCAAAAGGGTCTTCATAGTACCAGTGAATCTTGATTTTTCTCTTTAAAGGCTGGGATTCTGAAACACAGCCTTTACACTCTCTTCTGAATACTGAGCCTAATTTGTCAATGGAAAATGAACAATTAAATCTAATGGGAGGCCTTTTCTGCAAATAATGTTATTTGCGGGAGTTATTACATTTTGTTTTCACAAGCTGTTTATCAATACAACTTAAAAGATAAAAGGGAGTGATGAAACAATTGAACAGCTTTTCACTAAAGCATCTCAGTAAACACATGTCCTTAGTTAAGCAACCTCTTAAACTCTTTTGAACCAAAATACATGCAGCAGTTAAAATCAACAAAACAAAAACTCCAGAGCAGTAAGCTCACTATCTCTGTGTAATTGAGCCAAATTTGACAGTTCATAGTACCAAACCAAGGTGTCTAGAAGTCTTGAAGGTGGATTAGGTTGGAACACAGATTTCTGCTGTAGTTAATTTGCTTTGAAGCAGCTGTTCATTGAAATCAGTGTGACCTTGTCAGCTTTGTCTGCTTAAGTTGGTGATCACTAGGCGGTTCTGTAGCAGCTTTGCTGCCGAGTTCAAAAGAATCTAGTTGTGAGAATGCAAATAAGGTGGTGGTTAACTACACGCTAGGCTTGAACTGTCATTCTCCACAAAGTGGGCTCTCAAGTAGCTCCCACTTGACATGAAGAACCACAGTCTCTTTCTACTCTTGCTTTTTAAGACTTCTCTCCCCATCAGAAGTTAGTTAGAAGTTTCTTGAGGGGAATATAAGTATATTTTCAAATGTTTCAGATTTTTTTTAGTTTAATATGGTACTAGGAATTGATTTTGAGGTTTTGTTAGGGTAGAAGATGCTGTCTTTGAATAGTACCATTCTAAGAAACTAGGTATTTCTCTCTGCCTTGGTACTTCTCTACCTGTGCAATTATGTTCTGTCTGCAACTGTGATCTAGTGAAGACAGCAAGCAAGCTATACTTCATCCCTGCATAGCAGTGCTCATTAGGGTGGAAATTGGTCTGTTTATTTCTGGCAAAATTTTTGGTTAATTGCACATATGAAGAAATGAAAAATACTTTAATATCAGGAAATCAGAATTCATAGTGTAAAACATGATGTTCTACCTGGACTTGATATGCAGTCTTAATTCTCTGTAATAAACCTTGTTTACAAGTAACCTCCAGTTGTAGTATTGCCAGAGTGGACCTCAAAGATTTCACTGGTAATTATCTTTGTTAAACATATACAGAAGATTGAAACAGTTATTTTGGTCTCTTCTTATTTCCACTTCATTGTTGTATTCAGCATAAGAATACTTGGGGGAGAGGGTTCCTATTTCCTGATTGTTCTGTTTAAAAGGATAATTTAAACATTGATCAATGTGAAATAATCAGCTGTCATATAATAATGTGCAGTTCAGATTGGATGTTTCTTCATTATTCTGATGTAGCAAATGATTGAGCCCTTCTATTGTGACGAGTCCACTGATTAGAGCAAGCATTTTTCAAGTTCCCTTGAAGTTCATTATAATAAAATTTAGACTGTAATCAGTAAATTCCAGCAGAAACTGTGAGGTAGGATTTTAAAGGTCTTGTCAACAGAGAAATGGAAATCATTGCCAAGTAATGCAGTACTAGATACTCCACCAGAAAAGATGAAACAGATGCACTCTTGGAGTGGGTTCTGGGAGGCATCTTTCTTCCATTAAAACTCAGGCCTAAATCATTGAATAAGTGGTTCTATTTGTTTGGCCTTGGAGAGGTCTGGCAGGCACAAGGAGGAGACTATAGGCACTATCAGTGAACTAATAACTTCATCGTTTTGTTCATAAGCTACTGACTCTTCATGACCTGAACACCTACAGTAAGGACAGCAGCACTGGGTAGCAGTAAATTGAGTCAAACTTCACTTATACTGAAATCCAAAGACAACTTGTGTCATGTTTTGTTATGTTGTTGTTTTGCAGTTTGTATGAAAGCTACAGTTTTTTCTGATAACATGAAGTACTTCAAGTGGAAATGTATGTGATCCAGACAGTGAATGAAGTCTGTTTTAATTGAAGATTAGATGGAAATTATCACTGTGTTGTTTTAGAAAGTAAACACAACTTTGCCCTCAGTGTTATCTGGCCACATTGTTCATAGTAGTTCTGACTGTGGTGGAGCAAAACCATGTTTAAAGCCAAACAAATCAACCTCTCTGTGAACAAAATAAAAAAAAATCCTCTTATCTGAACATAGCAGAGTCCTTTTAACCTGCATACAAAACTGTTGTCTTCTATTGGCAACTGACTCCCCAGAGAGAAAGGTATTTTCCTCTTCTCTCTTCTTTTTCACCTCCCAACCTGGTTCCACCCTCCCGCTCTCCCTCTTTTCTTTCCCCCTAGTGATCTTATTGCTCTACCAAAAGTAATGTTGGAGACAGAAGCTGCACAAGAGTTGTCCCTTCTATGTCCTGATGTAATTCTTGACATATCACATATTTTGTCTTTAGCGTGAGTAGCTTGCAGGTGAACCTCTTCATGGCAGAGAACATCTGCACCTGCCCTTCATCTCTGCCTGGTCTATGATTGAGCAATGGCAGAGGGGAGAACTTTGCTTTCAGCAAGTGCTATGAGTTTAAGGAGTTCATAGTGTACTTTGGTTTGTGAAAGATCTTTACTAATTTGGACAGTCGGTAGTTTGGGGGATTTCTTTTTCCTGTCGTGGTCTTGCAGATTGATGATTATGATTGGAGTTCTTGTCTACAAAGACTGGATGTGTACATTCTTCTCAGCACTGGTTTTGTTCTTGGATGTAGATTGACTTACAGAGTGAGCCTGCCAGGTGAGAATTTAAAGTCACAGTTCCATAGCAAATTTAGTCTTCCTATTTTCTGAGTGTCCTACAACAGATGATGCCAATTCCTTACTTGAAACAGACTCTGAAGGCTTTCATATGAAGGCAAGAAGAGCTACAGCTTCAAAGTCTAGTCTAGAGATGAACTGCTAAAGTTAGCGGGCCACTTGTGTGACTTCAATTGACCCACTTTAATATAACTGGCAGGTTAAATATGTGTTTTTCACAGAATCACAGACCAGTTGAGGTGGGTGGGGACCTTTGGAGGACATCTGGTCCAGCCTCCCTGCTCAAGCAAGGCCACCTAGAGCCCAGGACCATGTCTGGACAGGTATTTAACATCTCCAAGGATTGAGACTTTACCATCTCCCTTGGGCAACCTGTGCTAGTGCTCAGTCACCCTCACAGTAAGAGTGTGTTTCCTCTTGTTCAAAAGGAGTCTCCTGTATTTCAGTTTTTGCCCATTGCTTCTGGATCTGTCACCAGGTGCCACTGAGAAAAGCCTAGCTTGGTCCTCTTTACACCCTCCTTTTGGGTAGTTAAACACATTAATAAGATCCCCCCTGAGCCTGCTCATTTGTAGGCTGAATGGTCCCAGCTCTCTCAGCCTCTATTTATATGTGAGAGTTCCAGTCCATTAATCATCTTTGTGGCCCTTCTCTGGTCTCTTTCCAGTATGTCTGTATCTCTCCTGTACTGCAGAGCTCAGGACTGAACACAGTAATCCAGGTGTGGCCTCATCAATACTGATCAGAGAGGATTCCTTTCTTAATTGGGAATAAAAATTATTTCTTGAGGATTAGGTTAATTGTGTTGTAAGGATTCTTTGGTGACTCTTTGGCCCTCCAAAAAGTTGACTACTGTTTTTTTCAGTAAGGTGCTCTCATAGTATTTATTCAGAAAATATGGTATAGGAGGTATATAACTTGTAGAATGCAAAATAATTCTTGTATCATTTAGTTCTTTGAAGCCAAACAGTAAAATAGATTACAATAAAAAATGTCGGTATAGCAAGCTTTCCTGAAACAGGAGAATCATTCTAGTTGCTTTTGTGTTGTTCTTTGTAATTGCCAATAAGGTGCCAGATGAAACACACTTTTATTCTGAAGAACTTCCAAGTTGAGTCATCAGCGACTTCCCCAGACCAGTGGTTCTTTGTAATCTCTTCAGTGACAGCAGAAGCCAATATGACTCTGCACATGTTGCATCTGCTAACTGCCATGATCCACCATGAGCCTCTGACCTCTGTCTTGGGAGCTGCAGCTATAGGCGCAGCCTTCTAAATGCTATGAAATAAGCTTTTTTACATTGTCTTAGTAAGGCATGACTGGAAGACCCTTGAAAGGTATATGACTTTCATTTCTAAAAGTGACAAAGAATGCTTTATTTTGTACATAAGGCTTAATAGTGCATCACATTTACAAGCTCAATCTTTCTCTGATGAAGAGCAACGCATATTACAGAGGATATCTAAGGAGAAAGTTATCAGTTGGAAATTGATAAAACCTTTCAACAATGTTGTTATTTGTAGAGCACTGTAAATTAAGCTGTGACAGAAGTGTACTTGTGAGAATTTCACGTATGCAAGAACTTTAGCGGTAAACCCAAGTCAAGTAGACTGGCCCAGGTCTTTATAGGACACCTGTGTATTTGTCTGGTTGTGGGCACTGGAAATACTGCCAAACCCAAAAGCAGTGTGCTACTTCATGTTTAGACAAAAAAAAAGGCTTTTTCTGTTCTCCATTAGCAGCAAAATGATTTTGAGTATTTCTTTGTAACTGTTTTTTTTAAGGTCACTTTGGATAAGGAGGTATAAAGAACCTACGTGATTTTCTTGCTCTCCAAATACTACAGTAATCTTTAAATGATTCTTGGTAAAAGTCATAAGTATGAGTACTACAGCTCTATTTTTGTGCTAACATTCTTGTTTATAACTTTCAAATGTGTTTCAAAGGCTATCTACCTGTAAATCTTCCCTCTTGTGGAAATGTCTTACAGGGACTGAAGATGTACGCGATATTCTCTCAGGCCTTAGTAATTCACCATGTCTAGTTAACATAAGTCTGCTGAGTTTTCAGAGATTTCAAATTATGCCATTTTCCCTCCCAGCAGCTGTGAAGAGGGGATATTAACTGTGCCTGTTTAGAGCACAAAGAGCAGCCCATTTCACATCTCAGTGAATGGTAGTTTAGAACTTTAATTCTTAGCTTTTCTTTAATATTAAAAAAAAACCTGTCAGGCACAGCTGAGCCAGTTATACTAAACAACAGTGATTCAGCACTTCAATTTGCCAACAGACACATCATTATCTTCTAGTTTTTAATATGTCAAAACAGTGTAGGAGTGTAAAATAGGGAAAGATGATAAGGATTTGTACACCAAACTTGCATTTAGAACAACTGTTGAAATGTTCTAATGTAAAGGAGGAAATAATTTGACTTCCATTTATTTCTGTTTATTAAAGCAGCTGTAAGTGAATTGGTTAGAGAGTATTTGCATTTATCTTTTCAGCTCGCTATATAAATTGGAAATGCTAGAAGCACTCCTATTACCAGAGAGCAATACATTTTAGTTACTCCATACTAGCTACAGTATATTGTGGCGCTGCCAGGGACTGTGCTGGTACAACAAGGAGAAAGAGTTATTTTCTTATGTTTTGAGGAAATCTGGAGTTCTGTCTGTTGAATCATCAACACCTCCATCTTACCACCATGATTAACAGAATTTTGTATTTCCCCAAGTGAACTAAATGCTTTGATTTCTAGAGGATAACCTTGGTGATGTTCTTGGGTTACTAGTTTTACTAAGGTCATGCGCTTATTACGATAGGTCTTGGCAGTAGCCTGGTGAACAGTAGTATTGCTTCACCGAACAGACCTATGCATTAAGTGTTGCTGCACAAAGAAATAAAATTACTATGGTTGCTAAGATGTTGTAAACTTACTGCTAACCTACTGCAGGTGATAGCAGTGAAGGACTCAACAGAGCAAGCCTGTGAACAAAAATATTGCCACTTTATGATGCTGTAATATTAGGATGGTGTGAAATGGCAAGGAGCACTTAGCATGCCGCTCACTATTCTGCATGAGGAATGTATGGAATGAGCAGTGCAAAAAGATGACAGATCATGGTGAAGTAGAGATGTTGCATGCTTTATCTGAAGTATTACACATAATATGCAAAAGATATCCACATATTCTCTTAAATATATGTTCCAGGATTCATGTGACAATTTAATGTACTACTTATTTCTGTCTGATAGCACTTCCTATTCTTTTTTCTTCCTTGTGTCTCTAAAGGTAGTTACAGTAATGCGAAAGGAGCATTTTCCAGTTCTGCCAGGAGTTCTAAACCCATGTGTTTCTAGCACCACCCGCTGCTTTTAATCCTGATAGGATTTTTAATGACTTTTGTCTGTGTTTTATTTCCCCAGGATCTACTAACGTTTAAAGGAAAACCTTTATTAAGTAAATGGAAGATGGAGTTCAGGTATCCATCCTTTTCTTTTGCTGAGCATGTCTGATGTTTCCTGTGCAGAGAGGTCTTTTGGCTTCTGTGTAGTCTTAATGAGGGCACTGCTAAGTTGCTTTAAAAGATGGAAAGTGAACAGCCAGCATTTTAAGAATAATTGATACTTTTGACTATATAAAAGTCCTTGTGCAAATGATAGAACTACACTGTAGTGAGAGGTCCTATCTTTAATGGGCTTCGCAGTCTTTGCTAATCATTTAAACATCAAGAAACTACATTCAGTGTAATTGATTTTTAAAATCTTTTCATTAAGAACCTTATGTTTGAAAGTTTATCAGGATAAGAGACAGTTATGCAAAAGGTAGAGTGAATGGGATATATTGCTGGCTTGCAAGATGTCCTGAGTGACTGAATGGCGATAGAGATGGCTGAGGCACGGGAGTAAATACGAAATGATTGTCAGCCTTAATGTTTTAGGTTCAGGCAGTGATGCTCAGGATTTATTTCTTTTTTCAGAGTGTACAACTTGTGAACTACCAAGCGAATGATCTTGCAGGAGTCTGCAGGCATTTGTCATGGACTCTGGCTGCTCTGCCAAGCTGTGACTCCACTTGCTTCTCTCTCTCTGGCAGGAGCTGGCTTCTTGCCCAGCTGGGGGAGGTTTCCAGGCTCTCACCACTCTCCCGTGGGTGCCAGTACAGCAAAGGTAACTTGTAGCAGTGGGGCAGTGGCAGCTAATTGCACACAGGGTGCAGGGCAATAAAGAGGAAGTTTTATGAAAGAAATAATTTACCTTTGTTGCAGTGAGTAGATGAGAAGGGAGAATACAGAGGGGGTGTTGATTGCCTTTCCTATGCTTTATTTTCTGCTTGGATTGAAGCAAGTACAGATTCAACACCAGTGGTTTGTAGGTCGGGTTCCAGACTCTCTGCCTGCCTTGCGTGGTAGCAGCAATATCTTGCATGGTTTCAGCAAGGCTGGTAAAACGGGGCAGGGATTTGCTCAGTGTGGTTGTAAGAAGGATTCAGTGTTCACAGCAAGGGAGCAGCAGATAAATGGAGTAAGTACTCCCCATAGTGGACCACAGCTGGCTCTCCTACTTATCGGTCTTTGTGATTATGGCATGAAATCACTGTGTGGTCCCAGAGATGGCAGTGCTGTTGTGTGTGCTGACAGGTGGCAAGTCCTTTCCACCTCACTCTTTATATGATCTACCTGGGGTCAAGGAGCTCTGTTCGTGCTATTGATGTATGTCTCTGAAGAACAAGGTCCTGCCCAACATGAATAAATTGTGAAATGACTCGATTTTTCCTTTGCATTCTTATCCTTCATTAACTTAATAGAAAAAGAGTCGGTTTAGTGTGTTGAGAACTGCTGATCATCACTAATGTATAGTAAATGTGCTCTGAGATCAGAAAGGAGGGAGAAATAAATGAGTGGATCATTCATAGATCGTCTCCTGCAGAGAAGTGAGCCACAAACAGTGAGGAAGAATTAAAGAAAACAGAGTTTTTCTTATAACTATACGTTAATAAACAACTAATTAGGTTAGGAGGAAAAGAAGAATGAAAAATGGAGTATTTGAAGTGGGTACATAACATATCTTACCCAAACATTGTTGTAGCTAAGAAGTAAAACTGACTACAACCAAACAGCAAAGGAAAGTACCTCTGAGTTTGGCTTTACTGAAAGACTATTCCACTTTTCTCCAGCCAGAGCTTTTTTTTGGTCACCTAATTTTCTGATCCTATTCTAACTAGTCTGCTTTGCAACCTTAATAAGGAAGGAAATTTGTAACTTGCTAAATGCCAGAAACCCTTAACCCTGAATACCTGTGTGTGTGTGTAACTTCAGACTGGCTGTTGTGACGTTCTGCTCTTCCCCAAGTGCCCATCCTTAATTTGTGTTAATTTATAGTCCCTATCAAATTGCATGAAGAAGAGATTCTTAAAACTTGTTTATAGTATTAACCATAGCCAAGCTGAAGTCCAAATTGTCAAACATGTTTTAAACGTAAATTTCTCTTTTTAAACATTGAATCCACTATAGTCACTATAGTATAGTCACTACCTAGACTGATGAAAACAATTTGTGTCAGATACATGGATCATTTTGTAGTTTCAAAGATGGCCAGCAAAGTTGGAGGGGAAAAACCCACAAAACTAGAAGAAACCACTAGTGGTTATTCCTATGCTGTCATTTTCTTTTTCCAGTAAATGTGACTTTAAAAACATGTTTGGGGATAAGATCTGAAAGTGAGCATCATGTTCAGTGACTCCAGAACAGACTAACCAAAGCAACTCAGTATTATAAAGCTTGTATCTGCATCCATTTAGGTACACTTTTACCTGTCAAAGGCCCTTTATTGATGCCAGAGGTGAAGTCCACAAGTTGGCTAAATAGCCTTCCAGTTGGTTAAAGAATAAACTTATTAAACTCTGACACAGTCTTCTGAACACATCAATCTGAATGTTAGTTAAACTGGCAGATTGTTAACCCAGGTCTGTCTGTCTGTCTGGACTGCTGATTTAATAAAGGCCTACAGCTGATCAATTTAAGTAAGAAAGCTTTCTGTTCCTGCAACCTTCTATGATAGCCTGTTGCATTTTATATTGCTCAGATAGATTTGGGTTTACTAGGGTAAGATTTTGAAGCAGATACTAATTCTTTTGTTTTGAAAGAACTTCTTAGGAGTTCTTTCAAAAGAAACTATTCTTTCTCTTTCTGCCTTTCAAATTCAGTATCTGCAAAATACCAGGAACTTAGATTTTATTTATACAGAAGAGCTGCAATAGGACATAAACCAAATATATCTTCTAAGCATTTTTACAAGACAGCTAAAACCTACATAAATGAAAGAATGATAAAATGAATTGGACACAACCAACGTTCTTCATACTTTTGCCTTGCAAAACTTTTAGGCTTGCAGAAAATAAATTCTATTGAGAAATAAGAGTGAGGATGTTTTCAAAGTAGGCAGAATTTCTCTTTAAATTCTCATTAGGTGTGTATAAAAAGGAATAAGTTTCATGTTAGGTATGTTTTTTAAATTATGATTCTGTAAATGAAGTGTTAACAGATTAAATTAATGTTTAAACATTTTATCAGTCTGTGTTAAGTTCTTATATGGCAGATTTCATAACCAGTCATGTCTGTGATGTTCTAACATGACAGTGTTGTCTGTAAGTTGGAATGGGGAACGTTGGGGGGATTCTTTTTTTTTTAAGTAAAATAGAGAAGGAGTGTTGACGCATAAACTGCTAACATTTTAAACAGAGTAAAAATACTTAACATATATTGCAGTGTAACCAAAGAAAGCTGAGACAGCATGCTTTTGCCCTATTTAAACAAGCCTAAATTTTTAGACTTCTTATCTTTTGATTCCAAACTCTGGTTAAGTAGACTGGCTTTTAGGAAGTGTTATATGGTTGGGTTAAGTTTGTTTTCTTGGAGCGAGGTTTGGGGTTTTGGGTTGTGGTGGGGTTTTTTTTTTGGTGGAGACTTCTCCCAGAATATTTTTGACATCCTTTTTTCAAGTTTCTACAGGCTGTTTTGCAGCCAGTCTTTTTCCAAAGTACATTCTAAAATTAGTCTTCACTTACACTGTCCTGATTAGAGAACCAGACTTTGATTAAAGTGTTTCTAGGTAGAAGTGCACAAACCTGGAAAGATCATGAAAAACAGAGCGCATACTTATTTTGGTTCATAAGACATATAAAGATGTTGGTGTTGCATGCAGAGATTTAAATCATTAATAAAATGTTGTGTTTCTTATTTGCTTATTATGGACAGGACCTGTAGGACTCTGATTTATTCCAGAAACAGCAAAACAATAGTTTACTGCTGTTGCCATTTAGTGGTCTGTATATGATCATCTGTGATATTACTGTGTAGTTGCTTTGTCATCTGGCAGCATTAAATCCAGCACTCTACGTGCTAAGGGAGATAATGTCGTATTCTCCAAAAGTTAATTATGTTGCAGCTAAAGCAGAATTCTAAAGTGAATTTCTTGTGTTTTTCAGTACCTTGCTTTTTGCTGATTAAAACTCAGCACAGATATAAATAATTAGTGGTTTACATTTCATTTAAATGTATTTAAGAAGCAGCATGCTTGTTTCTCCTGTAGTCTTATACAAAAACCACGTAATGGGATTTCTTTCCCAATTACTAACAGGCGGGCACAAGCTGTTTGCATTCCAGCAATTCACCTGCACGTAACTGCAGCCACCATGCAAGTCAACCAGGAAGATTTTGAAAAGGCTCAAGAACAACTAAAGCTTTTGAAAAATGATCCTGGAAATGAAACTAAGTTGAAGCTCTATGCTTTGTTTAAACAGGTAGGCTTGATTTAATTTTTTTCATAAGGGGCGTTTATAATCTGAGGGGATGGGCATGTAAAATATTTACCTAAAATAGGGGTTGTTCAAATGTATTATGTGTAAGCAAGCTCTTAATTCCAGATGCTCAAATTCTGTTCTTGAAATACCAGCCCTGTAAACCCTGCCTGAATTCTGAGGGAAGCCAAACCTGTTTCATTGTATAAATTATGCTTTGAATACAAACCTATATTCAAAGCAACAGAGCCAAATAACATTACTTGTGCAGTGCTTTCCATGGAATATAGCGTATTTTGATGCAGCGCTGGAAAATGGCGTATGCCTAGTGAAAGAGAAGTATACAACGTGCTTTCTCTTAAGTTTGTTGTATCTACAGTCACTCTGTTGAGCATATAATATAATTGTATTGATATTTGAAGGCTGATTTTGGGGGGATTTCTTCTTCTGTTCTTTTTTTTTGCTAGTTGTTTTAGTGGTTTATGTGCTAGAGATTTTTTGGGGTTTTGTTTTTTAGTTAAAGGAACTATTCCTCTACACTTTCAGTAAATGTTATTCTTTACTACAACGTGGAAGGAGACCTTTGTAGATATAGCTCAAGTCCTTAGCAGAGTATTTACTGGTATCTGGGGAAGTATTGGTGGATCAGGATTGGCTGCTGTGTCAGTACAGGCTGTGTCTTGTTATATTGAAGAAGGCAATCAATTGCTCCTTTAAATAAAAACTTACACAACTAACTGTTCAAGGTAGTTCTATTAATTAATAATATTGAGCTCATAAATGTATTTCCTTTCCTGCCTCCCAGTTGAAATATTTCTCTCCAGTAGCGTGCTTTTCTTCAGGAAATCTGATTGTAGAATACTTCAGGAGAGTTCAGAGTCTTGTGGTTTGACTAGTCCAACACCCTTGCTTACACTAGCACCAACTTTGAAGTAAGAACCAGCTTAATAGATCCTATGCAATGGTTTCTTTGTTCACACAGTTTAAGTCTTTAACTATCCTTTTAAGTATAGAACTTCCACAGTTCTTGAGATAGGAGAATTCAACATGCATGGGCATTTTGGAAACTGGTGTCTCATATTGATGAGGTGCTTCTGAAAGCCCAGCACTGGGTATTAGGAAACAGCAGAAACTGAAAACTTCATGGTATATGAACTGCCCAACCACTAGATATTCCTTCTGTCTCAGATGAATTCTGTATCCTGACCAGATAAATATTCCTACAAGTCATCATCTTTTCTACCAAGGCACCTGAACCTTCATCAGAGGTTTAAATAAATTGTGTTTCGCTCTCTTTTCAGGCTACTGAAGGTCCCTGCAATTCTCCCAAACCCAGTATGCTGGATTTTGTCAACAAAGCCAAGTGGGATGCATGGAATTCCCTTGGCAGTTTGTCTCAGGTGACAATACCTATAATTTCACTTCATTTGTAGATTACTTTTCCTTGACATGCCTGGTCTGTAAGTGAATAGCTGATGTCTAAACATACTATATGCTAGTTTAGTCACTCTGCTTCAGAAAATAAGACATTTTACACTGTTATACAGTCATTTCACTGCTTCAATTTTTTGGTTTTATTTTACTCTGTAAGCCTAGTTTTGCATTATTACTACAAACTTGTACCAGTATATCTTACATATGTGTTGCCTTTCAAAAAACATATTGTTTTCTACATGATGTTCTGTTCTGCTCTTCCCTTTAAGAAAGTTGGATTGAGCTTCTCGATTCTTACAAAAAAAGAGCAAATTTGTGAATCCAGCATATTGATAATTATTTTAAAAAGTCAGTCTCTTATGACACTGACAAAAAGACTAGAAAAAAGCGGTGTATTGAGAGCCTCTCTTCATTCTTTCTCAGTATATCTTGGCATCTTTAATACCTGCCTAAACCTTTAGAGAAATCTTTACTTCAAATTAAGAGAGCAGGAAGAATATAGATGGAAAGATACATAAGCGTTCTGTTTTCATGCAGACTGTAGTAAGTCTGACATCACATATAGCTAGCACATTTCTTCAGTTACTATTAAATGAAAGAAACATAAGCTTTACAAACCAGCTGTGTCATTGCTGCATTAGGCCTGATGTTCAGGAGTAGTTTCTGAGGTTGGTTGGGGATATTACATAATACAGCAAGTAGGTTTTGCGTTTTTTTTATTTTAAAAGAAAACACTCTTTCATGATTTCATGAACATAACATAGTTATGTCTCGTGCTGCTTTGGGTTTTTTGGGATGTGTTTCAATTTTTTGTTTGATTATTGTTTTGAGATGGCTCTACAGCCTCTAGGAATAGCCAAGAAATACTTAAGGAAAATAATCTAATCTTAAAGTTATAGTGGAGAGGGAATAGACAATTTCATGTGCTATAGACTTGTGGATGGTAGAATTATTCAAAGTATATTATACTTTCAAGAAAATAGGTTGTAACAACCAAGAACTTAATGTTATTTTAAATCGCTGCTTACTGTAGAAACAGGGGGGCTTTTGCATGTCATGTTTGTGCTGCATGGAAACTAATGTCTTCAAGCAATTTTAGAATGTCATAGAACCATTTCAGCACTTTTCAGCGCACATGTTCTAAAATAAAAGCTTATTTTGTTGGAAAAATGTCCAGCTGAAAAACAGAAATGAAGGATCCATAGAAATGTGTCAGTGCTGGAAATATGACAAAGGTCTCTCTGATATTTTTAGGTGTAGATGGGGGCACTTCTCCAACAAAATAAATATCATCCTAAGCATCTATGTACTTGTATTTTGAAAATCCATTGCTGCTGCTTTCCACATGACCTTATGAGCTATCTGCAGTGTTTGAATTGCAGCATATTGCTCTTCTCATCCTAATTACAGTGCTTTCTAATTGAGATTTTCCTTTTTTTTGTCCTGAAGCACAGTTGTGTCTCCCACCTCAAGCACCCATTTTATGAGTAGCGTAACAAACTGATTTCCATTTTAGCCTTTGATAACCTTGCATAGTTGGATTTTTTCTTTTATTTTCTTTTCTTTCTTGCAGGATAATGCCAGGCAGAAATATACTGAACTTGTCTCAAGTCTGGTTTCTGCAGAGTCTGCTGACCAGAAGAGAGGTGATTCTCCACATGAGGGAAGACATGGTGGCTATGATACAATACTAGTTACCACCAAAAACAATATCACTAAGATAATGTTTAACCGACCTGATAAGAAAAATGCCATCAGCCGTAAGGTAAATCACAGAATCACAGAATCACCGGTTGGAAGAGACTACCTTGGTAGTAAAGAAACTACCTTGGGAAGATTCGTGATTTTTAGTTTCCCGGATGAACTACTTAAGTTTTTAATGAATCATAACCACAGGTTTAGTAGAACTGACTGAAGTACGGTGGTCTGAATTTTATGAGGGCTTAGTATCTTGGCCCTAATGATAACCTAAGCAATAAATTTCCGGTACAAAGTTAAACCATTCAGCTCAAATTTAACAGAGTGGACTTTTCTGTGTCTTTGGGTTTTTTTCATACGTACTATAGGATTACAGTCTCCACTAAACTAAAATGGCAAAGTGCAGGAAGATCAGCCTGTTTTGTGGATACCAGATTTAACTGTATGCTTATGTATAACAAAGCATGAGTGCAGCCTACTTTGGCTCAGCACTGTTATATGTGTGTTCAGACAGCCTTCTAGTTCCCATAGCTATATCCATGAGCAAGTCCATCCTGTTGAAAACATGATCATCCCCTTGCACACCTGCAAGGGTACTAGAACAGGGATATCACCCCATTGCTGCTAATTCTTTAATATATTATTTTGCCCGCTTATCCTACTTATCCGGTTTTAAAACCAGTCATTTCTACTTAATGTCTGTTTCCTAAAGGACCTTATTTTGTCCTTTAGATTTGCATCAGGAGTGTGGAGTATTACAAACCTGTGTCTTTATGGTCAGAAATACCTCACGTGTACTTCTTGACTTTATGTGGATGCAAATTATTTTTGTACTTAAAAGGACCATAGTTGATGTCTCTCGGGTTTCTTGTTGTCAGTGTGAATCTTCTTTTTCTGATCTTATGCAATGTCATATTTGTACTTTGTTGATTTTCCTTTTATGCAGATGTATGGAGAAATTATCAAAGCCCTTGAAGAAGCTGGAAAAGATGATTCTGCCATAGCAGTTATTACTGGTACCACACTTCATATGCCTCTCTTAAATTTCTTCTATATTTTGACGAAGTACAGTGCTGACATGAACTATCCACCTGTATTTAGATTAATATAGAATTGTGTAAGTGAGGAAATTATTTCCACTAGCAAAGACCAGAGATTTTCCAAAAATTGACAAAATTCTTTCAAGGTGATGTTTCAGATTCCCAAGTAAACTTGCTGTTATATCAAAATATCTTTCTGAGATGAGAAGATAGACATGGAATACTCCTGAAAGCTTTATTACTTTTGAGTAGCTGATATCTCTGCTCCACAACATCTGCACTGCTGCTTTTGAAGTTCATTGGTATGATTTTAGTAATACATATACTAAACCAAGCCACTCAAATCATTCATAGCACAGCCAGTAGAAAGTTTACACTGCATATTTACCAAAGATCAATGGGAAAAACTGGTACTTTCAGTTTTGTTTCATTTTTTTCTGTGGCTGCCTTAGGAAGGGACTGGCCAGGAAAGCTGCAACCTGGCACAGCTGTATGCACCCCAGTGACCAGATGCATGTGTGTCTACTTTTGATACCTTCATTGGTTTGAAGGGGGATGAAGGGATGAATCTTGCATTTCCGTTTTCCTTCTTAAAAAAAGTTATTTCTCATGTCTTACTATTTGAATGATTCAGAATTGACAGAAAAAAAAAAAAAACCCTGAGCAATTATGGAGGGAAAGGAATAATTTTTTTTTAATCCATCTGACAGCCTTGTGGAAAAAATAATTTCTTTTTCTTCCTTGAATCTTTCAAATTTACTCTTCTTTGGATTTTTACCCATTGTTTTTCAGTGATTTGTCAGTCTAAACTTATTTTTAAGCCATAGCTATCTTATAAGGTAGTGTGTGTACTTTGAGACAATCCCTCTAATTATGTAATAATGTTAGACACTTAGAATCAACTTCTTTGGTAAATGTAATAAATGGAAGCTTCTCCTCTCTTACCTATTCAGAAACCATTGGTGTATTTATTCATATGTTTTCTCTGCAGGAAATGGAGACTACTATAGTAGTGGAAATGATCTGAATAATTTTACTTCTGGCCTAGCTGGTGCAGTGGAGAAGATGGCAAAAGATGGAGCAGCATTACTCAAGTAGAACATCTTCATTTCATATATGCATAAGTTACTGTAATGGGTAAAATATAATTTGCAGACATTGTTTGAAAACATGCCAGCAGGGACCCAGTTATGCTACGCTACGTCTATTGAGATGACTGTGTCTAAAGGCTCCACATGTGCATAAACACAAAGATCCTGTGGGATAAGTAGCATTAATTGTGTGGAATAAATGAGGAAATTAGATGAATGTGATGCAAGTACAGTGATGGTAAAGACTCGCATTTATGTTTTAGTCTCCAAATTACATGTGAATATAATGACAAAAATATGATTTTGACTGTGTAGTTCGTAAGCTGCAATGAAAAAAATGTGGTGTTCACACTAGCAGGATGTACAAAAATACCTTCACTGTCAGGCTTTTTGGAATAGAGACATGGTATAATGAGCTTGTTCAAAATTGCCCAGTAATATTGAGATCTTGGTTCTACTTTTGGGTCTGAATCTTTTAAAAATAATTCTTTTTCTAAGGCCAAGGAGATCAGGGGCATTACGTGACAGAGTGGCTGAGATGGTTTTTTGGGAACAGCGTGTTTGTTTCTTCCCCATTTAAGTAATTTTTGTCTTTTACTTATGTATGTGACAGCATCTGAGAGATGCTTGCAAGTTGTATTTCTTCCTCAGGCACTTGTGACTGATGGAAAATCCAAAATACACAAAAGAAAACCCACAATGGTTTTAATTATTTTTAAAGGCAAACTGCAAGGAAAGTACTCAGTTTCACAGCTTTTATTTAGGCAAGCTATCTGTGGATCCCAGTTGCCCCTACAAAGTGATAATCAGGCAGTCCAAATCTGTTGCAAAGACATTATTCAGTGGTGTCTGGCAACCATTCCAGCCTGCAACCTTTTGTAGGATGTGCATATTCTCATGTGTACTTCATGGTCTTTCATCTTGCTCTTGTGAGAAGATTGTATTTACTATGTTATTACCATTACACAAGCATATCGATTCATTACAACTGATGCATAGAAATGCCAGAGAAGTGGAGTTTTTACAGCGCTGTTCACTTTAGAAAAATATTATATTTTAATAATGTGGTTTGCACTTGGATGGAGAAGTAGTTGTCAAGTGAAACAAAACATCTGTTTCTAAAACCTGAGCAGAACAACACTTGGGAATTCTGTGTTACAGTAGCACTGCAGTTTTGGTACATCATGCATCTTCACAGCAGAACAGAATCTGAGGGGAATGGATATCCCATAGGTGGAACTGGGATGGATATATAAGCAGAGAGATAAACAGGGCAAAAGACTGTTCTTGTTAGTGAGATGTATTCAGTAACTGAAGTTAAAGAAGATGGTACTTTCATAACTTGATTGAAGGAACTAGGAAAGCTGTGCTGATATGTGCGTGTCTGATTCTCAGTGCCTGTATTTCAAATAGGTTTTACTTTCTTTGTCAGAATTCATTTGGGAGAGTCAAAAAACATATGCTACCTAGAATCTAGCACAATATTTGTTACGCAATATATAATCATGTGTTTTGAAAGTTTTTTATATTTGGGGGAAAAGCCTAGAATGTATGTCTCACATTCTGGTTTTCCTTCTCTCTAGAGAGTTTGTGGATCATTTTATTGATTTTCCTAAACCACTGATTGCAGTAGTAAATGGCCCAGCTGTTGGAATCGCTGTAACGCTCCTTGGATTGTGTGATGTCGTATATGCTTCTGACAGGGTAAGTAACTTACATAGCTGATCCCGAGGCAGTCTTCAAGGCTCTTCCTGTAGCAAATATGATTTGGTTTGGAGTAATCTTCCAGAAAAGAACACACAGATGTAAAGGCTTTCTGTATCACATAAAGGAACACCAATATTGATTACCAGTACAGGAGTAAATCATCCTGGGGTTAACATGTCTGGAATTTCCCTACTATAGTCATGATTATCAAGGTGCTGACTCCAGTTTAGAAAGTCTTTACTGCATCGGTGGGTAAAGGAGAGTGTGGCTGATGTGAAATGAGGGTCACAAGGTGCTTTTCAAGTGTGAGAAGGGAAACAAAATATTAATCATGGCATGGAAGTGGACTAACTGGCATTTCATGTAATTTATGTTCCATGGTAACTTTGGAGAAGTTCATTGCGCTTAAGATTCCCTTTAAGGTAATTTGCCAAATGCATAACCAAAAGCTGTATTTAAGGCACAGCATTGAACCCCATTATATGGCTTATTATTTATGTTCTCTGTCTTCATTTGTATAAGGTTATTAAACAGATGTGGATCTTAACCTAAGGTCTTAATTTTATTCAGGCTTTTACTTGCAGAAGTGTACTTTGACTTCTGCTTCAGCACTGTTAGATTTTTCTTCAAAGTCCCTGCTGGATTGGGTTTGTCACTGAGAGACTTGGAAAAATAGAGTTGCAAGGAACCAACTCCTCCTGCTTGCCTCATAACAGGATCATCTAGACCTTGTCTCTCTTACATACACTTTTATAATATGCATGACTTATTCAGTCTATTCCAGTCTCTAGATCTCTTCTTTGTTTCAAAAATTGTTGATTTCCCCCTTTTCCTCCTCTCTCATTTGATCATTTTTAGCTCCAGGGTGAACCTATTGTTTCTTCTTTGTGAATTTAAACAAGAATTTTCATCCTCCCTTGCAATAGCTGTAAGTGTGCTTAGCCATCAGCGTACTTAGACTGTTAGATATACCTCATGTTTATATCCATTCTCTCAATCTTTTCTCTTTTTTTTTTTCTCAGCTAAACAGCTGTAACTCATTCTGTTTTTCCTTATGTGCTTTCTTAAGCCTGCAGTCATATTCCCTTGAACTTCCCCCAGTTGTTCTGTATCTCTTTAAGCACAGTAGTACAAACTGGTAACATCACTCCAGGTCATGTCTTACTGATGTGAAGTAGAGCACAAGAACTTCTTCAGATTCTGCTACCTGGATCCTTTACTATACATTTGCTAGTTAAACAGTTGTTCTTATTGTACATCGTATACTGTACACCAAGTTATTTGTACCAAACTTTAACTTGTGTATATTACATAATGTCTTCTTACTCATGCTTCTTCATTATATTAAGACTATTTTGAATTCTAATTGCTTCTCCCTCTGCATAATATCTCCTACAGTCACAAGTTAGTATAGATTTAGTTGAAGTTTAATCCAAATAAGTACTAAATATTTTTTATGTTAATATTACCCTTCTTTCTTGAATGGTTTCAGTCATACTTGAACTTCCTTTTGTTACTCATATACATGATCATTGGTATGTGCATCTTATTTTTACCTCGTATTTCTATTTTCTCAGTCTCTGCATGCTTATGTTAGTCTTATACTAAGTTGTTTGATATAGTTTTTGCTTTCTGTGTACTTGCATTTAATGTCAGTGATAACCTCCTGATTTAGCTGAGGTCACTTGTTGGTACTTTCCACTTGCACTGGGACAAGTAACTGGGAATATGCCCTTGTTAACAGTTCTTTGAGGGTTGTAGGGTCCAACTTCACTTTTCACTTAGTCTTCATGAGAACTTTCCTATTAACTTCAAGTTTATTAAAGCCTTCTCAAGGTGATGGTTGCCTATTCTTCCCTTTCCAGGATTGTGAACTCCAATGCAGTAAGGTTATTCTTATCTCAATTGCTACTTAATTAGATATTGTCTAATCTTTTCTTGATGACATAAACATCACTTTCTTGCTAGGAAGACTATTGATCTGCCATACTGCATGGCCATCTGCAGTACAGTAAGAGATGATTACCTTCTATCACAGTAAAGCTGTATTGACAGCTTGTGCATTCTTAATCTGTCAGTTCATATTTTTAAATGAAAATCAAGACAATCCTCTTGTCTTCCTTGCCTAAAGTTGATGTGAGTTGTCAAAACATAGCATTCTGTACTGCAGTTGTAACTTGCAATTAGGATATTGTTTTGTCTGATCCCGTGATGCATTTCTGCCACAGGTTCTTTTTAAAATTTACATAAAATTTCAGGAAAGATGTGGTGACTTGAATTTTTCATGAGCAGAATAAATTTAATGTGTCTTCAGAAAGCAAAATGCTCCTTACTGCTTAAGTTATTTGGGCTATGTATATAATAAATTTTAGAGCAAGTGTATATGAAGAGCTTTTCTATAAAGATTTTCCACATGCAAATTTCTCTAAGTTCTATATTCAGATAAGGTAACTTCATCAATGAGGTTGTTATGATTAGGGAATTAAATTATACAAAGTCAGCTCTTGGGTGCATTGAGAGGATGAAGCAGTGTTACCAGATGGTATTAAAGCCTATTAGGGTAACATTTCAAATTTATTTCTGGTGAACTCTGTTGCAGTAGAAGCTTTAAAATGAAATAATTCTTCACTGTCATGCTCTGTTGTGAGGTTTGCTTTGTTTTGTTCTTTTTTTAAATTTCTCTAGGCTACATTTCACACCCCTTTTAGTCAACTTGGACAAAGTCCAGAAGGATGTTCTTCTTACCTATTTCCAAAAATCATGGGCTTAGCCAAGGTAAGGATGTCTACTCTGTACACAGGATCGTCTGATATTTGTGTGTTGATACCTTTCAACTGTAAGACCAATTAAGAGTCACAGCAGGAGTCCTCAAAGAAAGCTCCTGTTCACATCTTTTGAAACAGAGATCAAGAAATGTAATGACTGTGTCAGCACAGAGACAGAGACCACTACGAAATCCATACTGCAATGTTAATGAAAGTTTTCTTTCTCATGGCTTCTTCCGTCTTCTTGAGAAAATTTGTGTACTGCAAAAAGGTTGTATCTTTTTTCCAGCAGTGGGAGAAAATGATGTAAGAAAGAGTTAAAAACAGAAAAGAAGAGCACTCCTAAGAAATGTCTTGGTATGCTGTCTTTATTAGACAAGGGAGCAAGTGTTCTAAAGGTTTCTGCCAAGTCTGGGGGAACCTTGTAATCAAACATTCCTCCAAATGCAAATTTGAAACAATCCATTTATGTATTCCTTCCAGAACTTTTATATTACCTATTTTGTTCTAATATATATTGGTCTTCATCCATACTCCATTTCCTCTGCCTACTCTAGAAATAAGGACACTAAATAATAGTAACTTAAAAAAAAGATGGCAGAATCTACATTTTTCTTTCTAAGCACAGCGTAACTGCCTTTCTGCTTTTTTGATATCCCACAGGAAAAATCTGGATCTTTTCAAATACTTATCTGATATCATTGCCTGTGTTAATATGAGTGGTTTGTGTTGAGCCAAGTTTAAATCTGTAAGGAGTAGAGTAAATGTTTCATAAATATCCAGGTACCAAGTATAGTCTATTCAGGGGGAAAGAACATACCACTCCATGTTCTAGAAATCTTGGAGTCACTGCAGGAAGTGAACAAATAATTTTTTCTGAGGTAATTTCACATGGCAACATTGGAGCTCTGCCTAAAAAGACATAAAGTCTCTTGGTGATCAACAGTAGTAGTCCAGTCATTAGTGGTGTAGGCCAGAGGTTGATACTGGGTCTAATACTTATTTAACCTCTTCATTATGACCCTGTACCTGGAAAGAAATCCTACACAACGTTTCTTGTTGAGGGCTTACTGGCTGGAAAGCAGCCTTGCAGATGACCTGTGTGTCCTGATGGACAAGTTGTCCATGAGCCAGCAGTCCACCCTTGCAGCCAAGAAGGCCAGTGGTGTCCTGGGTTGCTTTTAGACTGAGTGTTGACAGCAAGGCAAGGGAGGTGCTTCTTCCCCTCTGCTCAGCCTTGATTAGACAGCAGCAAGCATGCTCTTTTCAGGTCTGGGCTCTGGCTACAAGAGAGACATGGACATATTGGAGTAGGCGCAGCAAAGAGCCACAAAGATAGTTAAGACACTGGAGCATATTATGTGTGAGAAGATGTGGAGAGAGGTGGGACTGTTCTTCCTGGAGCAGCGGCGGCTTGGGGGAATCTTGCCAATATTTATTAATACCTGATGGGAAAATGTAAAGAAGGTGGTGCCCAGTGACAGGACAGGAGGAAAGGGTTACAAATTCAAACACAGGAAACTCCATCTGAACGTAAAAAAATAAATTTGTAGTGTTTGTATAGTGTTTAGTGAACAGGTTGTGCAAAGATGCTGTGTAGGCTTCATGCCTAGACAGGTGTCTTCATCCCAGGAGATAAAACTCAATAGGAGTAGCCTGCTCCAGATGACCCTGCTTGAGCAGGTTGGTTTGAGCTGGGCAGTATCTGGAGGTTTCTTCCATCATTATCTATTCTGTGGTTCTGTTCAGAGGGCAGACATTAACAAGCAAGAGAGTAAACGTGAGTTGGAAGCCTGTACCTTTCCTGTTACTCAGGTCTTGTGTCTTGTTGAATCACACTTTCTACTTTTCTTTATACAGGCAAGTGAGGTTTTACTTTTCAACAAAAAGTTGACTGCAGCAGAAGCCTGCGCCCAGGGACTTGTGACTGAAGTCTTCCCTGACATGACTTTTCAGAAGGAAGTTTGGAAAAGATTAGAAGCTTATGCAAGTAACCCCAAAAATGTCAGTATTTTAAATTTTTCTCCACCTTGTAAGACTGTAGCATTCCCAATCCTCCTGCCAAACTATCCTGTTGCCTGGTTTCACTTCATCCTTAATTGAAATAACAAGGCTCAACATATTTTCCTTCAATCACTGGTCTGGGAGAGATAGCTCTCTTCTACCCTGGCTGAATCAAAACAGTGCACTGTACACAGAGATTCAGTGGCTGAAAAGCCTTAAAAACTAATTAATTAATTCTCTTTCAGTCTCTCAGTGTGTGCCCCCTGGATGCCCCCGGTTTGTTAGTTTGGGGTTTTTTTGCTGTAGTTTAGGTTTAAGAGCCTTACCACTGGTTCTGTAATGTTAGTTGTACTGTGTGCACTGTGGGTGTTCAAGATGATGCTGGGTGGCTTTAGTCTTTACAGAATTCAGTCATCCTGCTCACTAGTTTAGGTTTTGCAGAATTACTTGAGTCACAACAGTGTTACGTTACATTGGACAAGAGATGTTTGTGCCAACTGCTAAGAATATGGGTTGCATTTGGCACTGCATTTGAACAGGTTTCATTTCGTATGCCCATCTCCTCCGATTATGAGCATTTAGTGGACTGCTGTTTCACTTTCCATGGACGTCCTCCACCTTATTAGTAATTAAACACTATAATTACTTCCAGCTAAAAAGTTGACTAAAGGCGAAAATAATGTTAATACAACTGTCTTTGACTTCCAATGTGTTTATTGCGCTATTTTGTGAAATGTTAAGGTACAGGAAACTTCCTGATATTCCTCTCTTTCTCATCTAGTCCTTGGCAGTGACAAAGCAACTGTTGCGAAGTATGGAGAAGGAGAAGCTCCATGCAGTCAACAGTAAGGAGTGTGAAGTCCTAATGGAGAGATGGCTTTCTGAAGAATGTTTAAATGCTATTTCCACGTTCCTTACCCAGAGATCAAAACTATAATCTTCACCATATAATAACTCATCTTCTGGCAACAGCTTAATCTGCCCTCATTATTAATAAACTTTCTCTTCAAAAAATAATTCTTATACCTTTTGATGTGGTATATTTCTGAGTACTGTATCAAAACCAGTTCATAAAATTAATACAATGTTATGTGCCTTGGATCCATAGGTGGAGGCTCATTATGCTCTAGGCAGCAGTGATTTTTCTGCAGACTGTCTTCCAAAAGAAGCTACAAATTGAATAGCACTGTATTTTCATAGCTCTTCAGTTAATGTCTTATGAGTGATTTTTATATTTATCTGTGTGGAAGGGAATACTGTATTAATGAAAAAAATAAATATAAATGTAATTACTATTGTGCTGCTTCTTATTCTTTCTGTTAAACGTCTTCAGTGAGAGGGGAAGTAGTTCCTGGTGGTATATTAATATAATAGTCTTAGAAAAAGTATTCACTTCACTGACTTGACTTGGCCTAGCCTTCTTTGTCTTAGTTATTTATTACATGAGAATAGTTGCTACTGGGGCGTGAACAGCCTGGCCTGACTTAGGAGAACACGAGAGATATTTTTTTCTAATTAGAAGTAACTCTCTTTCCTTATGTTGTTGAAAAGAAAAAAAGGTGTTCATTGTGAGCTTTATAGTTCTATTCTTAAATATATTTTTCCATTAATTGATTCGTATTGCCCTTTTTCTGTGAAAAATCTCATTAGAGACAGTATGACCTTTTACTGTAGCCATTTTTGAGTTAATTTAACAAAACAATTATTTTTCAACAGAAAATTTCTCCACTGTTCACAGATGTCTTTGGATAGAGAATGTACCATGAACTGCAGAGGACAATGTCAGGCTGCTGGAAGCAGGGAGGCATTTAGTTCATGCCAGCAAAAGGAAATTGTGGAGAAGCAGCACTTACTCATGAATAAAAGCCTCTCAGTGACAAGGAGCTTATTATCGTGAAAAAAATAAAATTATATATTTATTTATTTTAAGTGCTCTAGACTGATCTCAAGAGCATTGACAGTAAGTAATACAAAAGTCAGCACTCCAGTCCTGGCCCCATGTACAAACATCAAATTACGTACATAAGAGGAGGAGAGCAGTGAATGCCTGCAGGCAGTGCAAAGGGAAGATGGGGTGTGTGGCAATGAAGGAAATGCAGACCTCGCAGTTTTCTCTAAGTGCATTCTTTTAATCAGCATGGCATACAGAAGTCAAATTAAGAAAGTCCACTGGCTTCTCTCTTTCAAGCAGATTTATACAGCTCTTCAGTGTCCAAACTAAGAAGACAAACACAAAACTTTGTTTTGTGTATTCCACGCTCACCTGGCTGGTTTCAGTCACGTCTCCAGTCCACTTATTCCCAGGCAGGTTTTTTCGGCCTGGCTTCCTCACACATTCAAGATTTGTTACCCTATGTATCTTGTTCAGAACGCATGGTCTTTTCAATATTTTTTATTCTAGTATGCCTGGTACTGGCTTCACGCTTTATCTTAGGCCAAATTAATCTTCCATTTACTTGGTGTTGCTCCCGCAGGTGTGGGTTCAGCAGCAGTTGAGGTGAATGCCTATTTCTTGTCTGGATGTGAGTGCCAGAGAGCTGGGGTGCAGCACGGTGGTGGGAGATGCTGGAGTAAAGCATCCAGCTGCCAGAAATGGATGGCTTCAGGTGCCATCAGCACGTTATGGCTGAGACTAGTGCTACTGCTAGAAATGTGCCTGTGCCTGGGCGGTGTGGACATGCAGGGTGACTGGCAGCAGCACTGTGGTCTCACAAGGTAAGCAAGTCTTAAAATCCAGACTTTGCCTCCAGTCTGGTACCCAGCCACTGGCATTTAACAACTGAGAAAGAAAAAGGGAGAGAAATGGGGGCAGAGAAATGGAAAATAAGAAGGGTGGGTACGCACCAGTCAGCCACACACCAGCAGCTAGTGTGGATTCTAAGAAGTATGAAATGGATTAGGGGTCCTCTTTAACCCTCTCTGAGAGTCAATGCAGGCCACACAGGCTTACCAGCAAAACCAAGCCTGCTCTCATCCACAGGATGGCAAAAGTGGAGCTGACAGAAACACCCTCTCAGGGCCCTGAGAGCAGACTTCAAGGTCCACGATGTGGTGGCCTCCTGCTGCATGGCAGGGGAGGCTGTGGGGAAAGGATGGCAGTCCATGCGCAGTCCAGAGAGGTTGAGACCCAGATATGATGAGGGAAGAAGCCAAGGTAGAGACACCAAGCACTGCCAGCAGGCTCAGGGCTGCCATGGCACCCAAACCATGTGAGGTGGTGTTCTCTGCCATCCCCCACAGTGAGCCTTGCTACAGCTGGGACACCTTTTGGGCCAACAGCAAGATGCGAGTATCTGCTGACTGCAAAATGGCAGTGGTTCCACAGGGCAAGGAGGAGGCAGAGAGCAGCAGCCCTGGCCTGTGGCAGCTGTCAGGGTTGGGACAATGCAAGAGATGCCACTTTGGGACACGAGGGTGAAACGTGGCTTTGTCTTGCTGAGGCTTTTGTTGCTCTTGTGCTTTTTTCTCATTTTCATGCTGCTCACATAACCTGAGTCCCTGAAATGCTTTCTATGGGGTTTTCATGTCACTGTGGTGGTGGCACAATAGTGGTGGCCATCGTTGGGTTAAGCTGTAGCTGTTCAGTCTTTTGAGCTCTTTATCAGTGACAACATTTAGTAGATTTGGTGGAGCATGAGCTATGTCATCAAGTGTACATTGTGTGTGTGCGATGTGTTCATTTTCCTCAGGGAGAAGTGCAGCCTTTAATAATCTGTTGAGGGATGAACTAGGAGGAGCCGGGTTTTCTTGCTCAGTGCATGCTAGCATAACACTTACAGCAGCAGCAGATGAACCGTTACTGGTTTTGTAATGGATTAAATCCATCAAAATATTTTTTCTGTTTTGGCTCTCTGTGAATAATGAGAATACATCAATTTTACTTGTAGGTGATGGTACTCCTGGGTGGTTTTGTCAGCTTTTGAATCATTGCCTCAGAGTCCTTACAAAGTTCACTTCATAAATTTTTTTGTTTGCAAAACATTTCTTTTTACCTAGCAGTGTCTTTAGTCATTTTTACATATTCTACAGATGTCTGGCATTAAGAACAATAAAACAAGCCTAATTAGTTGCTTCAACCAGTTTCTACTTACTCTGTACAATAAATTAGCAATTTTAGACCATTCCTTCTGAAAAACAGCACTTTTTATTTGTGTTTATCATAATACGATTGTGAAGAATACATCAAATGTTCCCTTCAAGGTATTACCATTGAGTGGCACGCATCTTGTTAACGCAGA